>CAAE01014542.1:1723244-1743867 GCA_000180735.1 Tetraodon nigroviridis
AATTCAAGTAAAAACCACATAAACCTTTTATCTGGAAATGACTGACAATTAATCAACCGCATGGACTATCATCAAGACATAATTATGGGTGGCTAATATTTTAAAGAAGAATAATTCATTTACAAGCCCATTTTTTTTTATTTTCTGGAACAATCTTGTTGCATGTTGTTGAGATTTTCTGCATGCGCCACACACGACTGGTCTTGAATGCTGCAGATGACTCCGCACTAATGAAAGCTCACTTAAAATGGTGCAACTCAAAGACGTGCTGTCGGACATGTCTGTTGCACAAGAAGACGGGCCGAGTGCATGTGTGTGCGGTGCGTTCGGGGTCCGCTCTGTATTCCAGACAGGCCGCTGCATTTGCAAGTGCATATCAGTGTGTTTGCTGATGTCTGAAACGACAGTCGATACTATTGAAATCTACTCATTCATGTCTGACCATGAGGCAAAGCTCAAATGTCCTTGTGAATAAGAATCACGCCCACCTACACCCCCATCCCCTGTCCGCTTTCATAGTATTCGTCCTTGTTTTTCCGTTCAGCTCTAAAACCCTAATTTTGTTTCGGAATACCTTTCAAATAGCGAATATTGTGCCTCTCTGTTCTCCCGGGTCTCCTTCCCTTCACCTCGCGCTGATATATGAAATCTGTAACCAGGTTATTTTCCTCCGTCAGCAGCTGCTGCATTTAACGGGAGATTCATGCATCAGTGTGGGAAAAATATGTAATACAGTAAGATTTAATAACACAGACACACAAATCATCCTGAGGTTGATAATGACGCGCCAGCAATATTCAGCACCGAAATCAATGAGGACGGGACCGGCTTTAGAAAGCAAAGAATCCAGCATTGTGCAACTGTCAACCCACAATAAATTGATTTTGTTACTCAAAATGGAATATTTAAACTCATTAGCATTTTTATTTTGAAAGCAGACAACATTTTTGTCATCTTTCTACCCAAGGATAGCATTCTTTCCTCTCTCTCTAGTATTCAGGCCTGAAAAAGAGGATTTACTTCTCCTGTCTGGTCTTTGTGATTTATCAGACCAGTCGTGGCCGCTGACAAAAGTCATTTGGAAATTCCGTCCTGACCAGTGGCTGGATATCTGCTTTGTGGAGCAACGCTTGGGCCCAGTTCAGCTGGAGCAGCTCATTTCAAGTACGGGAAAAGCCACCCGCCCCCCAGATTCTCTCACTCACTGGGCCAATTTGCTTGAGTTGAAGCTGTCCAAGTTATCACACGCAAAACTGGAGAATTCTAATAAAAAACACTTTTAAAACATTTTTATTTTACATTTGAAAATCATGGATGACTGTTGGGAGTGTGTGTGTGTGTGTGTAGAACTGCCCCCCATGCTTTTGCTCTTTATTGCTGTGCTGTGCCACAGTGTAAAAAAATCAGCCACTAATCTTGCTGGCTGGCAGGCAGACAGGTGCCCGGCTAACTGGTCCGCGCCACACACCGTATGCAAGTGTGAGCCAATTAGTCTGAGTTTAACGAGGAAAAACTGCTGCCAGGTACGCTGTTTGCACTTCCAGACCCAGCTGTAATCATCTACTGCAAACGACACAACTACGAATGAAGAACAAGGAGGTGTAATGTCTTTGCAGCGGTGGGGGGGGGGGGGGGGGGGCATTTTTAATGTGGAGGCCAGAGGACGGACATACAGCAAACTTTCTGTTATCATGAAACTGCTTGTATGTGTGTTTGTGTTTGTGTTTGTGTTTGTGTGTGTTCCTGCAGATAATTTTGCTGTGCTCGGTAAGATTAGGCTTCCTGTATTGGTCTCGCCGCACGCCTGGATGCCTGGATGGCTGCACAGAGAAAAATGATAAGTCGGCTACACAAATACTGGCCTTCTGAAATCGATGTCTTCTGGGGAGGTGTGTGAGGGGAGGGGCCGAATATTAGCTTATTTTCCAAGCAGGGAGCCGGGGATGTGACTCTTGGTGTAATTGACGACTGGCTCTGATGGCGAGGAGGGGTTGCAGACGCCCAGAGGAAGATACGAGGAGCAATACGGAGAAGAAGAAGTATCTGACATCCGACACAAGTCTTCTCCTGCCCCCTGCACCCCCACCCCCGCCGCATTAGGCTAATTCTTAGACTTTCTCTTGTTGCCAATAACGTCTGCCAGTGATATTTCCCCTGTAAGGGCATTACCAGAGGCTGCCTTCGCCAATGCAATCAAACCATTAAACACAGAGCTGCATCCTTTGCAGAGTGATTTCCTTCCAATAGAAAAGGACTGGACATGAGCTACTCCTCTTTCCTGTCATCAATAAAAGAAATCAGCAGCTCTGAGGGGAAATGTACGACCAGATCGCTGCAGATATGCAAACTTGCAATCTGCTACTTCATTTCAAATATTACTCCTCTCAATTTTCCTGCAAATTTTACATTGTTAGTTCTTTTTGAAACTAATGATTTCCTGCTGCCTCTCTGGTCACAATTTAAAATAAATCTTTTAATTACACAGGAAAAGCTTGAAATACCTAACAATGCATTTTAATCCCGCACGACCAAGAGATTTAAAAATATATATATAATTCTCAGCACTGGTGAAATCAATAACAAACGCCTAAAACCATCATCTCCGTCACGGACAGGCTGCAATTTGCACCGAGCAGCAAACATTAGGTTCGCTTGATGAGCAAGACAGCCCGACAACATCCTTCCATGGAACGATCGCGTCCTCTCTCCGCACTTAATTATGGTGATTAGAAGCGCGATAGCGCCGCCACAATGGCACAAAGTTTGGGGATGCAGAGCGCGCAAGCGGGCCCAGCTCTCCGCGTCCGCGTCCTGTGCAAACGCTTGTTATTTACCGGTGACGCGTTCATTTCAATTACCGCCTGCGTGTCCAATTAGCTCTGTGTGGCGTTTATTAGCGCTCCAAAATAATATAAGAGGCGCGCGGCAGGAGGGGGAGGGAGGAAGAGGACGGCCGGAGGGGTAAAGGGGAAGGAGGGAGGAAGCTTCTGCTTTAAAGAAAGAATGAGGAATTAGTGCATATTGATAGGACTTAATAGGCGGAAGGTCATCAAACCAGAAGTGGCTGCAATTAATTTACAGTCCGCGTCATGATACAGAGAAAACACGAAACATATAAAAAACACCTATTCCCGGATGAGGCAGCGTTATAAACATTCAACGAGAAAAAAAACCGTGATGATCACGTCAGATGTGATGAATTTGATGGCTCCTGACCACTTTACGCGCGTTTCGGTGATGCTCTAAATTTAAAACTAAATTAAAATTAACTTCCCTCCCAGCGCTCATCGATTCAACAGCAAAGCTGTGAAATGGACATTAATTTTAGTTCACTTCAGGAGGGATCAATGCTCAGCAATAACAGCTGCCGAGAGGGAAGCAGAAGAAAGGAGGATGGGGGTGAAAACGCTGATTAATAAATTATCTTTTGCTACGTTTATTTCACTGGACACTATTTTTTCTTTATCATCTGTGCATAAACGTGTTTTTCCTTAAGAAATATTTCAGAAAAAAATGAGGCCTAAATAAGAGAAATGTATAACATTTTGGAGCGTTTTTTTGCGCTGATTCCGTGGTCAGATCCACTTATTACGTTAAAAAAAATAAATTCTGAAATTGCACGAAAAATCCAAAGACATTTCAATGACAGCCGTAAAATAATTTCACCGAAAATAATTAAAACATTTTAGATCATAAAAACATTCAAAAGTTTCAATTAGACTAAAATTTAAAGCAAATTGCAGTTTTATTAAGACCTAAAGTTTTCTAATGACAATATTTAAATTGCGTTTCAGAGACTAAATCATTTAAAAGATTACAGATTTTAATATCAATGATAAAGTTAATATTTAAAAGCTTTGGAAAATGTCGCGTTAACAAATCATTAAACAGAAGTAATAAAGTGGGACAAACGCATCAAAAAAAGCTTTCATGCAAATAAACACAATAAAGCTAAAGCTGGTTGCTTACAGACATCTTTTTTTTTAATTAAAATAGATGAAATAATTGCACATTTAAAACTATAATTATAAAATTAATCTTTGGCCCTGGCCGGAAACAGTCCTGGATAAATATGCAGCTGGGGATAAATGAGGTGTTTGGAATTTGCGTGTCTGCGTTCTTTCTCTATTAAATGCATTTTATTATGTGTTAATGAAAAATAATTTTTGAATAAAGCCTCGAAGGGTCATCAGAATATAAGGCTCACTGATTTTATTGATTCGGTAATGATTGATATCAACACACTTTTCAAGACGTGCGTGGATGTGGTGATTTGGGAGAAACTGGGTGTCCGCGGTGCGATTCAACGACCCGCCTCGGACGCGCCTTCCTGAACGCGTTTAGTGACGACGCTGAGGCGACTTTTCAACTTGGAAATGAGCGCAAACGCGTTGTTTCTCCACTAACTTCATTTTGATCCCTCCGAGTGTTGCGGCAGCGCGAACTGATGCGAGCGCGCGTCGTCTTCGCTTTGCAAGGTTTTTAATGAATAACCAGAGTGAGGTTATGGAGAAGGAAAAACCAAAACTGGGGGTTTTGTCTATCAGGCAAAAAAGCTGTATTTAATAATAAAACATAAATGCGTAAAATAGGCCGATAAAGGACTACTATAGTCGAAGTCGAAGAACTATTAAGAAAAAGTCTTGAAAAATGAATCGAATATCATTTTTTTTAAAAAATGAAATTAAACCTAATGACAAGTAAGATAAATAATTAATATAATGACGACGGGGCATGGATTAATGTAAAAAAAATGAAGAACTCGGTCGCGGATGTGCAGGGAACGGGACGCAGCAGCGGCGGGGCCATGCGCTCGACAGAAGCCGATTTTTCATCGCTGTGGTCGGCCGAAGGGCTGGAAGGCCCCCGGGAATTCCTCTGGCCCGGTGTTGCTTATTTAGGGGGAGGATGTAAATTATAGTGGCTCTCAGTTAACAGGTGTTTCCCCGACTGTGCGTGTGCGTGCGTGTGCGCGCAAGCAGCCCTCTTTTTGGATCCAAGCCGCCCGTTTTTCTTTCAGAAAGTGAGAATAAATTGTTGCGCACTTAAGAGGAGCTGCAGGGGAGGGGCTCCTGCAGCCACTTTCTTTTAATTTGTCTCCCTTTCCATTCGGTATATTTTTTATCTGTTTAAAAAATATATGATTACTTTGTCGTCTTAAAAGTGTTTTTAAAATACAACAAGTTTAGCTGTTAGGTTGTGCGGGCTTCGCTGTGGTTTTTGAAATGTTCTAAAACTCTTTGTGCTGGTTTCATTAAACGCTTTTATTAGACACCGGCTGAAAGTGTCCACTGTGCGGCGGTTTGAAGCTGCCATCACCGGGAACGCCTCCGTGTTCCGAAGCGACAGAAGCAGAACTTTCTCTGAAAACAGGAGATATGATTGTTTCCGTCGAATCCGAATAAACCCGAGTCAGTTTGGGTTAGTTTAGGCCTGAGAGCAAAGGCGCATTTCCCAGGATTTACTGCCTAAACCTGGGGAAAATCAGCTGAGTTGTAGAGAAGTTATAGGAAACTCAAGTTTATCTAGATATACTTTTGTAGGCTTAATTTCTCCATGTTGGTATATTTGGTAATAATTTCAGAAACTGTTTTGTCTGAGAAGCAATTAAATCAGAGCGGCTGTTGGCAAACAGGCTTGTTGGTGAACGCGCATCACCAACATGCCTGTTTATTCAAACTCGACACGCACGACGCTGAAACAAGCCTTTGTAATCAGCCAATTTCTCGTTTGCGTGTTTACGCACGCGCATGCACCGCACGAGAAATGTACAGTGGCGCACGAAAGTCCAAAGAGAGACGGACCGCGCCGCGTTCCTCACCTTCTCTTCTCGACCGTGAGCGTCTGCGCGTCTACGGCCGCCGGCAAAGCGCAAAAAAAGTTCACTGGAAAAGTCTGAAATCTTCTTCCGAAACACGCGAGGTGTGGAATAAAACGCCTAAACACACTTTCTAGGACTCAAACGCAACAACAACAAACCGACAGTCGCGTTAACTCACCTCGTCGTGGCTGAATCCGGCTCTTCCCACAGATGAGTCCTCGGCGTCTGCTTCGCTTTTATCCTCACAACAAACAGAAAAGTTTGACTCTTCTTCTGCGGAGCAGGAACACCGGTAGGTCTGCTGCTTTTGGCTCTGGTGCAGCAGCAGCCGAGATAACAGGAGTCGCTTTGTGGCAGCAAAAGTAGTTAACACCTCCCTGTTAGGTTACCCAAGCGCAGCCAGGAGAGGAGGACGGAGAGAGTGAGGGGAGAGATAAACTCCTTTGGGGGGGGGGGCGAGAGAGGGGCTGACTTTCCACAGCAGGCGCAGTGTGGAGTGGGTATCAGTGGATCGGTCGTGCGCGCAGCCCCTCCGCTGGAACACCGAGAGGGACAGTCAGCGAGAGGGAAGACGAGTGGAGCCGCCGAGGGAGCGCAGGGGCGCACAGACGGTAGCAGGCGGTGGACGGGGGGCGGCGGAGGCTCTGCTGCTCCGCGGCGACGTGTGGGAGGCTGAGCGGAGAGTGGGGTGGACAAGGAGGGCGGGCTGGGGGGTATCTGAAGACCGCTCCGAGGTGCAGTGCTGCCGCGCAGCGCTCGGGTCGCCCAACTGAAGGACGGACCCACAGACGGGGCTCCGCTCTGCGCTCCACCCGGGCCATGTTTGGCGCAGACTTCAGTGTCACATCTCCTGCTCCAAAAGGACACCAAACAATTTTAATAGCTGCAAAAAGAAAAGAAAACCAACCTCTTCTGCACCCACACGTAGAACTAGTCTCCTAAAGTTCCATATGCAATGTTTACATGAAGGTATGGAACAGTGGGAATGTTTGGATTTCTTTGTGTAGATTTATGGACATTTTTCCCCGGCAGACCCCCTCCAGCCTCTCCCTTCGGTCTGCTGTTTCGTTCCCCTGGGTGATTTCCAGTGCGCTTTGTGCGCAAAGTGAATGAATTATCCCCCTCCTCTCTGCCACTCTTTAAACGTTCAAGAGACTGGCCGCCATGCAGCCAATGAAGTCCACCTCTTAACAAAAAGAGGTGGACTAGCAGACACCCTCAAGTGCGCACAAGAGAGCGAAGTTAGTGATACAGAGGGGAAGTTCAGCACAAGTGCCCGACATGTGTGGCAGTCTACAACCACCACCTAAAAACCACACATGATGAACCTCATCCAACCATATCCTAACGGACTCTCACTATTTTTTTTTAATTCAAAATATTCTGCTACCGTTTCAGTTGAATGAAAACTCGCATATGAGTAGAATTAATTCTTGACACTTTCTAAAACGGTAAATGGCCCAAACTGGGGGGAAAGACGACGTATAGCCACTTAGAAAAGCCTCTAAACATCCAATTTATGAGTAGCGTCATATGTTGAGCATATTTTCGTATATTATTTTAAAAAATGAGGGAAACAGAAGCCTTCAAACTGTCTCTCTACAACGCCCCCTGCTGATCACACGTCAAACTGACCTATTTTACTGTGATTTTATATTTTTACTCTTCATTTATAATAATTTTTTTAGCAATAGTAAAACGACCCAGTATTATAATACACAAAAGGTAGAAATATCAATTAAAAAATGAACAACTGACCAAGTTATCACCAGAGTAATATTAAATTAACTCCTCAAAGTCCAGGCTACAAATAAGTAGAATTTAACTAATTTACCATCAAAGTTAGCTTATTTAAGAGAAAAATCTATTGTTACTTTTCTAAAATGGACTTTTACTTTTTCATCATCACATAAAGGCTGTGATGAAAGTTGCACTTTGGCTTGAGTCCTTGTGTGCCCTGATGTTTAAGGTGACAAAAGCGTGGGAAAAGTGAAGCAGGCGCTGTGAGTGTGTATGTGTGTGTGTGTGTGTTGGGTGGTCTCCGTGCACACAGAGAGCAACAGAAGTACCATTAGTGGTGTGTTGTCTTGCTAATAGGCTCCGTTTGGAGTCAATGGGCTGACTGAGGAAGAGGACCATCCATGTATTAGATCCCTCTCCATTCAAAGTCTAATTCCATCCTTTAGTCCGACCCTCTGATGTTTTTAAATGCTGCCTCTGTGTGTATTGACTGTGAAGCACTTTGATAGCACCTGTTTCACTGTAGAGGCATCTGTACTGTCTTTTCCCCCTCCCCAGACAAAAGACAGTCCCTAAGATATAAAAAAAAGTCTGGATTTTCTCCAGTAAACCTGCAGAAAACCAAGACATTCAAGTGTCAGTGAGAAGATAATGAGTCTTTCTGCAGACGTAGTTTACCTTGGACCTCCAGTCATATGTAGCAGATGATTGAGGTCTTTTCCTGGATTTCAGATCTCTAAAACAGCAGAGAAGTCTCTTATTTGATGTGCTTACTGTTACATTATGGAAATGGTCATCTTACTGTTAAGCCCTCCATCAGCACCCCTGCTGAGACACATTTGAATGAATCCATGCAGGGCTCTTGTCTGCCTGAACATGGCCCTAAAACAAGATTAAAATCAAACTAATCTCATCACCATACACATTAACACCTAAGCATTTGGTGCAGAGGAGATCAGAAACGTCAACGTGCAGAGCACCGAGGAGCCCCGCTGTCGTTGACGCGGCAACGTTAAACTAGGACACGTTCTATTTTCTGCAGTTTTCCTCCCATCCATCAGAAGGGAGTCATGTTCTTTTAGTGTGAAAGCTCTGACATGAAGTGATAATGAAAAGCAGAGCTGACAGCGGAGGGCCTGAGCTGCCCTCTCAGCGCAAGTTTTGGCCACTGCTCCGCTGGATTTGTCCTCAGCTTCTCTGTGCTGAAACTCAGAGGGCCAGACTGAGGCGACAGGAGCACAGAAGGTGAGACTGTGACGGCTAAAGGGATTGGAAAATGAGCTGCTCCGAAGCCTTTCCCTATTTTCAACAAGTAAAAACCTTTTCGCAGGAATGACCGTGTCTGTTTCATCCCTTCAACCTAAAATAATTTGATAGTTGAAGGAGGTTTAAATCCGAGTCTCCCCAACACCCAACGACCAAAGTAATAGCCTGTTAGGCTCTCTACACCACGTGGGACCTAATTCCTTAAACAAACCATGTTTGAGTCAGATTTACAGCTAATCTGGACAGGCGACGGTCATTTCTATCTTTCTTTTAATAATTTACGATTGGTGGAATTTATGGTGCTGGCTCCCCCAACCGCGCATGCTGCCAAATCCATATGTCTGTAATATAATGAGATTTTAGCACAGCAAGATTATAAATTATGGTGTGATTTGTTCTCTGGCTGTTTAGTCAGGGCATAGCCTCTGAGTGAGTGTGTGTGTGTGTGTGTGTGTGTAGCTTGGGGACATGGCTGGCATTTGGCTGCCACGATGCTCTAATTGCTGACGTACACACAGATAGATGGGACCTGATGGTTGGTGTCTCCACTGGGGAGGGGAGAAAGAGGAGAAGTGAGGGGCTAAATAGGAGGATGAGGAGAAAGAAGAATAGCTGACTGGAGGAGATGAGGGGGTGGGGAGGGGAAAAGGGAAGCGGAGCATGGAGAGATGGAGAGAGAAATGAGGAAGGGAGATATTGTCTTGTGGCGGGAGACGCAGCTGCCGACAGCAACACGGGCAGGCGGTTAACCACACTGAAGCAGTCGCGTTCAGGGAAAGCAAAACGGAGAGACAGGTGGAGACCCAGGCACATCCATCTCACCCTCAGATCCATGGCTCCGGGGAGCTGTTGGAAAATGAAGAATTGTGCAGCCCTGATCAGATTACATTACAGAACAAGCGATTACAGGCGTTTGACTCTTGTTCAAAAAAAAAAATGAAGGAAAAGGCAACATGCATGATCTGATTAATTATGCAATTATGTGGTATCTGTTGTGGTTGTGATACATGGGCAACATTCTGAGAGAAGCTGGATGGGTAATTTCATCAATGCTTCACTGCCTGACAGCAAAGAAATGCTTTAATATAAAGGGTCGATTACGTGCCAGTTATTACTTACAGAATGCACTCGTTTTTTGGGGTTTTTTTACATGAAGTTCTTTGTAAAGTAAAATATTGTTGTTGTCTCATGTTTGTTTTATGCTGATTAGCATGTTTGGTTTTTAATGTAGTAAAAACTCCAACACAGTAAAAGGATAAAACACTTGGATTGTACTTAAACGCAACTATAGAGAAAGCTGAGGTTTAAAAACTGACAGATACCTTTAAAAATGCTGCACACACAGAACAACGTTGTATATTTGTGTGTTTACATGCTCAGTAATAAGAACATACTTTATATCTTAAAGTGGTTATGTTGATTTTTGTGTTGTTTTTTTTAATTATTCATTTGACTAGAGGATGGTGCACATTAGTTGGCATGTTTGTAAATATGCCAGTATTAGCCAAAGGCTAGTTACATTTATTCAGACCCCTGGAAAAAGGCAGTCAGTCAGAGTATGACCCCATTCTGAACGTGCCTGGAATCAGGCACGTCACCCGTTCATCGTCTTCCTTCCTACATTACCCAGGTCGGACCAGGTCCAACAACCACTCTGCACAACACCGCTGCATTTATGGGTACAGGAAAATTCAGACTTTTTGGGGTTGGAGACCCCAGACAGTTCAAGATGATGCAGGTTTATCAAAATAAAAGAGCAAAAATTAAAGGTAAAAAATAAAATCGTGTTGGCCTCAAGACCAGGAGCTATCAGCACGTTTCCCCACCAGTTGCTTTGGCATCTTCAAACATCCGCAGGGAGCGACTTGTTATTCGCTCGGAGCCGTCTGCGTGGTTTGGCTTTTTGATTAGACAGAAATGGAGGGAAGACGGAGCAAGAGAGCAGCAATAGTCGCGAGATCGAAACTCTTCAGGCACATGTCAAGCAATGTCACAGATAATCACGCAGGGCCCTAAAATAGCTTTGAAGATGACAGAGTTGGGGGTGGGTGGGCGTGGGCGATGCTGCAGTTAAGGGATGCGTGAGGGATGCATCACAGCACACGTTCTGTAATTAAACTCCAGATAAAGTTAATTCCTGACAAGCCCCCGGGGAAACATTTGTCAAGGGCAAGATATGAAAAAAGTCTTATCTGTAAAATTAAGAGCAGTGCTGGGGGCTTACACGGCTATCTACCATACATCGGCTTTGTTCTCTGACACACAGATACATGTAGAGGCGGTTACTACGGTGACACATTAAAATCATTCCTCGGTCAGTCAGCTGATGATGGTGAAGTGGCCTCCTTCTATCATCATCATCATCTGCCCAGTAAAACCAACCTATTTCATAGTCCATAACATCTCCATCACTAATTTCACTGAGGCTATCCCTCGGACCATTCCAGGGATTTTTTTCCCCATTAGACTCTGGGGAAAACAGTGTGAAATATGGAGTTGATTCAACTGATTTGCTTTTGCTTCTAAGGAAAAGGAAAGAAAAACACACAGCTTGAAGACGTAAGGCACAAGCGATGTGTGTCGACCTGTGTTTCTCAGGTGGTGAAGAGGTTTGTTTCCATCAAGGAGGTCCTGAGCGGTTTTGGTGGGACTGGATGAACAAAGGCGGACGAGGCTGGCAGCCCAGGCTCATCCCCTGGATGACACTTGTTCTGAAAGAAGATAAAGCGAAGTACAGACAGGCATGCTGGAACACCCCGAAATGGGATTGAAACAAGAACTGTGTGGTTGTGAGACCAGACCTAAGGCCTCCCTCCCCGACTCTCTCAAAACACTGATAATCATGCGTGAACATAGCCAGGCGGAGTTCAAGGCTACACTGCAACTTTGACAAAGTGCAAATTTAGGATCATTTTTGGACCCAAATGCAACTTTAGAGCCGATTTCTGCTGTGACTCTGTCCTGCTTCAAATTCATCAGAAACTTTTACAGACAAATATGATGAGATAATAACAATTCTGTAACTAAAAAAGGCTTCAATAATTCTTTTCCTCTTGAACAATTTCACCACCTGCGTGAGTCAGGCCAAGGTGGTAGTTGGGCTAAAAATAATGTTTATTCCTCTGAATGTTTAATGGTCCGTCAAATAGGATAACAAGGACGGTTGATTTGTGGGCCTTTCTCTGCAATTACCATCTTCCTACTTCCCTCCCTGTTTAAATTAAACAAGCCATTGGTTTTATGCTGAGTATTATTGTGTCATATTCCTCATGAGAGCCTTTGATAGACGACATGGACTGAGTGAACTCCTACATTCAAACTAAGACAGATATACTGGGAGCAAAGCAACAGTCTTGTTGTGTGCATGAATATTCTGATTTTGTATTTGCACTGTTTCAAGGAATTTCCTTATTTCTCACCAATTTGAATAACTGCAACACTGCCTCATTTATGATGCGGATTTGATGACAACTTCTGCTGTTTTTAGGGAAGATTCCATCACAAACTGCTTCTTTTCTCTGTGAAACTTGGAATGCTACAAATCCTTTTCTAGTTTCCCTGGAAAAAAGTGCACACCAACTCACTGCAGCCAGTAAATGCTGGTTTCACATGCACTGATTCTGCGATGTGCCTGTCGGTGATAACGTTTGCTGGCTGTGTTTAAGGTTAACATGAAATCACCTCTGACAGTTTCATCACAGGAGGTCTTCTTCAGTCATGTGGCAGCCTGACAGACATCGACTCTATTAGCTCTGTGTTTTCATCCAAAACACAGAGGGTGCTGGTACCAAAGACACTAGAGCAGGCGCTTGAAGATTACGCCGAGAAGTCAACTGACAAATCCATGTAGCCAGAAGAAATATCAATTCATTTAGGAGCGGTGAGCATCGAGTCAGCTGTCAGGGTGGGGGTGGGAGCCCCATCACAGAGGCCAACCTCTGATGTGACAGATGCATTAAACACGAGTGCGAGTTAATTTTGTGTGTCTGTGAATTTATTCTGACATGTGATTGTCTTTAGGACCCATCCCCTTTGGTGTATATTTTTATTATTATTTTTGTCTGCTGGAGATGTGATGAATGTGATCAGCGTAGGTTCAGACAGAGCTGGAGTAGCAACACCCTGTAGGCCTTTGACTGAACAAGCTGATATCAGCTGTTTGATTGATCCCGTGCGGGAGTTAGAATGGCATTGTATTCGAACTAGAAAATACACTGGTTCTGCTAATTTATTGACTTGCAGTATATGTACCTTAATCCGATAGTTTATTGATCTTCACCCATTTTTAAAGCATCCATCTTGAACAGCATTCGAGCCACAGCCTAATCCATGTTTTATAGTCACATATGATGGAAATAACTGTAAAATCACAGCAACATCACCTATAATGGCAACGGCAAAATCAATATTCATGTATATTTTTGTGACAGGCAATTACCAGCTGATGGTGTCAATGTGTGTGAAACAAAATGAGCCCAGAGTGTGGAACATTTTGATTAGACCTTTTCAAGGTGATCTCAGGACATTTTTATGTGTCACTTCTTCTCTCCTCTCCTCCCACCTCACACGTTTGCTTGATGAAGAAGGTGTACGGATGCTGAAGTGTGCTGACACGTCCTTGTGAAGGGATTTCAACCATGATGTTAATAACAATAATTAGCTCCTAAGTGTTTGTGGAGGGAGGGGAGGCAAAGACATGAATATTCTCTCATTGTGCGTTCCAGGACAAATGGGTTCCTCGCATCTTTTAAAAAGGACAAATTAGGTGTAATTGCTTGTTTCAGGGGTCTGGAGTAAAGCTGCTTGCACTACTTCATTATGTTCATTTTTACTTTCCAAAACCTCTCTCGCACACAAACACACAGCTGGACCGCTAAATCTAATAAAAACATAATATTGTGACCATTTATGAGCAATGCAACAATTAAATTGAATAAGAGCACATTTACTTTATCATGGAAACTGGGAGTTAATGATGAGCAGTGAAAGAGCACCGAATGCAACTGTCATTAGATGCAAAAACATGTGTATAGAAAATTATCAAACCATTTTTAATTGAAATACACAAACATCTGGTGCATTTTACTCTTTAAACTGAAGTGAACGCATAGGAAGTAATTTCATTCCTCACTTAAAGCAATCAAGGGGAGGAAATAGTCTGATATGCAAAGACAGACTCTCCCTTCAGTTTTGATTAGTGTTACAGTCCGTCTTTCTCAGCTGTTGGATATTTGAAAAATAATTATTAATATCAGAATAATTTCCAGAGATTAACCCCATTCTGGCTTTCTTTCTGATCCTCTGGCCTTTAGGAAATTGATCCTGGGAAAGATTGATGGCTCGCCTGCTGTTTCAAAGCGTTTGTCCTTGCTGGTCTGATCCCTCCCCTTCCTATTCCTCTACGGTTGTACTAGTTTTACATGTTCAGACGTTTGCCTAATAAAGCAGGAGCATCTATGAATATGACATTGAAATAAACTCAAAGTGCTTTTGATATTTTAAGTTTTTCATTGATAGTCCACTATCTGATTTGTTAAATGCCCTAGTTAAATTTAAATCTGCTCTGAATTATAAACGGTAACAGTAAACAAATGGACATTAATACAAATATACAAATTAAATACACACTATACTAGTGGGTTTATTGTCTGTTGGGGATCTAATGTCGGTCCCTAAAGCTCTCGGAGGTTTTGAGGGTCACCCAGGCCTTTAAAAAAACATTAGTCCCCGTGCCTCATGGGACAAAGAGTTCCACCTTTTAGCTTAAAGCAATTGTAAATGTTGACCAAAAGGATATCTGTTAGCCACCTCTGTCACTGTGGAGGAGAGTCATTCCCGCTTAGAGTCCAAAGAAGGTCTTCACACACGTGAGCAGAAGGGAGGACAAATGGTGATGAAAGAGGAGAGCAACTACACAAAAAGACACACGCTCTTGTTTAGTCATCATCTAACTTTAAACACAGAACTAGTCGGGTTAAATGAGCAAACAGAACTTGCTGTCTGATTATGTCAGTGTGGACAGAGAAGAAGACTCCAGTTTTTTAAGATTTAAAGAATTGAACAGGATTCCGCTTATCGGAAGCCCTGACGTTTAGAAAGTTGGGAACTCCTCTGGCCCTTCTTTCTCTTCATTTACCTCTGTTAACTCCTAATAACGACAAGTGTCCTGCACTGAAGATTGTAGACAGATGCCTTTGTAAGCAAAGGGTAGCAGGGTTAAAGTCAGGGCTGCAGGTGCCTTAAACCCTGACCTTTGCCCTTTGCACACGTACAACAAAAAACACATCCACACACAGCCTCAGGCGTGTGACAGTGAGTGACGTCTTCGAGATTAGCAGCACATCTCCACAGGGAGAAGAGTGCATCAGCCTGGATTCGAGCATGTATGAGACTCTGAGAGAAAGACAGACCAAAGACAGAGAGAGAGTGAGAGAGAGGAAAGGGAGGAGGGGAGATGGTCGCCATTGATTTGACAAACAGGAGCTAAAGAGAAGACGACTGTGGCCTTTGGCCTTCTGGGTGTGTGGGCATGAAAATGATGTGATGACTAGTGTTTATGTGTGATTTCTCTCTCCATGTTTTGCAATATTCTGCTGCTAATTATTATTCAATCAGATTCAATGTACAGCAAACACTTATTTTAGGTGTGAAGCAACTATGGCTGTTCAACATGATATCAAGTTTGCATAAAATATTATATAGTTTTTTTATTCCCTCATTTTTCAATATCTCTCTAATTATTATCCAATAGAATCAAATGTCAAGCAAACCCTTTATTTTTAGGTGTAAACCACTAGTGCTGTTGCAAACATGATAATCATAGATTATAATTAATGAGCCTGTTTGGGGTGAATTCAGTTAATATCTCTTTCTCTGAGGAAGCGTCAAAACAAGAAGAGTTCTGAACAACAGGCGTCTTATGCTCTCGTCCTGGTTGCCATGGAGTTGAAGTGTGATTAGAACTCTGCCTAACTAACATGGCGGTCAATATTGACTTTCTGTCAGGTTCATGCAAACAGGATGTGACAGATTTAATTTGTTTGTCAGCCCACCTTAATTTAAACAGAAAGCTGCAAGCAGGAGCCAAGCAAAGACCTGAGAGGAGGTAAGGAGTGAGGAAATGAGAATGGGGCTTCCTCAGAGATCTACTTACTGGCTAATTGGGTGTCCAGAATTTAAAATGGGTGTATTTGTAACTGTGCATGTCCATATTAAAGTTTCCTCCTGTGTTTTCATCTGCAAAAAAGGTAAAGTACTGAATAAAATAAAAGAGAATTTGGATAAATGACAGGTTACATACAGAATACAAGGGGATATGGACCTGATGAAACAGTAGATTAAGCAGGAGAGACTGGATGTTGACAAGATGATGTGGAAAAAAAACCTGAGAGAAACTCAAAAAGAGAGAAGTGGAGGGAGAGGGATGCGGTGAAAAAAGACAAATCCACCTCGTGGACAGTTTCATGATGGATCATGAAGCAGACAGAGGATCCTGAAGGTGCTGAGAGCAGGAGTGTGACAGTGAATACAGAGGGCTGCATTATTGTTTAAATCATTGATCTCCGCCTCTCCGTGCGCTCTTGTTTCAGATTCCTTTCAGTTTTCCCTCACATATTTGCAACAGCCACAAAGGCTTGTTTTTGTCCTCTCAAACTTGATCGTCTCCCCTTTCTGTTTTTATGGTTGAGGCATTTTCAATGAAGATGCTATCATCAACTTTGCAAAGATAAACACTTTCAGCTGGACATTTTTGGGTTTTTATAGATGCAGCAGCCAAGACTGGACAAAACATGCTTGAACAGAAATGTTTGAAGGTTCAGCAAACCTGCTTCCAGGAATGAAACCTCTCTGAAATATCGTTTCAGTCCTGAGCCGGTCATTCTCCACCGTGCCGACACAGCGCCACGCGGCTGTGATTCTGCTTTGTTAACACGTAGATGAGCAGGCCAGACAGGCGGCGGGCGTTTGGCAGCGACGCTCGTCTTGGCAGGGAAACGGCCAACGCTGAGGCCGGGTGACAGCCAGACGCGTGCGTGCGCTCACACGCGTTCACACAAACAAACTCCCTCCTCAAGGCTCAGCGGGCGGGAGCGCATGCGCGCATGTGTGTGTGTTAAGACAGCGTTAAGCAGGCGAGGGTGACAGTGACATGACACTGGTGAAATAATTATGAGTCCAAAACAGGGCTGACAGGGAGCAGCCCGTGCCCTTCAACTATCTGTCAACTGTCATTATCACAGAGCCTGATACACAGCCTGAGGAGGCAGAGAGAGAGAGATGGAGAGACAGAGAGAACCAAATGGGAAAAGAAAGGGACGACTACAGAGAGGGCACATCCAAAATTAGCCATGTTGAAAAGTCACATTATATAGGGAGTTATAAATGTCCTTGTTTCAGAAATATTTAACAAGGAAAAGATTTTATTAGTAGCCATATCTAGTTATAAAAATATACTTGATGGAATATTAAGGAACCATAAATCAGAACTGAGAATGTAAACAAATGTCTGTTAATGAAAATATTCTCTGCTTGAACACTCAACATATTGTCAGCGATTAAGCTTTTAAAAAAATGCTATGTTTAGATGTTTAAATGCTAAAAACCTGTGTGTTTGTGCACAACCTCAGATTTTCAAAATAAAGTACAGACACACTCTTCTACAAAATCTGACTGTCTTTAGATCTCTGTAAATGTGGCTGAAAGTGTTTTACTATCAGACTGGGGACTGATGTAGATCAGTTGAGTGTCCTTGTGAATTGTGTCACCGAAACCCCTGTTACCAAGCGTAAGGGATGTAAAACGCCTCAGTGTGCATAACTCTTCTTAACAGAGAGTAAATCCCTCCTGAAAGCACACGACACAAAGTACGTTGCACAACATATATTTGGGAATAAATCTCACATGATGCGCCTTGAAATACTCAGAGAGATGACGAGAGAGGCAGAGTTAGAGAGGAAAAGAGTGAGAGATGAGATGGGGATTTATGAACGGAGGGGAATAACCCGCTGCCCGAGAGCAGCCAAACGGCCAACAACCGACTGACGGACTGAAAACACAAATAAAGAGTCATTTTTATGATGTGAATGGATGGGTTCCCCAGAAAACACTTGGCTGGATTTTATTTGGTCGTGGCTTTAGCCCGAGCCAGTACATATTTCTGTTTTATGAAGAGACTCACCAGCTAATACACAGGCTATAACAAAGCGAGACCAACTCTCACCTCCTTTTTGCTGGGACCAAAAACAGGAGGGAGAGTAAAATGTGGAGGAGAAGTTTAAAACTAAAGAAAACAGGATGGCTGCATCAAGTGTAGCCAATAATGTTCAGTGTAAATTTTAGCTTTACTTGTGGTTTCACAGTCATGCGAAACCACAAGTAAAGCTAAAATTTAAAGACCCTAAAATTTCAAAACTTTCAGTAGCTATTATCCTGTGGTCCGCAATAACTTGTTAGTAATTCAGCATAGACGTGAACTTACCACAAAGACTGGCACTTCCTGCATTTGTTTGCTTCCATTTTTAATGTCCATTCCAAAAAAGATTGATCACGAACATCTGGGGAAACAAAACAGCTCTATTTACTTTAAAATTACTAATCAAATCAAAACACATGTACAATACAGTTTGATCCGGACCTTGTTATTAAGTTGTAGTTATTTTAGTAAAGTGACTTTGAATTTAAAGTCTGAAACTTATGACGTGGCTCCGAACATAAAGCATCTCCATAAACTTCAGATCATTGTTGTCTTTGACACAAAGCAGCATAAAATAGTTTGGACAGAAAATGAAAAAAAAAAAAACGTCTATTCATTAAAATAGTCATCACTATAAAATTAATTGCACCTTTCCTGGATCTCTGACGGTGAACATGTGACAACTCGGTGAGAAACTCCTTTTGAAAGCAACCATGACTCAATCTCTTCCCCTTCTTTTCACACACTCTCTCTTTCAATCTTTTACACACATGCTAATCATCATCTCATTTGCATCCCAATTATTTCACTCTTCTTTTCCAGCCATTTGTCTGATCTGTATATTAGGTTTTCAGCCACTTGCTCTTGTCCCCCTTGTTGTGTAGGGGTCATCTTCTTATCTTTTCATGTGCTTTTTTGTTAAAATACTCTCAGTGTACCCTAAACAAAGCGGAGTGAACCCAGACACTACATGTACCAGTGAAGGTGCATAAGTGAACAACTGTATTGTGCATATATTACAGCTGTTTTGTGGTAGATGTGAAGGGCATTGGACAGGCTCCAGCAATAGCCTATCACAGCAGTTCGCTAAGATGGATTCACTACCAGCTCAAAGTGTCCAGCAGCGATTGAAAAGGTCAGTCACGTCTGAGCCACGCTTTTCAACGTCCCATACACCTCAACTCTTAATCTGAATAGTGTGAGTGCGCTGTGTGCAATCTGAATAGTGATAAGGCCGGCTGACAGATTGATGCATAACAGCAAGAAGCATGCAGAGCAGACGGACGAGTTTGGTGTCAACTCCCTTTACTTTCCATCTGGCCTTTTTTCAGTCAGCCACTTCAGGCCTGATGCAGAGTTTGAGACACGCCAGCTCTGATCAATGTAGCATTTACACCTCGTTTTGCCTTATAAAAAGAAGAATAGGAATTTCTGTCCTTTTTTAATTTTTTTTTAAGACCTTTGTGATATCATGCTAATAGCTAAAAGCTAGAAGCCAAAGCTCCAAATGTCTTGCTCTGCCTGAGTTCCAGGCCTCATTTATGGCCATGAGCTCTGCAAAGTGACCTGAGGAAATGAGACCAAAAAAAACCAAAAAAACAAAAACAGACAAACAAAGAAATCTTGAAACATGAAACCAGAGATGTGGTGCAGATCTTTTTGTTTCATCCACAGTGACAAGCTTGGTAGAGTTAACACAATTACTGGGACTTTGAAGGACAGCAGTGAGTTCTGGACTATCCTTTAGTAATTACCAGCCACTGCGAATATTAAAATAATATTAAAACGTCGGTCCCCGTCTGTGGTCCATGCCCTGATTGCTATCCTAACCTCTGACTGAGGAGGAGGCACAGCAGTCCGATCTACTGAGAAAGGGCAACAAGAGTGAAGGCAGCCACACTTTAATTCCTCAAACCGTGATTTCTGGATAATAGGGAGGAGGGATAATGTATGCATGGCAGATATTACTGTCTGGGCTATGATGTCTGGCCACACATTTCTACATGCATGCTCACACGAGAGACCACACACACTTATTAATCTCTGCGAGTGAACGGGACAGCGAGGCAGAGAGGAAAGAAAGCAATACAGAGCTATTATATTTGAATCATCTTGGATATCACACACACACACACACACAACACACACACACACACACACACTTCTAATCTTCTATGATAGAAATACTGATGTGTCAAAGCCATGAGGGCACCTCTTAAATCAAGTTGGGGAGTGACGGAGGGCAGCAGGGATGGATAGATAAGCTGAAAAGAGGAGGAAAGAGGCAAAGTTAGAGGAATTTGAAGAAACCACAAATGATGAGAAAAGGAAAGGGATATCTTACTGTATTAATGACCTTTCCTCTACAACTGTGGCTCATTAGCATCTGACCACAACACCAACAGTCGTCTGACAATGAAGTACCACACACTTACTAATTAATTTGCCATCATCCCAAAATCACACACTACACAACAAATCAAACACATGGAAATAATATATTCATGAAAGAGAATTTAAACAAATTATTTCCTGGTGTATCTACCATTTTTTTATGCTTTCAATATTTTATTATAGGTTAATTTAACTCCCATAATGAGAGG
>CAAE01014542.1:1743972-1754726 GCA_000180735.1 Tetraodon nigroviridis
ACACACACACACACACACACACACACACACACACACACACACAAAAACACACACACCAAGTTTCTCATTTTTTTGTACATAATATTCACACACTTCACCCCTCTGTTCTCCCTTCCCCTCACACCATCGCTTTTGTTCAGCGTGCTCCTATTTATCACAGTGTGAAGGTTGAAAGAGATATTATTATGGGGTGCCGGGCTGGAGACAAGAGACAGGGGTAGCCACACGGATCGCGTGGGGAAAGCGCGGGGCTAATGACGGGAGGACTGGCTTGGTCAGTGGCCTGTGGTACCTGCTGTGATGTGATAGATGGAGAGCGTAGAAAGAAGAGGAGGAGGGGGAGGAGAAGGAGGACGAGGAGAAGGAGGCAGGCTTTTTCTTTTCTGCCTGCAGAGGGTTTATTTTTTTATTTTATTTTGCTTCCAGGAAATTAGTCACATTTACCCCTGCAGCAATAACATAGAAGGGTTTTTGCCTTTGCTCATAATTATATTGTTGCTTGTGATTCAAAAATGTTTCTTGATAAATTAAATTAGATCATTACCATATCAACTTTTTTAATTGTCACATACAACTCATAAACCTTAATAAATTATTTCAAAAAATACCCCTAACTGCCTGCCATTCTCCAGCATAATTCCATCACTTTTTAAATGTTTTGTTTTGCTTATCTTTTTATGTTATAAGGAAAGCACTGAAATTCCCATTTTCTTTGAAACAAAGCATTTAGAAAATGTGTCAGATGTTAATATTTGACCATTTTGCTCTTGCTTTAATGACCCAAATGTAATACAATCAGTTTCCTCCATCTGCTTTACACAGCCATTTGTTTGGGACAATTACAGGCTTTCTGCATAATACTGTATTTACATAATGCTTCTAATGAAAATATTAGACTGTTTGCCTGTGTTTTTCTTATTAGCACCAAAAGAGCAGGAAAAGAGAAATAATAAAGCAATAATTATACATGATGAGTAATAAATGTTTTATCAAAGAAAATATCCCCACATTTTCTCAAGAATGACAGTGGGGAGGTTAATTGTCCCTAAATGTGACATTAATAATTGTTTGCAGTATGAAAAATTAAACAGGGTAAAATTCATTAACTTTGCTATTTATTTAATATCACCTTCTATACTTTGTAAATAAAGAATTAACTTCATTACCTCTCCCATAACACACAGACGAGTGCAGTCTTGTCTAGAAACAATCTAAACAAAGAAGGCAGATGAATATAAAAGGCTGGGATATCAGACTATTCATCACGAGATGATTATCGCCTGACAGCAGTAATTGAAAAACACTTATTGGAATGGTTGGGGAGGAGGGTTGGTTCGGTGCCATCAGACAAAATAAACCTTCCAGGGTATAAGAGCAGTCTAAAGGTGATGATAAATGGACATATTTTTAAGGCTGGCATCAGGTTTGCCTTTTCACTCCCTTCATAACATGGCAGTCATGATAAATATCACCACAGCTCAGAAATTAGAGAAAAAATAACTGAAAGAAAAGAAACATTAGATACACATATAACACACATTGTGTTTATGTTTAGCTGTGCAATTTTGATGGGTGTAACGTAAAGTTTGTTTTATTTTTATTCTCAAAAAGTATAGGGACTAAATTAAGAGATACAGTGTTGGTGAATCAGCGCGTGCTGCTGACATGTGCGCGCCAGTGCGCTGGGCTTTAGATTACAGCAGCACCAGAGTGTGTGGAGTAATTCCTTTCCATGCCATTCACACCACTGGGGTGTTATGCTAGTGCTGCATCTGTTGCAATTTGGCCCACAAGCTCCTCATCATATTGATCCAAATCTTTCCAAAGCGTTCCATGCTAAACTGATCTCTGCTGTGTGTAGCAGTGGTGAACCTGATAACAAATTCCCTTTTATTTCAGTCGCGTATGGTTGTATCTACAGCATTGGCCCGTCTCTCCCTCTTTTTCCCACTCTGGTATATTAATTCAAAGCCTGCTCTCCTCACAGTATGCTCGGGTACCGTGCCAACCCATCTATCAGGATGCTCTTATTTAAGATGCCATTTGTCTCTCTGAGTCAGCTATTCTTGATATTCAACATGGCCGACACTTAACACTGCTTTTTAACCAACTAAGACATCATCATTACTTTGAGCGATAGGCTCTTACTGAGTGCAGTTGCCCTCCTATTTCATCCTTCCTTATCACATTCTTTCACCCTCTCTTCAACTCACCCATTCCGTCCCTTGTACTGTCATTGTCCTCTCTTTTATCTCCCATGAGAGGGTTCGATCACTTTATGTCCTGTCCTTTGCAGTGTCTCATCCTGTGTAATGAAGGTCTTGTACTATTACATGCCTATAGCGTCCTGCCCAGTCCCTGTGTGTGTAATGTGTGCCCTTCATCGTTACGCTGCTATTTTCTCATCATATTACAACTTGTACATGAATACATTCAGTGGACCGTCACCAGTGTACACAGTTTTTAAGATGATTCTCACTAAAGAGTTGGCACCACTAGCCAATAAATAATGTTTACATGCAATACCTAAAAAGATAAATACTGAAAAATTACAATTAACTGTCCAGGTCTGTAGGGAATTCAGTTTCTCCTAGAGTTTGTCATTCTGTCTCCCTCAGACTGCACGTTGTTCTATCGCCTTGTCTCGTCTCCCACTTTGTCTAAGGAAAGCTGACAGACCTGCCTTTTATCTGCCATAACGAGCATCCCACACAGCATCCACATCAAATTACAAGGGAAGAGACAGAAGAGGGAAGCAACGAAACACAAAACAAAGGCAAAATAAAGGACTCAAAAAAAACCGAGGTTGGCGACATGTGGCCCTGTGATCACAGCAAATGAGACCCTCATCATTTGATCAGTTTTTCAAAAGAGATGCCAACGTTACCTCAAGAGATGAAGGAAAGAGAAATTTAAAAAAGCAAATCTTTGATGAAATGCTATGCAATCTGTTTCAGTGGCCATGTTGTAATTATCACAACGAAGAAAAAACAAGGTAAGAAGAGAATCACGAGCATCAACTACACCTTTTGTAGCCAGGTATTACACCACATTCCCTGAAAGTTCATTTGTCCAAACTTTCTGTGAATAAGAAAATGACCAAATTTAAAAACTAAAAGTCAGGATTTAATGTATCATTGTCAAAAATGTGTGTTTATCATTTTATATCACCAAAATTCCTTAAATAAAGTTAAAAATCTAAAAAAAAACCTTTGCACTTTCTCCTTCTTCTCCAGTATGCTGTTTTTTTCTAGCTTTGAGTCTAAGGGTTTTGAAGGGAGGGACCTGCCCAACGTGTGGCTTGGGTTCACTGTCACATTATGAAGAAGCAGCCTTTTGAGAGCCTGGTCAATATAACTCTGTCTATTTCGCCCCCTCTCTCCCCCTCCTTCTGTCTCTGTCAGGATCTTGGCAGATCGTGGGTGGTGTTAATGGAAAAGCTCCTGCTCCCGTTCCCCTTGTTCACCACACTAATGTGAAAGGCACCATCCATGTTACAGCCGTGTGTTGCCATGACCAGTCCACCCTGTCATAGTCCAACGGTCTCTGAGCTAATGGGCCGACCACGGGCGAGAGCGACAGATCGGGGAAATAGCCAAATAGTGGGGAGGACAGACCAGCTATACTTCTCCTTCACTGTGAGTAAAGATTTCGAAACAAAAAAGTTTTATATCTCAAAATAAACCCAAGCATCAACTGGTATGAACTCTAAAGGCTAAAAATGGCTTTTGGAATTCTGCAGCAATTCACTTTTGAAAAGAAATTAATGTTAGTGATAAGCATACAATTACTAAGCGCTGAAAATAAACAGATACAGAAAATAATAATGTGCTGACCAAATAACATATTCCAACATATAAGAAAACCTTGTTTCTAGCTTGTCATTGCATTTATCTCAATCTAAAATGTGTCGGAATTATGTATGAGTATGAGCAATATGTACAACAGAATTAGGTGCTTTATGATAGGGAATTGTGTGCGTGTGTGTGTGTATTAGATGCTTCCAGCTTCTGACAGCTTCTTGTTTCTGTTGCATTTTTATAACCCACCATGACTCTGGGAGCGCACACCTTTCTCTATCTCTCCCTCTTTCTCTCTCTCCACCATCACCTCTCTCATCCGCTACACAAAATCTGGAGCAGTAATTCTCAACAAGACAAGTGTGTCCACTCTTCTTCCGGCCGGACTCTCTGAAAGCACTCTCTTCATAGTTTGTCACATCCTGAACAACTACGTCTTGCCCACCACTGCACTCAGTCTGTGTGTGTGTGTGTGTGTGTCTGTGTGTATTGCCATCCACTCACACCTGCTGTCACAAGCTGGTGGTCCCCTTAACAAACTCTCCCAGTCTCCCCTGTTGGACTCCTCTTCTTGTTGACTGTACTGAACAAACGAGCCAGAGTTTGTCAAACTTGAACCAAACTGTCCTGTCGGGCACCACAACACAGAAACCAGACACATACTCTGCAATTCTCCAATTGCAGTCCACTGTAACCATGAAAAAGTTCTGGAAAACAAGTTATTGTTATGAATTAGAAGAAATGCTTTCAGAGAGGGCTTTTTGATGTATTACTTTTAATTGGAACAACCGCAGTTTAATTACTCTCTAAAATGACGCGCCTGCCTTTGTCTTTTTAAAGCTGGTGAAACTGTGTTCATGGCAACGGTTGAGTGGATAATAACACCTGAGCCAAGGCCTTCGCAGAAGCAGAGAAGGCCGAGGTGCGCTCCACTTTTGATATTTCGCTGGTTAAAAATGTGGCTTTATGGGCTTTATCGCTTTCTTTTGCTCACAATTTCTACTTTTTGTTGCGTCAATCTAAAGCAGATATTCTCAGTAATAGTCTTGGTGAAAAGGAAGGTCATGGTGTTAGTCCCTTTAGCCTCTAGATGGAAAAATTCAATGCCAAGTAATCAGATTGAAGCGAATAGTTTGGGGTGCTGGGTAGATTTTAAAAGGTTTGCATTAACCTGCCATAACATGAACCACGACTGAGGCGTCTGTCATACACACTCTATTGTTGTCAATGTGACTACACCACAACTTTTCCCACTGGCTCCACACTCTTATTCTCTGTCACTGTCTTTCTGTCTTTCTGACAATTGCATTATTTGGCCTTATCGAAGAATATGAAACACGGCGGAGAAACATCTTCTCGCTGAGCCCAACAGATATGCCAATTTATTTCACAGCCAGCGATTTGACAAGCTAGACTGCTCCCCTTGAAAGGCATCATTCAAGCACATGGCTGCTGCCTCCAATCCCATTCCCTTCTTTCTCTTTTTTCTTTCCCACTTCACCTTCCTCTTCCCTCCCCCCTGTCCTTTTTCACCACTTTCTCCATTCCATCTCCCTCCCAGTTTGTTTCAATCTGTGGAGCTTTGCCTCTTAGGAGTGAAAAGGGTTCTTGGCTTGCAACAACAAACCTGAAAAGAACTGGGGAGGAAAAAATACCCCTCTTCTAGGTTCTTCCCTCTATCACTCCTTCATGAAAAAAAAAACCTGTTGAAGTATTGAAAATATGAAATGATGCCCTGGTGAAGGGAGACGAGCAGGTGATAACATTCTGGATAAAAAGGGTGAGATAAAGAGTGTGAGAGCTAGAGGAAAGAGAAAAGAAAAAGGGAAAAAAGGTGGGGGGGGAGCAGATTGAGGCCATAAGCTGCAGGTGTTTGAGGGGATGACACAGCCACTAATACAAGTGTTTAAATATTTGATGCAGGGAGGGATAAAGCAAGATCGCCTCACCACGGAATTGAGTGTCAAGACGAGAATCTATTAGAGAATCTGTATGTGTGTGTGTGTGTGTGTGTGTGTGCGATAGAGAGAGAGAGAATACGAGGCAGATTTGACAGTGTGGCGGAGCAGAGCAAAGGCAATTCTCCCCTCTAAACCCGAAACAATGCCACCCACCCCAATTTCCATTGCCACAACCCCACCTTCCCTTCACTTAAATGTTTTTCTGTCATGCTTCAGTAGACGCAGATTATCAAGTCCTCTGCAAGGTTTGGGGGTGAAGCAGACAGTGGATGGATGGGACATCCAGCCTGAGAGATTACTGTTCAAGCAAGAAAGAATATGGCATGTACGCATTTAACACATTTTTGACCACAGATCATCTCAGTCTCAGCTTTTCTGTGTGTGTTCTAGGCCAGGGGTCGGTGGGTTAGTTGGGAAGGTTAGAGTTAGGGTTAGGGTTAGGGGCTGGGTAATACATTATGCCCATGAAAGTTCTTACAAAGATAGAAGTACAAGGACCTGTGTGCGCCTGTGTGTGTGTGAGAGAGAGAGAGAGAGAGACCACAACAGAGAATAACTTGTGGCAGTCCCATGAAGAATGAAGTCACCTGGCTTACCTCTGTCTTTGAAGGTCAAGGAGACCTGCTTGCATATTCATGAGAAAGCACAAGATTTTTTTCTTTGTGCGTGTGCAGCTTTATCTATGTGTACACATGCGCGCCCATGTACAAGCGTGTGTTGGGATCGATGGCTTTTAATTGTTTTTTCCTGAGCTGTGGAAGGAAGTGCCAGCAGTTATTGATTGGATGTGAGGGATGGGAGAAGAGAGAAAGAGAGTGGCTGGAAAGACAGAAAGGGTACAAAAGAGGAAGAGAGACAGTGGTCAGACGAGAAGAAAATGTGACAAGACAGGGTGGCGACATGGAACATAGAATTACTGTCTACAGAGCGGATGGGGGAGGTGTGTGTGTTTGTGGCAGAGGGAGGGATAGGTGCCATGTGTGCATATGTAAGTGTTTGCATCCGTGTGTGTGTGTGTGTGCGTGTGTGTGTGTGTGTGTGTGTGGGGGCTTGTGTGTGGGGATATGTCACAGGGTGTCTGATCTGGATGCTGCACACAGACTTTACCACATTCACTCTGCATTATTGAGTGGAGCTGAGCATGGGCCAGTCTGTGATTCCTTCAGCTGGTTCCCGTCGCAGGACCCTTACCGGAGAACCTTTCAGGTGTCTGGCAGTAAATCTGAAAATCTGGTATATTTGCAAACCATTTATCACCAATTTTTGGATTCAGCAATGACCCCACAGTGCCTTAACTGGATGCAGGTTCTTTTTTAACACAGAAAGTTGATCTTAAAGCGGTTAATATGATAACAAGATCAAATGTTATTGACTCAACTTTACTTTTAATTTTGAGATGAGAACTAGAGGTAATGTCCAGCATGTGCAGTCTGCCATGGTTTTGGTTGTGGCTGCGTTGTAGTTTCCTGACGCAAAGCAAATTTAAACTTCCATCTTATTTCTCGGCTGCTGGACTTTAGCTAAAGGAGAATTACTGAGAAGAATATGGAAACACTTCATCTTTTTTCCACAGTGAACTGATTTATTGCATGACCTGTATTTTGAAGTTCAAAAGCAAAATAAAGTTTGTTTATTTTAGCTGTCACTTGTTTGTCGTGTTGTCTCGCCCTCTCTCCCTCTCTCTCACACACACTCACACACACGCGCGCGCACACACTAACTGCCATACTACATGAAAAATAGTCACATCTCTTCTACTGACTGACACTCAGGTTAGAAAAGTCTGATAGTTGGGCCATTTCTGTGTGTGTGTGTGTGTGTGTGTGTGTGTGTGTGTGTGTGTGTGTGTGTGTGTGTGTGAGTGTGTGTGTGTGAGAGAGAGAGAGAGAGAGAGTGAGAGGGAAAGAGAGAGAGAGAGAGAGAGAGAGAGAGATGGCTGATGTCACAGCAGGCCAGGTGTCCTCAGGGTCCAGTGGTTTTCTTTTGGTGTGAGGTATTTTGATAAATGAAGAAAAGCGACAGAGTAAAGAGGGAGAGAGATTGATAAATGATGGGAGTGTGATGGATTGACTGCAGTCCTCCTACATATGAAGCATCTGTTGTTGTTGTTATTGTTGATTTGGCCTGCTGGATTTGTCAGGGGTCGTGGTTTTCCAGATGGAGAATTCTGATACCTGCTACTGGACATTACAGTACAAAAGCAGTGGAGGTTGTGGAGTTTATACAAGCCAGCCTCCAAGAAGCAACAGCTAAAAGGAAGTCAGTTTGGGTTGGGTAAAACATGATCAGAACTTTGTGTCAATATAAATGATTTATTCCAGAGCAAATATAATAGAATGTTAAAATTCATTGAGAAAATCTGATGCAATTTTGGGCTGCTCAGTTGTATCAATCTGCCAACATAATTCCTGATTTCCTGTCATCTACACATAACTACAAATGTAGTGCTTAATGGAAATGCAGCTTAAGTAGGCCTCAAAAAAAAAAGTCCCAGGCAAAACACGACCGAACAAAGCAATCTGTCTGTCCACTTCAATGAAGGGTGAACACCTCAGAAAGGCTTACCTGGATGATTGAGTACCTAAACCAACAATGGGCTGTTGGTTAGTTGGTCTTTGACCCAGGGCAAAGGCAGCATTAGCAAACATTTCACTGAATGTACATCAATGCCTGACAAAGACAATACTCAATGTCAGTTCAAAAAAGAGATTATTTTATTATTAACAGTGTTTTGACGATTGCTGTCATAAGCTCCAGCTCACCTCCAGGCCTGCAGAATCAATTGACATTTGCTCCGATTGGTTAATCACTGCCTCTGATTTGCTTTCCAGCCTATGAGAGCAATTCCATCTTCTGCCAATCATACGTGCTAATGTGCACGCCTGGTCAATTGCTTCCCAGCCATCTGTGTGTAATCCCTGCACAATTAACCAATTAGACATTGCCTATTTAGCAAACATCTGAGTGGAGTCAGCGTGTTTGATGTGAACGATGTTTGTGCCAATGACTGACTGCACTGACATATTACCAACGGGTGGCTAACTGCAACTGTAAGTCTCCATGCACTCCACATGAAGACTCGCGTTAATTGAGACATATAATTAGTACTTGAGTCTGTGCACGTTTTAGAAGTGCGCTACATTTGTATTCATTTTTTAGCTGTGTGTAGCAGTCATTAGGCATCGCTGTCCAGCCTCGTCAACGTGCTGACAGCCATAAACCGGCGGACGAGCGCGTCTCTTTCAGCAGAGTCAATTTTACAGGTCCGAGTCGCAGCTCTGAACTGAGAAATCAATAAAATCTGAGGGAGTTAAATAATTTAGCACTGCACTAATTAGTCCTCTCGTCCAGCAGTATGGATTCCTTTACAATATTGATGACAGAGTGCCCATTTATGAAGGGGATTTGAGCACTGAGCTCGAATACTTTGGACTCAAAATAAAAATTTCAGTATGAAAAAATTAATTTAACGGTAATTTTTACTTTGGGGAAAATAAGAAAGGGTTTAGTAGCCAGCTATTTTAAAAGATGTATTCATTTCTTCTTGTGTTTCCTTTTTTAATGTCTCCATGAGAGCTTCTGTTTTATGCATTGTCTTCTCCTTGCTTGCACCTCTGCATGGTGCGTTTTCGTGGTGGTTGTTATCAGTCACGTTTGGGATGGGGGGAGGGGGGTGACTATCGATCATCTCTTTTAATTACCTGAAGCATACCAAGAGGCCTAAATTAACTTCTCTCCTCTGGCTGCTGAAAAAGCCATGCATATTTCACGACTGGTAGACCAATCGTATGTCACTCAGCTCTTCTCCTCTCCTCTGACAAGACAAGACTTATCACTGTTATTTATCTTTGCTTTGCACCCCCTCCCACCAGGAAACATGTTGTCAGTGTGCAAAACAAAAGTGTGAATAATAAATACCAGCATTGTCTGAGTGTGGTTACACTGAAGCATGGTGCCCAACAAAAAATGTGAATGTTGAGCATCCCCATTAGGTTTGTCTGCATGGGCACGCGTGTGTCATGTGTGTATCTAGAGATGCATCAGTGGTGGATTTTCTAATGCAGCTGTCTTTGGCTTGTCTGCTGCCAGGTCACACAGGCATTACCACGGCTACACACCAACAAGGTACTGGATTGAAATACTAGTCCATGTTTTCTTATTTCTACATGACTATGAGTTGATTTTTCGTGCTGTTTTTGGGTTGCTCCCAGTTTAAAAACATGGACAAAATGCTGACTGGAGACTTGAGGCAGGTGTGAGTCCAGCAATGTAAACTGTAATTCAATCTAAAGACCGTCACCACTAGGGTTTTTGTTAGCTGAAATAAGAGTATACAACTGAAATTTTAACAAAAAAAGAGGTTATATTGACGAAGTTTGACTGATCGTTCAAAAGCCCAACTTCATCCTATTGACATTATATTTATTGACATTTTTGTGTGATAAAACAATGGTTTGTATTAAACATCTAAGTTCATATACTGTAGCCTGTCTGTCCAACAACCAGTGAGTCAATCAGCAACACAATCAGTCAACTTGTGTATCAGTGAATTATATTTCAGCTACTCATAATGGCCCTATCTCACTCTGTTTCTCCTCACACACACTCACACACACTCACACACACTCACACACACTCACACACACTCACACACTCACACACACACACACACACACACACACACACACACACACACACACACAGCAACCACCCTCTGTTCCAATTAACTGACTGTCAGGTCAGTGGAGAGAGCAGCTCCTTGCCACGTCCCAAATGCCAGGCGGCTGCCATCGTCACCGCCAACAACCTGCCCAAACTGTCACACACTCACATGCACGTGGACACACACACATGCAACTGTCACCTACCGGTCACAATGCATTTACCTAGTGACAGAATTCTAATTAGTGGTCTGACTGGTGTCACCTGACTTGGAGAAGGAGAGAGAGGAATTGAAGAGGTAGATTTAGACTGCAGTTGAAAGGTGTAAGGA
>CAAE01014542.1:1757435-1775118 GCA_000180735.1 Tetraodon nigroviridis
TGTATGCACATTATATGTTGACAGTAAATTAGTGTCTGTGTGATAATGTCTGATGAAGCTTATGCATGTTGTTTTAAGTATTGTTTAATGCATAAATTGTGCCTACATTTGCATGTATTTATGTGTCCTCTTGCGATGGGCGCACGGAAATGTCCTCTCCTAGACACCTGTTCAAAGGAATGGCACGCTATTTACCATAAGCACATGCTGATGTGGAATTAAAGCTGCTTCTATCCATGAACAGAAACAAATTCATCTTCAATAACAATGCAAATAAGATATTTACACCTGGTTAACCATATAAACCACTGAGACAACCGCACATGTTTTTCCTCAGGTCCAGTGAATAAAAACACCGAATTAGCATACCATAAGTAGTATATATGTGGAATAAATAACACTTAACTGCATGCATAGAATGTCATCATTTACAGCAGTTCCTGCAAAGGCTGCCTAAGTGTTTCATTATACTGTATTATCACAATCGTTTGTAATTCTCTGGCACCAGCATGTTTATGGATCTGTGAGGCAAGATTTCTACAGGAAACAAGCAATAATAAACTGCATTTCTTTTTTTGGCCATCAAAAGCAAATTTGTTGCTTTAAGTTGCCATTATAATATTTGGCGCTATGCACAGTGACTCAAAGTAGTTTTGACATTATTGTTTCTGCTGTTAACCAAATCATAAAGTTGCACTTTAATAAAGTCAAAAACATTATTAAGTGGACATAAATAACTCTAATGGGATTTTTCTGTTAAAGTCACAACTAAATAACATTTCAACTGTTCTGTCCAACAATATAATTAAAATTTTCATCTTACTGAGCCATAACAATTGATTTCCTTCTTGTTTGTCTCCTCTGTATTTGTGGGACTGCTCTGTTAGTACTTACTTCTTGTCCTCCTCACAACATAAAGAGCGACTCGTTTGAATGTTTCTACATGTGTGACTGTCAATTCTGTGTGAACGTGCGTGTTTCTGCAGCAGAAACCACTTTGCTGGGCACACAGCCCCATCAAGCCTCTCCAGTCTGCCTCTAATGAGCAGCGTAAATGTAGTGCAGCCGCTAATGATACATTTTGGTGTGTGCATGTGTGTGGTCTTTAAATGACCAAGGTGCTAGTTAGCAATCTGGGCGTGTCTTGAGGAAGTTTGGATGCGATACATTCTGTGTGTAAGGCAGCACAGGTTACGAGGTCAGGCCAATTATGTCTTCTTAAGCGATGGCTGCGCTTTGATTCATCGAATGTAAAGGTTGTCTGAATTCTTAGTTTTCTGCTCGGGGTTATTGGGGAGTTGCTGACAACCGATTAGGGAAATGTTAATTGGAGCGTGTTTCCTGGATCAAGTGTGCATTTACCCATATGTATTTTTAAGTTTACTTTTCCTGAATTTCATACAATATTCATTATTCAGTTTGCATCTGCACAGAAAAGAGTCCTTATCTATTACAACACATCTGTCAGGATGGAAAGTTTTAAAAACAATCTGGAAGAGCTCACACAACTCTGAAAATGTAACAGAGCAAAATAATCACAAGGTTTAACAAACTAATTGCACTTGTGAATATAAAGCTCTTAGGAAGGGAAAAAAAGAAGTCAAGGCAGAGAGAGGACACTGGAGACACATTCATGTCTTCAAATCCAGTCAAGCCATAAGGCCAGGCAACATGAAGCTTTTTGGAAAAGTTGGGTGTATATGAGTAACAGAAATACCTAAAGGCTTTTTTGCAATGCAAAACTCTTATTAGCATTTTTACTAAATTCACAGTATTTTAGATTATAAGTATTAATAAACTTTATCACAATAACTGTGTCATTTGACATCATCGGGAACGGCGTTGTAGAGGCTGCAACATTTTCTTACCGTTTTTTTGGGTTTGTCATAAACAATACCCCCATTACTGACCTGGCAATGCAGGCATGAACATGCACACACAGACACACAAACACACTGCCATGTTCCCTTAATCTACTTCCAACAGAAGAATCTCCTGGGTTTCACGTGTGTCTTGGTGTGTGATTGCATGGATCAATGCTATATGTTGCTGTCAGGAAAGAAAGTATTTAAACTACAGAGAAGTCCTGGGAGAAGGGGGATGTAGAGGGAGAGATGAGGCATTTAATGTGTTTTCTTTGCTTGTTAAGTAATGATTCCTATATCCCCTGAACCCTTTCAGGGAAAAGTTATTCACATTTGCAAAGCAAGACTAAAATGTCTGCAGGAAAAACACATTCCTTTCATTGTGTTTTTGGCTTTAGGCGTTACTTTAAAATATGCAACCTTTATGTGCGGAGGAGCTGTAATGATCTTTCGTCATTATTTATTAATCAATGTATTAGGGTAAGATTAATCAATTAATCCATACCAGAGGAATGAACTCCATTGATGCCGTTACCAAAGGTACACAATATACTCCAATAATATCATACCTGGCCCTGCATCTAGATTTATAGACAATTAAAATACGCATATAAACACTACAATATTAATTTAACCTTTGAATCAAACAAAAACAAAAGAGATAAGCTGCACAGGGAGGAAACAGCCCTCAACCCCTCCAGAGGAAGTAATGCAAAACAACAGGATGTTGGCCGAGGACGTTAACAAAATAGGTGGTGGACCTTCACTGTGTTGGTCTTTTTAAATAAAAATCATATTGTGAAATGCTTAATGCTGTCAACTTTCAAGGTAGAAGGGTGAAAGAGGGATCAGTAAGCCAGGAAACAGCTTCTCCAGCCAACATGCACACACAATTTCATGCAACCCAGGTAAAATCCACTAGCACCAAGTGACATATGCACCTTCACAAATGCACGCACAAAAGAAATGCCACAGAAACACAAACATACTGCACACCGCAGACTTTGTTCTCAAAGGTAGGTTTGCCCCCCAGTACCTTACTGGCCATTCATCCATTCTGCCTACCTCCCTCGGTGTTAACCATTTTATTTATTTATTCACCGGCTCACAGCCGCTTTGTGTTTTAAGCAAGACAAATTGAAAGGAATAAAAGTCCAGGCTAGCGCACGCTACCGCTCCAATTGCTTTTGTGTCAAAAGGTGGTGTACAAGCAAATGAATCATGTGTGCATGCACAAGTGTGTGTTAAAACTTTAAAGCTGGCTGCTTCCTGAGGGGTTAGTTAGCAACTACCAACCACTAGTTTCACTGTTTCATGGTATGAAACACCTTTTCTTTAACTAAACTGCATTCAATTATATATTAAGTTTATTTTACTGCTACTGTTTTTCAGTGGAAAACAGAAACATGCCAAGACAATGTGCTGTTAGCTATAGAAGTAACATAGCACAGACAGCATCTTTAAGATGTTGCAAAGATAAAAAAAAACCTCAAATCACACAAACATAGGTTTAACTACAATTGCTGTCCATTGTGAAAACTGCAACGAAAACAATATGAAGCAAGCTATTTTCTTCAAGAGGTCAGTTGGGGAAAACAAACAACACCGACAGCCACTGCAAGTGCGTGTTTGTGTGCGCGCTGCTGAGAGAACTGTTAGATGCACTGTCACATACTGCTCTCATATCTCTCTGTATTAACATGATGGGTGAACTTGGGGGGGGGGATATGGACAGAAGACAAGGAGCACAAGAGAAACCGAATGGAAGGATCTGGAACAAAGAAAAAAGGTTCATCAATCAAAGCTGGATGCCAGCACCCACAAAGCACACAGTTCTCCCTTAAAATGTAAAAAATAACCTTACGCAATGTGGAGAAACGATTCAGTACAAATGACAGGGAAACCTCAACGAATCGGGACATGAGAAGTCCCAAATCTCAAAGATTCATGCAACAAAAAATGTATTTTTTATTTTTATAGAAAATAAAATACAGTGCTCTCTGATGTGGTCTTAACAAATTTAACTTTGATTGAATTGTAAGTGAGGGGTCACACGGTGTGGAGTTTGCATATTGTCCCTGTATGTGCGTGGGTTCCCACCGGGTGCTCCGGCGTCCTCCCACAATCCAAAAAACATGCGAGGTTGATTGGAGACTCTAGAATTGAGTGAGAGTGAATGGTGTGTGTGCCCTGCGACACACTGGAGGCCTGTCCAGGGTGGATCCCCTGCCTTTCGCCCTCAGGCAGCTGGAGCTAGGCACCAGCAGACCCCTGCGATACCACAGGGTATAAAGCGGGTAGGATAATGGATGGATGGATGAGTATTATGTGAAAATAACTCATTTTTACATCAGTTCATGCACACACATCATGGACTGCCTGTTTTTGAAAACAAATGAAACAATGTCTTTTGCTTTCTCTTTCTCTCTATCTCTATTTATTCGTGCTAGTCAACAAATATTTGTCCTCATTATTAATTAAACAGCAATGAAGGAAAAAAAGATGCAGGGAGGCGAATTGATGACATTGACAAACACACAGAAACACAGAGAACTGCGTTTTCAGGCTCTGCATACTTAAAAAAAGCTAGAAAAAAATAAATAAAGGCTGTGTGTTGTGATTTATGAGTATGGTTGTTGCTCTTGAAATCCACCTTAAAGCCATTCATAAGGCAAGAAACTGAATAATGAATGGTTGGCACCTGGAGCTGGGCCAGGTGAGCGTGGTAAATGAATAGGAATTAGTGAGCAGAAACAGAGCGTCGAGCACCTTCAGAATGCGTGCAAATGGGAATTAGTGTTTAATGGCACGAGGGTTGGCTTTTTATCAGACAGCCTCCATTTGGGCAGGAGTAGGTGGGTAACAGGTACTAAAAGTGGGGCGTTTGAAGAAAACCATTTTGTTACAGGGTCAATTTTCACTGTCAATACCTAAAAATGTGGTATTATTGAAAACAGGCACAGCTATACACAGAAAAAAGCATTTTGAACTATTAATAAAACAATGGTAAATCTATCTGGCTGATGAGGAAAAGTTTGATATTTTAAGATATATTATTTTTATGTGATACCATATATTATCACAGGGTAACTTCTCTAAGAAAGAATATTTTTTGAGAATTTTCCAAACATATGGATGTTTCCTTTTTTGCATTTATAGATCAGAATATCACTACACACAGATGTAGATGTAGACAGGATATTAGCCAACAGGGACAGAGTCAAAACCACTAATGTGACACTCTCCCCTCGTCTCTGAGCATTGTTTAGGACTTAACCAAGCGAAAGTGTTGTCTTGGGCCATTTGTGTCTCCAAATTGGCTCATTTGTTGTCGCAGCTATCTGGCTCCCACTGTGTTTCTCTTAAAATGGACATCACATTTGAGACCAAGAGACTGGAATAAACTCAAGATTGAGTCTACAATAAAGCCCCGACAATAGTGGAATTTGAATAAAAAATAAAAATTAGTTGAGCCATATGTCATATATGCTGTTGTTGTGGTCGCTCTTTTGCACACCTCATAGCCAGGAATTACAGACACGAGACTGGGTTGAGGCTCCGTCAGACATATTTTTTGTTTGTTTTCATATTTGGAACCTGTCCAAAATCTCTATTCTATTTACATCCATCTAAAACTCCATAATTTTAAACCTTTTAATTAAAATTGGTCTATGGTGACGAGCATCCTGCCCCAAAGTTTGCTTTAGCCAACAACTGCAGTGTTGGCAGCCTGACAAAGAATACTTCGATGTTAGTGCCCATGCTCTTTGATGATGCTCAAGCAATATCTTTTTTTAACTGTTTATTTAATCTCACTGTAACATCGAACATCTGCTGCAATCAGCATTCATCTCAGGGGAAATGTGAGTGTATAACATCTGCCCGGTATAGTTAACAGTCAAAGAGCAAGAAGACACTGACCTTTTCTTCTCCCCGTAGGCACACACATTCACACACACACACACAGCCGTCATATAGTAACACACACACACACACACACATGCATGGTCTGTTGGTTCTCAGGCTTTGTGACAGCTGTCAGTCACCACTCAGGCAGTAAAAACGCACACACACACACACACACACACACATACACACACACAGAGTTTGGGGCAGTGTTGAGGTTAGTGGTCCGTGTGATCAGATTGCTGGACAGACAACGTAAGGCCCATGTTAAGACAAGAATAACCCTTAAGGACATGATCTCTGAATACCGGCTTTTGTGTGTTCGTGCAAGTGTGTGTCACCGCCCCTCTGGCTGTGGTGCTTTGAACACCAGCCTGACAACTGCCACCCTCTAGCTGACTGACACATCTGGGCTTAAACAGGACAAACCACACACACATTTGTAGGCAAACACACAGAAGTGTTCCAAAAGTATCTGCCGACGGTGAACTAGATGCCAGCTTTCTGCAGCAGCTTTTCAAGCACGGCATTTGGCATGATCCAGCTGTCAAATCGTCTGGTAAGGACAAGCCGTAGACGGCAAGAGTCAAATACGGTGCGCTTTTTTGTTTGTTTAAATTTGCACACACAGGAATGTTCAGTCAGATGTTCCACTATTTTAAATTTACACCTTAATAGCCCTACTTGGTAGCTTTCATAATTACAGGCATGGAATCTGTGCCACACACTTCCAGCTAGCTGTGTGAAGGCAGTGTAAGTTATTTGCTACATATAATTAGGTTTGAAATCGAGAAAGTCTAGGAACTTCATCAGTTAAATTTATTGATGTCCTCAACAGAGGGCATCTAATCTATAAAGCCAAATTAACAGTGCACCTCTTAGTATGAGAATGGTTTATTTTTTTTGTCTGTTTTGGGTTTTTTTTACAATACATCGCATACTGGTATGTTCTGTAGCTTGGATTCTGCTGTGCCAGACCCCGTAATGTCAGAACAATTTTTTTCACCCATGAGCTGACCTAATAACTAGACCACAAAAAAATCATGCTGCGTCAAAAGCACATGAAATTTGACTTGGGTATGAACAAAGGGCCTTTGAAGGAGAACACTGACAGTGGCTGTGATAAGACCAAAATCAATGAAAAAGAGGAAGGATACTGAGAGACATATTGTATGTACAGAGAAACAGAGAGAAAGAGAAAGAGAGAGAGTGAGAGAGAGAGAGCGAGTGAGAGAGAATGCCTTTGGGCAGTACTTTCACCTCCACTGACATTTAACTAAAAACCAATCTCCATGTGTGCCATCTACAGCCCCTAACCTGAGGGCAAAGAGGGGAGAAGGCTGATTGTGTGCATGCATGGGTGTGTGGTACCCACAGCAGTAGAAGAACCAGAAGAATGCAAGAATGCCCAGTGTCCCTTGGGTGAGGTCAAGGTCTTTGTCCACTTAACATCATCACGTTCACAATCTGTGAACGTGCACGCATGCGCGCGCACACACACACACACCCACACACACACCCATAATCACGCTATTGAATCAAATATATAATCGGAGAGGGAATGTCCCCCTCGCTGCCACCATGCCATAATCCAGCAGGAATTGGAATTGGAAAACTTATACAAGGGTTAGCCGGTGCAGTCAGATGGTGCCCCAGGGCCCCAGCAGAGAGGGAGTGAAAAGGGATAGATGGCACAAGTTAAAGATAAAGACATAAACACATGATACAAACAGGCCAAACTGGAAATAGAAGGCAGGATACTAATATAAAAAAAGGAAAAAGAGAGTTATTATAGGTAAAATGAAAAGGGGGAGACTTTTGCAAAAGAGGATAAATTTGCATTTTCCTTGTGTTTGACATGCTGGTTAAAAACCCCAGTCTACCCCACCACTTCTGTTCTTTAACATCCCCACAATCTGCAGCATTTCACTGGAGAGGGTCTCTGAGCTCGGGTTAACTGCTAGCTGCAGGGCTTGCAGTAACACTTAACGTCCCCTCCACCCAACCGAGAGGCTCAGTCAGTGGCGGAGAATTTAGTTAGATGGTTTCTTTCAGCCTTTTTCAGCACTGATGGTTGGAGCTGAAATACAACACAGTGCAAATTGTGCATAGCAGCACATTTACCTTCACTTTGATTTGATTTTGATTCTTTTTCTTATCTCTTAGTCTCTTGGTTTTTTACTCCTTTTCATCTGTCTCTGCCATTACCTCAATTCGTTACCTTCCTCTACCTGTGTTGTCTTCACTTCTCACTCATTTTTCTTTCCTTATCTCTCCCTCTTTTCTCATTGTCACTGGGGGGCCGCTGCTGTCAGGGAAGTTTTCCCCACCTCCTTATCCTCTCATTTTTCATCAGCCCCTCTCCAACATCCCATGCACACACACGCATTTTCTTCAATCTATCTGTGCAGACCCCCCCACCCCCCACCCCCACCCACAAGTAGCCTCCTCTCCCCCCTTCCCCTCTGTCTGTTCGTGGCACAAATGCATTTGTTCAATACCTCCAGCAAACAGATTAGTGGGCTGTTATCAGCGACAGGAAGAAGGTGATAATGGTTTTCACCACATCTTCTCCCTGCCACAGATTAAAATGGGCCAGGTCACCCGACATACTCAAACACACACACCTGAATTCACGGTCACTCACACACACTGTTCCCTGTACATGTCCCTACCCTAACGCATGTAATGCAGGCTAAACTTCTACAACCAACACAGCAGCAAAACATTGTAATTTATCTTTCATTTCTGCTCCTCTTCGCTTTTTTTTGCTATTGGATTTCCCGGCCAATCTACTGTCACAAGCTAGGGCCTAAAGATACAAGGTGAAGTCAGTTTCAATCTGATTTCCAATTGTTTCAGACTTAAACAAACCGACCAGACACACACACACACACACACGCATAAAACCACTGCATACATTGAGCACGGCTTGTTCCTGCTGCTTGTGAGGGTGCAACTGCACGTCTGCAAAGCCTAATCAATCAGTTGTTTGAAAACTAGATAAAGAAAAGACCTTTTAACCATGCATCAAGTTGGACTGTACTAATTTAGATGAAGAGCTCTAAGTTCGTTTCAGGATGCTGAACTTTTTGAAAATACTTCTTAAATGCTGTGTTGTGATTATGCAACTCATTTACAAAGAATCAAGCACAATTAAATTAAATCCACGCGTGTTTGAGTGCGCTGCGTTTTGTGTCAAATGATGATAAAGTGTACTCGTGGTCAGTGTGACACTTTCCTCCCTTGTAAAGCCCTCAGGCGGCGCCTCCGCCTAGTCAATAATTAATGCTGCGGATGGTCTGTGTTTTACAGGAGGCCACAACCGCCTTTTATCACTGAGTCACATCATTCTTATTAGACCACATTCCATCAAGACCTAGTGGACAAAGACACAGAGGGAGACAGCTTGAGATGCATGGAATAAAGACGCAACAGCAAGCAGAAAAAAAGAAAACTATCAAACTGACAAACTCAGCTCATCAGTTACCCTGTTAGAGTCCATTCAAAGTTTTCAAACCTACCCACCTACCTGTAAGTCATATTTCTGTTTCTGTCCCAAGGTTGAAATCTATTACATGCAAATAGGCATTAGTGTGTACGTGGCTCTAAAGTGTGTGGAACACACAGAAAGCAGTTGTGAGTGAGTGAGAAGGCTGTGTGCTAAGATATACATATTTAATGAGATGGAAAAAGACATTGGCGAGGCCAAGGTCAAGGGTGAGACAGAAAAATATATACACACACAGCACTTCAAACATGCACAGGCACTCATAGACATGTTCACATATGCAATTAAGGGACGCAAACGCACATAAACACACGCCCTTAAAGCGAACTGTGTGAAGTATGGTCTCATTAGGCAGCCTGTACGGGATTAACAACAACGGTGACATTTGCTGGCTTGTAAGCAACCAGTCTATAAATACAGCTGTATGTGTGTGTCCGCCCGTGTGCAATGTGGTAGTTTAATACGTTTCTACATCTCCAATTGTTTTCTCTCATACTGCTCTGCAAACAACACACACACTTGTGCAAAGACACCTGGCAACAGCCGGGCCCACCATGTTTGATAGGAGAACCTTATTATTTGTCCCCTGGGTATTTTAGCGAGACTAGTTTTTTTCACTGCAGTCAAAGTGATTATGTGATCCGACTTTTATTACGCTGCTTTGTCCTAATACAAAGCTCCCCCTAAGGATTCTGGGCGAATGTTTGTGTATGTGTGTCTACCTCCCTTCGTCATTTTCTTATTCAGGCTTGTCCTTTTTTTTTTTTTTTTCCAGGCAATCAGCTTTTTCTCTGCTTTCCTTCTGCCTTCCTTCAGCCAACAAATATGCTAACCCAGGCACCTTCACACTGTGACAGCATATTTTAACACACACCCACACGCACTTGCATCCTGAGGACAGTGGATGGCAAAAGGAGCTCAGCATGCAGTGGCAGACAAATAACCTTGTGAAGAGGGGATATCCTGCTTAATGAGCAGCAGATAAGGGGAAAAGTGAATTTCTTTTGTCTTTCCACTGTAATTTCTGTGTATGTCCCACTTTCTATCCTCCAGACTATAAAGGCAAAGCGGACTAAACCATTTGTCATGACTGTTTCCATTGTTTTGCTTTAAGCCACTCCTTGAATACACATGAACTGTACTTGAGAGCACTTATTCCTGAACTCAAGTGTGGGGCTCAGGCTCCAAAAACTTTTGTTCATGCTGATCAAATGAACCAGACATTTGTGGCAAGGCATAATAAATCTGATCCAAGGTTCTGCGGGACACTACCCCGAGCCATGTTCTTACCTACCAAATTGGATGTATGGTCTTCAAGATGTCCTTAACAATAAGATAATAAGGATTTTTCTGTTCCTTTTTTAATATAAAAGCATTTTTAAAGTGCAAAGAAAAAACAATATTCTTTTAAACAGAAAAACATAACACCTAACACAAAAAAAGGGAATAAAGTGATCCTGATCCTGTTTCATTCCCTATACTTTCTGCCATTGTTCCTTTTCCACTTTTCCTCCATTTCCGTCACACAATTTCATCATTTCTCCAGACCATTTCACTCCACATCTTTTTCTATCATATTATTCTCCTCTCCTATTACCATCCATCCCCTTTGCTCTTGCCTTGTTTCTTGCTCTCTTTCCTCCACATCTCTTCCTCTGTCACACCAACGATGATTATGACTAGTGAGCATAATGCATAGCCATGAATAGGACTGTCCAGCTGATTGTGATGTATAGTTTTTCATTACTGTTCCCCAGCCCCCGTCATTAGGCGCAGGCTGGATGAGTGGAGTTGGTGGAGGAAAGGGGGGTTGAATAGTGCCAATGGTTGTGGAGTATCTATCTATTTATCCAATAATTTGTATGGGGGGAAAAAATCTTCGCCTCATGTACTAGAGTAATCTGGGGACAAGGTAATCTGAAGCACACAGAAGACAACCAGCTCCTGATGAGGAGCTACAGTTCCCTGAAACACGGCTGGCGTCATGAACAGCATAGGCCAAGCCTGTTAAACCAGAATATTACATGTAAAAGCTAAAATATTGCCGCTGGGACTGTGCTGACCTTCTGGTGCCTTCATTTCCCTGTCCTGCACCTGTGTTTTTTCCTGGATGTGCACACACCATTTTTGCTCCTCTTACAGCAAGTCTCACAATTCTTTTGAACATTATCCAGAGTTTGTGTTTTGTTTTTTGTTTTTTTGTTTTTTGTCCCGGGCCAGTTAATCGTATTGTTCTGTATTAAATCTGCCTGTGAAGTCCCCGTTCCTCTCCACAGCTGTGTCCTGGTAAGTTTGTGTCAGTAATCATCAGCTGAGTGCCTGCAACCAGACAGATTGATTCCCTCCCTGAATGTAAGAGGAAGTTTGATCACGTGATACTGGGGGAGAGATGCTGGTGATCTAGACAAAGACAAGATGCTTCACAACAAGGGATAGCAGAGTGCACCTGCACAGAAAACAGGCAGGATGTCAACATGCTGTCATTTCCTAGCAACCTGCGCCACAGAGCACAGTAACAGTTTTGTTTTTTATTTCTCATTCCTGATATGGTGCTCTGATTAAGGGCACTGTGGGTGAATGCACCTGAGAGGTTCAGTTCTTTTGTAATCACTCGCCAAGAGTACAAAGCAGCTCGTAATGCCAAATGAATGAGAGTTAGTGTCTTGTTGCTCTGCACATAAGACTGCAAGTGCTGCCCTATTATTAGAATACAATGTGTAATAAAACATCAGCTTTTGCTCTGAAAATCTCACCCTACACTGCTGGAATGGCCAAGAAGCTGCTCAGGAATCTATTAGCCTCTGCGTAAATGGCTTGTTGCTTTTATAAAACCTGGCTCTGGAGCGCTGCCATTCACTTTGCAATTAGTGTTCCCTTTTTTTTTTTTTTTTTTTTGTTCTAGCCAAGAAGCCACCAGCTCACTCCATCCCTGCACTCTGTCTCAAAAACCCATGTGATGCACAATTAGTGTGTTTTACCTGATAATGAAATTATGTAAATGGTGGGAGAGTCCAGCAGACGCTTTCTTATTCAATTCAAACAGGTTTAGTCCCCCATTACCATATTTTGAAATATCTGACTTAATTAGGAGGACGAGGAGGGTCCGGAACCTGTGGAGAGAGATGAGAGAGACAAAGACTTTTAACGGCATCCACTCGCCTCATAAAGAGGTTATTAAGAGTCGAGGCTGAAGATGGCCACTAATGATGTGTTGGGGAAATTAGGCCGATCAAACATTAAAAGCCGAGGCCCCCTCCTGTGGGCAGAGGAGCGGCCAAATGGGTCAATTAGAGAGGTATTATTTCTCTTCCTCTTTCCCTCGCTCCCTCTTAAAAGAAAGGAAAACAAGTGGAAGCTGATCTGCATAAAGTGTTTATCAAGACAGACATGTCCACTTAGGGGTGATCACACTAAAATACCTCATCCTGCAAGAGGCAAACGAGGGGGAGGGGACAACGCTGGGTGCATGTGCGTATCCTCATGAGTGTGTGTTGTCTTAATTAACAAGAGATGTGCCTGTGAATTTCCTGGCCCTAATCACACTCTGTTTATGCATTTTCCTATTTTCAATAAGACCTAAAGGTTCTGGTGGAGGGACCCTGTGCAGGAATGGGAAGTAGGAACAGATGAAGCAGGGAGGGATGCTACTATGAAGCCAACACCAAACACATAACATCTTAGTCATCATTTTGACTCGGCAAATTAAAGTTCACTTCAAATGAGTTAAAAGTACAGACACTCAATGGCAAAGAGGCTAATGCAGGATAATGCAGAACTGCTGCATCTTTACCTGATGTCAATTTTCACTAATTGTTTTTTTTTTTTTTTGGCCTAAGCGATCTTCTTCTACTTCCTTTTCTAGGTTTAGGAGAGAAGAGCATGGTGGGGGTGGAATCTAAGAACTGTAATTCTTGTGCAGGGTCTGAAATAAATTAGCTCTTAGCCATTCGGGGTTAGGCTAACATATTAGAATTTTCCATCTGCTTGCTCTAAATCATCTGCGTGTCCGCTCAGCGCAAAGGGCAGCCTGCTCATCTCTCAACTGGTGGGACAGATTGCATTACTGAGCAATATACCTTTATTTCCCCTCATTTAATCCTCAGCGTAGCACCAACCAGTGAACAGCTAGAGGGAAAAAGACTGGATGAAATGCATGCACGTTGAGAAGTGTACTGCACAAGCGCACACACGTGACAAAGATACTGGCATCATGCACAGGATGATGAAAGAACTCAAACTTGTATACACAGTGGAATACATCAGCCTCAGATGTCATTTTTAATCAGCTGATATGGTCTTTGTGTTCACAGAGGTGGTGTCAGAACAGCGTAGATGCATCTGTAACACTTACCAAAACCACCCAGACACCACACACATCACTCTTTCACTTCAAGTAGCTGCTGTCGTGCCTGTCTCCCCCCCCGTGCATCAGTAATCAACCTTGATGCTTGCTGCTGTTGCGGCCATTGATTTTTCTGTTCCACATGTGGGTGAAAATTGCACTTTAAGTTACCCTGAGTGTTAAATTAATAATGAAACCGCAAGAGTGCCCTCTCCTGACTTTCAATTAACACCATCAGGATTAGAAAGGATGGATGGAAAAAGGACAGAAGGAGCACAAGGGAGGAAAATTAGAGGAGAAGGGGGACTTTTCTTAACCCCAGTGTTGAGGTTTAGGTTTCTTTCGGCATCTTCTCGTGATGTAGGACAACTCCCAGCCAACTCCCGCTAAGTGCACTGGTCAATACCTTTAGAAGCTTGGTGGCTTTATTTGAGACGTTACAATAGACTTTTATTTCTGGTAAAGCTTGAAACACTAACATGCACATAAACAACACACAGGTGCCAACTATCAGCTGGCCTTGCTGCACAAACATACACGCACACACATGCCAGATCATTCTAACCCTGTCTTTCCTGTCCCTCCTTCGCGGGAAACACCTGTTCTGACAGACTTCTATTTAAAGAAAGTTGGGAAAAATCCAGCTCGCTGAGACGGTGACACAAATAGATGAGTCAGCCAGTCCGTCAGTCCGGACGTAAAACTGTTAAGATGCAGAATCACAAAGGAAAATGCAGCCCACCGTCCACACGCTCCCTTTTTATCCTTTCATCAGGTGCTTCCTGCGGTTCCTAATTTTACCTGAATGTTGGGATGTTTTCAGGAAGTGATGATGATGTTGACATGTCCGACCGCTGTTGGGCTGGAGGTGCCTTAGCATGGTTTAACACACAAACACACTTCTGACTCTTTGGTTTCAGGGTAGCACAGCTAGGTCCAAGACCCGTCTGTCTCTAATGATTTCCTTTTCTTCACTCACACACACACACACACGCACAGGGTTCCAGGTGCATATCTGTTGTTGTTCTCTTGATGTACTCTCCAGCCAATGTGTACAGATCATCCTGGCTAATAATTTCCTGTATCCTGTTTCTGCCTCGGCTCCTTCCTGCCCTTGGAGCAGCATAAATACTAGCACAGAGAAGAACAAGTTATATGTCATAGCCCCTTCTTTGAACCCACACAAAGTGGACATCCTCATATATTTAGATGCACGAAAGTCCAGAAAGTAAATTTATCCCCGGGTTTTTTTAACCCTGCTGCAGTGCAGCGTAAAAAAAAAAAATAGTATTTTGTTCAGTATAGGGTAAATAAAAGTTGTTGATCCCTCGGGACAGAAAGGGGCAAAAGCTGGCTCTATATTAAAATTTCAGCTCGTTAACAACTAACTAGGAAATGGCACACTAGTGTGACCCCATGTTAAATTCCTGTTTTACACATTCTAATGATGTTTTGATGCTCGTCGTGGTAAATCCCCTTTATGCTGCAGACTAAGGACATGAACCTCAGGGGTTGACTTAAGGTTGTGAGGGGGATCACGGGGCGAAAAAACACACAAAGCTATCAATATCAGCTGGTGGACGCAGGTTCATTTGATGGTGGTGACTGCCTGTGGTTTCCACATCCCTGCAGCCTGTTTTCCTGTCTTTGTCCATGTCATGTTTGCCAATAAAGGAAAACATTATTTTCCTCATAAAGGGATCTCTATGTAGACTGAGACAAAGAGCACCAGGGTTTATCTAATATCCTACTAGTATGCGATATATGATATAAATGGAAGTGTAATTCAATGCAGGCTGCTGCTGCCCCGCTGAGGTGAGAGGTAACGTGTTCACTGCGTGTTCTCACACATCTTTTCAAAGGCTGCCAACTGTGGTGTCACTGCTTCATCTCACACGTCTTTCACTAATGACTGAGTGACATCTGCTGGCCTGTGTGACAGAACACCGTTAGTTGTGTTTACAATGGGAGAACATGTGTATTCATCCCATCATCCATCCATCCCCCACAGCAGAAGCAGTGGGAAAATGGATAAATGGAACAGCAACATTGCTTCAAACTATATAACACTTAGAATTTAAAACAATTGTAGGGTGAGAGTTTCGTGCAGCTTGTTCAGCATATTACAAACACCATGGTTTGAGAACATAAAGGACTCTTTTACCCCCCATGCTCATAAAATCACAGCGCTTCTCCTTGCATCAGCAGTCAACCTCATAACAATTTGTGAGCAGTGGATTATGAGCTTCTTCAACACAGTAAGATTCCCACTGGTGTTCCTGACACCTGATATCTTTACTTTACACTCCTTTCATGCACAGCGATGAAGGTTACCATGTTTCTAAGAACTGAAAATACAGCATATGCAACTAAAAATGCATCTCGGTGCCCTATTTATATCCATGAGCTTTTAAGGTTATTCTACTAGGTTTAACTACAGGGCAAAATAACTATATTGTTAGGCATTTCCCACAACTTCAGCCAAGACTAGGCTGAACAAATTCCAAATGCAAAACTGACAAAAGACTGACAAAGAAAACGAGGAGGCTGGAGGTGAGGTGATTGGGGAGGCCTTGTTTGGCTTTCCTCTTCCACCCTCCATTCATACACACAGAACACAAATATCATTCATTAACAGTAATGTGCCATGTTAACACTGATGGATGGGACACATGCTGGTGGCACATGCTTTCTCTCTCTCACACACACAGATCTATAAAACACAGACACAATTTAAAGACAGACCTGCTGTGCAGCGGGGATGGCTGACTATCACTCAAGCACACGCAGGAGGGGGAGCACATCCGCAGAGATGCCTTGAGCTCAGGTGTCAGAATCACACGTCGAAAATGAAGATATTTCCTACAGCTGGCAACCGCTGATGACTGCATGATTCCTCTGCTGCACACGTGTACTTCGTAGAGGAAATCAGATAAGATGGAGGAACAACCACGAAAATATAGAGATTCAAAGACGCATGGCACCAATCAGAGGCCTCACTTAGATCAGCACTAAAGCATCATTATCATCATGGACGACTGACATTATGCAAAAAAAACACATGGTCCAAAATCCACATATGGCTTCAGTATTATCCCCAAACTTTGGTTTCAAAAAGAACCACAAATGTTGATAAAGAAGTTCACTACTGAAACACGGATTAATATGCAAACTAAACAATAAATCATGACAGTAAAATGTTTTTATCTTATTTTTCAAATACCAACGATTAAAAATGAGCCTAATAGAAATTGGGATTGTAAATCAAGAGCACATAAGTTCTAACAGAAATAGGTGGATTTAAATAACATAATATCAAAACGCTACTATTATTCTTATTTTTCTATTTTTAAAAAAATCAGAGAACATAAATAAGCTCACATACTGTACAAATCTATTGATTTTACTTACAGCTCCGCACATATTTACTACGACCGCGATTCTAAGTTGTTTATGTATCCAAACAAAATGTGTTTTTGTTTTGTTTTGTTTGTTTTGTTTTGGGTTTTTTTACTCACCAAGTGGCGCTGGTCCAAACAAACATTTCTCAACGATCCTTGCAGAAATCACAGCAAGGAAAATCCCAAATGTGCAACTGGCTTCGGCTGCTTCGGGTTCCTTTAAACTGTCGTTTGGTGCTTCTAAATCCCCAAAACTACGCGCTAACTATTAGCCCTTAGCTTAGCAATGACGTAACAGCTTCAGGGGGGAAATTTAAAAAGCAGGAACAATATCTTGAAATTTCCTCAGGGTTTCTTTATCTTTGCTCCAAAATGGTGAGATCGTTGTTGTAATTAAACATTCCCCGGGGGATTTTGAGTAAACTCAGCAAACGCAAACGGTCCGAAAACAAGATGGCGGAATTCACCTGGATTACCTGAGCTATGCAGCAAGAACGGCCCAACGCTTCATTTCAACAGAAAATAAATAAATAAAAATACAATTTCTTACATCCTATATATTATCCATGGTCTTATTTTACAGATTTATACAATATCTTTTGATGAAAATTATGTCTAATCTAAAATTATGTACATCTTTATTTTATTTAAACCTTCA
>CAAE01014542.1:1776574-1798138 GCA_000180735.1 Tetraodon nigroviridis
CTGATTTTGCCAAGGATATGCTAATAAGGTTAACGCTCCGTTATTCCACTTTTCGTAATACGTTTTCTCAATCTGATGTTGAATCCGCTTCACCATCCCATCACCTGCTGGCTATTCAGATGAAGATATTAAGAGATGGGAGTGAAGGAGAGAGATTTAAATGATGATATTACAGGAGAGGAATGGTTAGAGAGATGGCTGCTGTCACCATTATGCGTCCATGACACCTCAGTGCGCAACAGCAATTTGTGCACATGTGGCCATGTATGTGTGTGTATGTGTGTGCATTCGTGTGTGTGTGTGTGCATGTGAATATGAGAACTGATGCTGAAACCTGACCTCCACTGCCCCTCTCATTTCCATTCAGCCATTTTACTTCTCTTCAGAGTCCACAGAGCCATTGTGGCTCAACCGGGGAGCAGTTTGTCCTCATTAGAACTGTTCTGAATGAAAGTGGAGAACAAAGCACAGAGGGTATACATTTTCATATAACAGCTGCAACGAAGAGAAGAGAGTTGCATTGTCATTTATCACAGCATAATTAGTGTTTTTAATACACATGCCATTTGCACAAATTCAAAATTAACAAGCTTCTGATTTATGAAGCGTAGATAGAATCCCAATAAAGAAATAATTTGCACAAGTTTCAACAAGATTCTTACTTTTTAAAGTCCAAAATATGTTATTTGTATATTTTGTTGGTACAAATGTGACCAGCAGAACTTGTCCTATATTTTTTACATTATCATACAGCACAAATCTCCTCACATATATAAAGGTCTGTGTTGCCACGCTGGTGTTATGGTTATGGATTAGCCACATTCCATAAGTGCACAACTGTGCTGCCAGCAAGGCAAAGATGAATTGGCTGTATAAAAATTGAATCTGTGATGTAGTTAATCATTTATTCAGCTAGCTTTATCATTCTTTTAACAGCCAGCACCAATGCAGGAGCCTTGTCTTCGGTGCCGATGTGCACCAGGCTTTGTCTTCGTTATACGATGTGATTTTAGTGTGTTTTCTTGGCGCTCTCCTTTTGTCGTCACACTCTTTTGTCTCTCTGTCCTTCCCCGGTTCTTTTATGTACTGTACAGACAGGTAACCATCAAGCTTTTACTGGAACCAGTCATGTAGAATGGGAGACCCTCTCCTCAATACACATGTCAGTGGTGCAAGAGACAAAACAGAAACACTGTCAGGTCGAATAGAGAGCAATCACTGACAAACGCTGACATATTGATCTGAAAAGAGTGTTGTTATTATTTGTTAGTTCACTTGAAACACTTACTTATAACACAGTATTGTCTTAATTTTTTATTTTTTTTTTAAAGTGGAATAATCATCTGTTGTGTTTGCATGTGTGAAAACACTTCATCAAGGTGGCTTTTTAATTTTGTTGCCATTGATCTGCATCGAACCAACGTCGCAGCATTTTCTGGCATCAAAATAGGCCACTAGGGGGCGTTTGCAAATTGGTGACTTGGTCAAAAGATTATATTTTTAAAATATAGCATTCTACTCTGGGTCTTTTAGTGACAACTATTATAGTTAATTTCCAAAGAGAACAGTTAGGGCTATTCAAACGCATCAGTTTTCGTAAAACCTCATATTTCAGATCAAACCTGGATGCTGTTGCCCCCTAGTGGCCAAAAACGTTGGAGCGCGATATGATTAGAAGTACTTTAGCTGTTTTATGCTTTATTACAGAGATAAGAAGAATGATAGGACAGGAACGAGAGATGAAATGATGTCCTTTGGCGGGATTCAGGGCATTGCAGTTCCACGGGCGATCAGCAGACAGTAAAGCGTATTATCCTCATATCACTGAGTGATCTACCTCATATTTCCTCTTAGCACATATTACCGCTAACTAGAAAAATCTCAAAAGGTGAAAGTACATTGAAAAAAGGAGGTAATTGTATGCTGTGATTGTCATGCCCTCCTGTTCACCACAATAAAGTCTTGCCGCTTTGTCCTGGTTTCACCTCCCTCCAGGCTAAACACTCTCACACGCTCATCCCTACATTGAAATTTATGAAAATCACCTCTGTAATATTCAGCCAGAGCCTGCCTGCTATATATATTTATATATAACCACCTTATTAAATCAGTTCAAAGTAGGACGATCTTATGATTACATTGAAGCAGAGGAAAAAGGGGGAAGGGAGGAGGGAAGAAAAATCAATGCCACTCGGTAATTGCATATTACAGCGTTATTTTGTGCATTGATATTGATAATACACATGTTTACATTTGCTGTGATTAAAATCAATGCTGTAAAGTGAGTTATGACAGCGAGGCCTGATGGGACGACTTTATGGGTAAGAGGGACTAATGAGGTGGTTGATGAAAGGGAAGGATTGCCTCCATCCGTCTCACCAGTGAATACCTCCTGCGAGGGACGGACTGTCACTTTAAACTCACCACGGCGACTTTTTACCGCTTTCTCAAAGCATTTAAAAGGTTCTGACAGAAATAAAGTGGAAACATTACATCTTTACATAGATGAGCCCATTGGCTCTTAACCTGATGTGTTCCCATTAATTAATATTTGTGATGTTTTGCAAAAAATATATGCAGATTGCTTCCAGTGAGCAACAATAGATAAATTCTTAGTCATATATTTTAGTCAGAATTCAGAATGTCTTAACAAGCTCGTCAACTGTTAATGAAAACATGCTTTGGGCTCTTTTTTGAGCAAATATTTACCTGTTAATGAGTATGTCTAGAACAAAAAAGTTGCACAGAATCATTTATTGGGGTTTTTTTTTAATGGCGCAGTTATTATGTTTTACAAAGCTCATTTGGGCCTCTTTAGAAAAGCCTGTCATTGAACAATATTCAGGTAGCTGTAAAACACCCTTTTAGGGCAAAACAGCATATTTCATCGATTTCATTGACATTTATTTTATTCCCAACCTTTCTACGGGACCACTTTACAGTCTGTTTAGGAGAGAATGGATTGTGGCGGCTAATAAGTGTTTCAGTGATGGCAGACAAGTGTTACGTGAGGCCTGAACCCATGCTTTAATTTCCTTTCTATGGGCTAATATCACTCAACCCTGAGAGCTGCAGAGTACGGTTCCCTTGCTAACGCTGTTACGTGGCTTTTTAGATGATATATTTGGCTTCTAATGTTGCCTCAGTGTTTGTGGCGTCAGGTGGCTCCGCTGAGTGTCTCTTTCTCTGTTTGGTAAGTGTGTTTTTGAAACTAAGGCACAGGGGAAAACATAAAGGTCAAAATACAGTCTTAGTGTGCCGACATGTGCACGAGCAGTAACACATTAATGCACATCTGATCAGTAATCGCAACTTCTTTGGAAAACCACAGAACAGCCATGCGTGATGATAGAGTCCTGTAAGTGCTATTATATCCACACACACACACACACACACACACACACACACACTGCTGCAGGCACATTTGTGACCAACCTCTAACAGGTTTATCACTCAATTTGTGTTCGTAATCTGTAGCTTCTTTCCAGAAACAGACTTTTGCTCTTAGCTGGTGTTTCTAGTGCTGTGACAGCGCAGTAAGTTAGTTAAGAGATCACCAAAACAATGTGAATTTCTGTCAAGTCAAAACACATTACACACATACCAGTGATGGAATTCTGCTATTTTCCAAAACTTGCACTTGATCATATGTTAAGCGCCCAGCCCGTTTTGTACAGATAAATCAGTGTGTTCAGTAACAGTTTTGTTTCTTTTTGTCTGCATTTTCCTCTCTTTTCTTAGAGGAAAGTTATTTCCATCCGCTGCTCCGGGCCCTGGCGCTGTGTCTCAGCGCTCATTGTGCAGCAGAGCAGCCGATCGTTGCGGTGCGCAGGCCGCAGGGACAGTGAAATATAGCCACAATTAGCCCTAGACACAGTTCAATGATGATAGAGAGGCCCGGTACCCCTTGGATCGTGATTAAAAAGCCTGCCCGGCCCATGGCTGATAGAGACAACTGATCTGCCATTATTAGTAGTACGATCACCACCAACCAGCACCTTCATGCTAACTGATGGCTTCTATTCATTTATCATTTACTGCTGGAGGTGTTTAGCTCCTAATTGGCACTTTGTTGTTTTATTTTCTTTCTATCTATCTATCTATCTATCTATCTATCTATCTATCTATCTATCTATCTATCTATCTATCTATCTATCTATCTATCTATCTATCTATCTATCTATCTATCTATCTATGTCTGTCTGTCTATAAGATTTGCTCTTTTAATGACTATTCTTTTTATTATTTTGAATTTAAAAGGATTTGAGATGTAACTATTTGTTTCCATTTGTTCCTCTGATCTCTTCCTCTTTTTCTTCTTCTCTGTTGACGTCATGCTCATACATCACCGCTGAGACCTTCTTTATCTTTTACACATCAGTAGTGCGGCACCGTTCAGTTCTGAGCCCCATTTATTCTCTCTTTTACAAAAAAAAGGGAAAGAAGAGAGGGGCCTTGGGGAATGCCCCTGCTCCGTCTCTATCCACCGTTCACATCAGGTCTGCAGCTGATGAAAGTGTTCATCTGACTGAGAACAGGCTGAGGTGAGCTGCAGGCATGAGCAGAGGTCAGGGACGCTCCCTCATGATCGTCAAATTGGGCATATTTATCTATACACACGGAGAGTATTACGTTTGTAGGTGTATTTCAGGAAAAATTCCATTTTATATAGGTTTTTATTTTCTTTTATGCTAAAGAAAGCAGTGGTGTAACACACACACACGTAGCTAACCGCGACTACCCAATTGAACACCTAACCCGAACCCGAGAACACACATGCAGATGCCCTCCGTGAGCACGGGGGCAGATACACAACCGCAATCACCCTGTCCAAAACGGTGTGAGAGGAAAGTCACTCTTTCAAAAGAGGGAAGGGTTGATAGATGGAGGGCTGGTAATGAAATGGAGACATCAAAGAGCATGAAAAGGAGGGGAGGAAGGGAGTGTGGAAACAACCCAAAAGAACAAGAGAAAGGGGGATAAGAAGAATAGCTTTTCTTCTGTGTTCCATCAAGGGAGAAATTACACATTTACTAAGGTTTTTTCTTAAGACGACGGCCCCCATAGATCAAACCGCCTGGATGTACCGGCCAATTTTCAACATGAAATATAGACACCAGAAATCTATTACACCTGTGTTCTCCCTCTCTTCTGCTGTCTGCAGCTCTCACATGCTCATTCTGGCTGAGGTTGAAGCATCTACATCACTGTCTTCTCTCCTCTCTGCATCTATCCCCACATCTCTCCGGCTTCCAGGCTATGGATCTCCCCACCGTCTCCCCCTGACACCTACATTACGTTATCCACCGCTACACGTGCTTGACAAATGGGGAAGTCGATCATATTCAATAATGATCTGACCTTCGTTCTCCTGACGCTCTTCCTGTTGCTTCCCCTGTGCGGTTGCTTGAAGGAGTTTCTCTTACTTTCCTTTTAGTGTTTTAAAAACTTGTTTTTCCACTTTTGAGATATAAACATTTTTGCAATCGTGTTAAGAAAGAAGCCTCGTCCCCACCAGACCACCAGGCATTTATCTTCATCCCACACTCAGCCATCTGATGGATGCTGTGATACAGGAGAAAAGATGGTAAGTAGAGGGAGGGTCTTCATGTAAAATTCACTTAGCTGCCATATTTTTCCTAGTGGGACAAGATTAATTGCGTTATAACTTGTTTCAGGTTGAGGTTGGAGGGTGCGGAGAGAAAAATGGCAGCGCCGATCGGCACAATCTCAGACCCCTCGCTACATCCCCCCCGACTCCCTCTCCTCCCGTCTTTGTGGCGACCATCTCTTAATACATCCTGAGAAATTGAGGTTAAGAGGGGATATCCATGGGGTTATCTGGCTTCGTGGCGCTTGCCGTGAGGAGATTGATGGTCTTAACGGGCCAGGGCGCCGTGGTCATATTCATATGATAATTCCTTGCTATTGTCCCTCCGGAAGCCGAGACTTTCTCTAATCTGAGGGGGAGGCCTCCTCTCCTCTGCTCTGCTGAAACCTGGCCAGGCATCACTTTATCATCTCCACAGATGACAGTGGTGATGAAGATGATAGATGGATTCACGGATGACAGCAGCATGTTTGGGAGTGTGTTTACATCCAAATTAGAATGATTAGAAAGTCTCCCAGATGTCTGTTTAAATATCCCATTTTACCAAATAAAAATGCCAAAAATGTTCAATTATTTAAGGCCAAAAAGCTCTCGGAAACCCCAGCTTGAAAATCAGCAGATATTCAGGGTTTTTTCTATCTTCTAAAGAGATGAAAACACAAAACGAAGAAGAGTCTAACTGAAAGTTTCTGAATATCAGTGTAATTAGGATGCAGATAATGTGTAGAAACCCGATAGTGGTGGATCCAGAATCTTTCATGGTGAATCTATAGCTCTGCCCTGACGAATGGCTTATCTATATACTTGGTGGATCTATATATCCAGTACATGGTCTGATCTATAGTCATGAATCTGAGCTGAGTAAGAAGACAACATGATGCCTTCAAGATCACCCTCACAAAAATGTCCTGTCTGGTCTCCACGTTCTACCAATCAGAAACACGTCTGTGAGAGAACATTAGGAGCTCCAGCTGCTTCCGGAGGCCCTTCAGAGTTCAGTGGGTGGAAAAGTGGAGCATCTCCGTCAGAACTCCTTGGGCTTCGCTCTTACTGACTGTCTTCAACAGTCAGTCATTGACTTCCTCTAACTTGCTGCTGGTATGTGCACTTTCCTCCCACCAACACACACGCTGCCTTCTCTTCTTAATCAATACCCATATTAATCATCCAAAATATCCCCCTGACAAAGCAATTATTAATGTGCACCGTCAAGTCCAATACAGTGGTAATGAATTTAGTGGGTTCGCTGTGGACTCCATCCCTTCATTAACTGCTGATGGCTGCTCTAATGACTGCTCAATGCCATCTGGATATTCCACTGCTATTGATGAAGAGGGGCGGCGCGCGCGCACACACACACACACACACACACACACACACACACACACACACACACACACACAAAACAAGCTGGATAATTGCTTCAACACTAGAGGGCGTCGTTCTTTCTCATTCCACCCACATCCCTTCACACCTTCCTCCTCTTTCGCCATGGTTCTTCATCTTCTTCCCACCCAACCACATTCTTTTCATATTGATGTCTCGTCTCTTTGCTCCGCCGAGCGTCTAATCAGCAGCAGAGGGGATCCGATCAGATCACAGCAGAACTATGAATCTGAGAATCATTTACTGCGACTGACACATCCCCAAAAAACCACCACAGAAAACACGTCACGCTGCTCCAGGTGGATGGAATGATGATCAGCTTGCCAAGGAAAAAACAAGAGTAAAACTTAAAGAAGTCATCACTCTTTTTGGCTGCACCGGAGGAGAAACATCTATAATTGATCACTATCCGATGCAATAGTAATGAATATTGACAACTGAAAATAGCTATTGATGATTGCACTTGTTCTTCTATTTTTCATCATTGACAGCTGAGTTATGTGGATCAAATAAGAATGAATACTGCTTAAATCACATTAATGAAAATCCCAAATAATGATGAATCGCGTGTGTGCTTGTGTGGACTTGTGTGTGCGTGATGTGCAACACCCCGCTCCTCTCCACAGCAGCTCTTAAATTTGCATACAAATGAACATCTAAACGAGCTCTATGACATAATTGACTCGCAATTAGAAATTTTCTTGAGCTGGTCACTTTGCATCGGACGGATCAAGCGAGCGATTTGACGAACCACACACACACCAAGAGATGGAGGGAAAAAATGGCTGCTATTTTGCATATTAATGAGAGTCATTAGCTGTCTCCTGGCAATGGCTGACAAGGGGACTCATTTATGCCTTGGCCCTCACTGCCTTACTGGGGGAAAGTGTCCACTTCAGCGGCCAGCGCTAATTGTTTCTGAGCATGTTGTCCGGCTGATCATCATCATCATCAAGGGAAATTACACTCGCTTCAGCAAGACGACTTGGCTGCCGTGGAGGGTGGCCTATTATGATAACTCTGTGTAAGCTCTTAACTTTTGGTGCTCTACACGAGCTAAGCTTTTAGCTCGGACCCATTAGGGCTTTGTACCTCGCTGTTTCGCTCCAAATAGCATGTCCTGGAATCCAGAGAGATTGCTAAAAAGTGACTCGGGGTGTTGTTCGTTATTCCAATATCCTGATACATGGCCAACACTGATCAAATGGTAGCCAACCATTGTTTCTCTAAAATGTGACTAATATGTTAATATGAAACATCTAAGGTGTTTTGACACACACCAGGTGGTGAATTTAAATGAAAGGCTAGATTTAGTCTTCGGCTTAGCCCTTCAGCTGGACTGGGAATTGAGAGAATTTCCCAGGATTGCTCCCATTAATCAGCTCAGTTGTGATGTTGTGCTTTCCTGACAATCAATTTACTAACAGGAAAAATCATTATTCGCAGCTGAAAGTCTGCGTTGCCTCCCAGACACACTAACAACAAATGTTTTTTTCATTCTGGCTACTGCTGCTGCGTCTGGGACTTTGCTTTTCATCTTTTCCTGCAGCGTGGAGGCTTCTTTACTGAAAAGGTCTCTCTGTCTCCGGCTCTCAGCTGGAGTGCTGGGAAAGCCGCTCTGCAGCGATCTGGAGATGAGGAGTGTGACAACAAAGAGGTGGAGAACAGGGAGGTATTAGTGCACACACACACACACACACACACACACACACACGCATGCAGCAGTCTGTGTGCAGTAGTTATGGTCTCGACAGCTTTAGCACCCCTGCATTGTAAACAGGAGGGTGGCGACCGCCTCCCCGAGCTTGTTAACATCATCTCCGTCATTCAGCAGATGCGGCGGTGTCAGCCCCACGCTGGGCCCCGACACAATCAACATTAACCAAGAAACACACACGGCCTGTGCACATCGATCAGCAGCACACACAACAGCACACACACGCGTGCAAACACACAGCTCCAAATTTCTACATAAACTGTGTCGCTCACAGAAACACACTTTTCATTCAGATGTAACTCATAAAATATAAAACTGCAAGACACACAGAAAACCACAAAGTGAGATTCTTTTATTAAATTTCTTTCTTTATTCAAGATTTTATTAAAACAATGTTGTGACTAATCTGTAATGCTGTACCAGAATAAACTGCCAAATTCCCATAAAGTGTTTGCTGTTAACAAATGACATTACAAGGAAGGTGTCAGACATTTGGGTAAAAGTCGGCTAAATGTGAACCCAATGTTTGATTAGCTTCTCGCTTGGCAACAAAGCCTGTCAGGAAGAGATTCCAACAGTCAGTGAAGACGACGACTTCACAATGTGCTGTGACATTCACATCAACCGGATTTCCAAAAGAAAACAGGACAAAAAGGACAGAAAATCAACACGCACACACACACAAAGCTCCAAACTGTGATGCACTTTAAGGCTCGCTGAGATGCTATCAGGCTAAAAGTGGTGCAATGCTACCAGGTGTGCGTGTGTGTGTGTGTGTGTGTGTGTGTGTGTGTGCGTGGGGGGGGGGGGGTTGTCACTGAACAATGAAACAAAACACCCTTGTCAGATATGCTGCTTTTTCTGCTAACAGCCGCAGAAGCCACGGAGGCTAACTGCCAGTGCTAGCGCCACCGCTCCCACCCACAGACTGTCCACACTCAATGCAGTGATTCTGTACATCCCCGACCAGCTAGCGGCGACATTCCCTCTGCAACTGCCCATGCATTTGACCTTTCCTGTCCAGAGCTAATCGGATTTCGTCCCACTTTATGAAATCAGACGCTAAAGGTCAGCGGGCTGTTTAACATGGGGCGGAGGCCCAGAGCTATGGAATTTGCCTTGGCACTAAATTACCTTTATTATGTTTGGTCCGCGTGGTTTTATACCCTCCCAGAGGCCGACTGGGCAGGATACGGTGACACATGGAGATAAGTTCCAAGGCCAAAAAATCATTTGTGCTGCCAAATAGTGAAACCGAGGTGACGACAGGTGATTGTGTCAACGCACATTTGTAGGATTCCTTTCACCTTTTGCCTGGATCCTCCCGCATTCTTTGCTTCTACCTTCTAAATCTCTCAATATCCAAAATAGAGAAAAGGAAAATGAGAAGGAAAACTCTGCACAGGACAGGACACGAGAATAATTGTTGCGTAAACTTTAAAATTACAACTTCAATATCAAATAACTGCAGATATACCTGTCATACAAGTGCACGCAAGAAGAGAACAATGATGGAAGACGTTTGACACAGATGGACAGAATGGCTTGAGAAGAAGACAACACATCACTCTGAAAACAGGATACTGTCTACACATATACACATACGTCTCACACACACACACACACACACACACACACACACACACATTTCCACTTGGGGTCTTGTGTCAAGCAGGAAGTCCTCGCCTCGTTGTCGTGTAACCATCATGCAGGCCAGTTCCTGATCCTTCACCCCATCGTACCGACTGATCATCATTCATGACATGCACCATCCACACACACACACATACACACACACACGCACGCGCAAAGAAACGTCAGACAGAAGGGTTCTGTATTCATGCCGACATCAGTCATGCTCCCGGCTACAGAGACAATGATGATCCAGCTGAAACTGATCCGCACGGACAACAAAGAGGAAACTTCTTCAAGGCCTTTTCCACGTGCTGCGAGTGCCATCAAAGAGGTCAGACGGCCAGCGACGTTACCGAGGACGACAGTCGTGCTGAAAACTGTTACCGTCATTTCCAGTCAGTCGCAGAGGCGATGCTATCTTTGAAAAGTCACCCCAGAAATGTTCCTCTGCGCTGAAGACACCAAGAACTAAGTGTGCAGGACGCGTTGCCTCCATATGTGTGGTCAACCTGAAACATGATGAAAAGCCTGAATAGAAAGTAATGTGCAGATTTTAATAGAATCCTAACTCATCTCTCTCTAAAAGCTCCTCCAGAAACAATTACATATAAAAAATGAACGTTGCCTATTTCAAACAGAACATGTGCACATTCATAACCCCCTAAACTAATTGTAAAAATGGCCCCTTCTCAGGATGAGCTGCCAATGTCTCCAGACTAATACCATCCCCCTCATCAATCGAACGCTAATGACTGCGAGGTTTCAGAGAGGATGTGAGGGAAGGGTCGCTGGCTCATAACTTTTGTCTGGCCAACGATTTCTGCAAACTCAGTTGGGGCAACATATTAATTTATCTTATCGATCAGACTGGGGGAAACTCCAGCATCTTCCAGAGCAGAAGGGGAGGACAGCTATTTCAGAATTACTTGAATTTTTCTGCGTGTTATCCCACCAAACTCACAGCATGCGTAAGATAAAGGGGCATCCAGGCATTTGGTTGTGTTCTCAAGACGGATTTCAAGGTGATCCTGGATCAATTTCATTTCTTCACCCTTCGCATAAACGTGGACGTGGGGCAAAACGGCTGTTATTTAGCAGATGACAAATTGTCCGTCAGCTTTTTGCCCACGCAGCTCACTTCAAATGGATGACATATGGGGAAAAAGTAAACCCAGAAAGGAATGACTCAAAAGTAATTAAACACTAGCCATAAATCTGAGCAAATGATGAGCACATGGCAGCGCCACTTTTGTGCAAAGACACCTCAATAGTTTTCCTGGTTTCTCACTTTTCTTTATCTCTGTTCACCTTTAACAAAAAGTCCTACAAAGAATCATCATTAACTCACTTTTCAATATGCGTCTGACCCTGCAGATGAACGGGGCTCTTTAAAAACGTCAAGATTAGCGTCTGTGTTTGCTTGTCGCTGTGAACCGAACGGAGGAAAACTCAGGAGTATCAATAAATGGGGGAAAAACAAAGACAGCGTCTCCAACTTTACTTAAACTTGGACAAAACTGCAGTAACTGTGAGGCTGATGAGGTTTGGCAAAACACAATATAATGCTCTACTTTATTCCCCCCCATTAAAGTGTAATACTCTGGGCGGAAGAAAACACTCATTTACACATTAAACACTCCACACCCGTTAAGCTTGGACTCCGTTATCATTTCAAAGTCCACCACTTAAGCCTTCAACATAAATACAACGCTGCAGAGGGCGGTACAGTAAAAACGCTGGAGAGTGCTCCCAACAAAAATTAACTCAGCATCTTTGATAATTACACCAGGGCCTAAAATATTTACCAGCCAGCGGAGGGAAAGCAGATGAACGCCAGCTTCATCCAGAACAATAACAATTACAAGGCGCTCGCAGCTCCTCCACCGGCGTGCACCTCGGCACAGCGCGGCACTCCTCCGCTCCGCTTCTCCGTTTGCATCTCTCGCTCCCCCTCTGCAGCAAAGGGGAGGGAGGAGGAGGGGATGATTTAAGGTAATGAGAGGAGTAAAACATCATTAGTGCAAATTAACTTTTGTCAGCTGAGGTGATGATGGTGGGGGCGCGTCTGCCACCAGCGGCGCCTCCGATAATAGCAATTTATGTGTGCCACTGGGTGTGTGCGCTTTCCTTTGAGTGCATGGCGATGGCCACCAAGGACACTTTCAGCCCAAAAAGGGCAAAAACAGCCCCTCCAGAAGGAACTGTTCATGTTTGAGGTTCGGGGCCGTGCTGAGGGCCTTTTCTTCTCGTTTTCTTAAAATCGGTTCTTCCTCAGACATGAATCTGCCCCAGACTTCCTGACTGGATCCAATCTGGCCATTTTCTGCTTGTTTATCTTTTGTGCCTGATTAGAAGTGTCTTCTGTGTCCTCTGCCCGTCTCCTCGGCCCGGCAGCAGACTGGGACCCAGTCATGTTTAATGCATGCGGTCCGTGTGGGCTCTGGTCCCTTAATTAGGACAAAATCATGTTTGGATTAGACAGACGTGCAGTGCTGGTGGTTCCCAACTGGGACCTGGAGGCTCCGACTGGGAGGCTCCTGAGGGCCTCAAGCAGAAAGTCTCCTTTGAAACTGTTGCTCAAGACTGTTTCATCCGTCTTGGTTTTTTAGGCCACTCCAAAAGGCAAATCACTTAATTAAGCAGGGAAAATAAATTATTAGTAATTATCCTTTCCAGCACACTCGCAGGCACATGGTGTGTGTGTGTGTGGGAGGGGGGCATTAGCAACTGGCTATTGTGGGGCTCTGTAGCTCGTGTCGGACCATCTTTTTTTCCCCGGGTGCTGCATCATCCTCCGTGTGCTTCCATACATCACTTTAACACCTAACCAAAGGACTGGGATGTCATCTGCGCTTCCGGAGCGTTATAAAGAGAGCAGAATGATATTCCCCGGAGAACGCCGGCGCTGTAATGCATTCCCGCCGCCACAGCCCTTCAATAGACCTCGTGTCATTACCACTTCTCAAAACAATGGACCCCCGCTGAGATCTGGGTATTGCTCACTTAGGCGCCCACGCAGCAGCGCTTCATCAGGGGCTGACGTGGCGGTTTGCAGCCTGCGTTGATTCCATATCAGACTTTCTGATGAGATCGTTGTGAAAAAGGTCAAAGCGGATTAATATTCATGATTTGTTGCGTCGTCCCTGTGCTGATGGCTCCTCGGGCGCTCTCTCTTTCAGGGCAATGTGACCTTCTCCTGCGCTGAGCCGGTTTCCGTCGCCGTGACGTTCCCGGGCCCCCGGAGCTTCCTCCAGCTGCCCGGGGCGACGGCGTCCTCCTCGGGCGGCACAGGCCGTGGGTTTCCAGTTCAGGACCTGGAACGAGGCGGGGTTTCTGCTCACCTTTGCCCTGGCTGGGGAAGGGGGCGTGGCCTGGCTGTACCTGAGCGAGGCCAGACTGCGGCTGCAGATCCACAGAGCTGGGAGGGTTCTGCTGCAGCTCAGTGCAGGTGAGGCTGGGGGACGATGGGGGTCGTTGCAGAACCACGCCAGAACATTACCGGACCCCCCCCAGGTTCTGCCCTGAGTGACGGTCAGTGGCACACCATGAAGCTGAGCTCCAGACCCGGACGTCTGGCCGTCTCTGTTGATGGTGACGAAGAGGGCGCGGCTCATCCCAGCTCCTTCATCGCGGAAGGCCCCCTCTTCTTCGGTGGTGAGACTGGTCTCGTTTTCTTCCGCCCGGTGCTCCCGACACACACCTCCTGCGATGACGGCAGCTTTTTTCCGACCTTCAGGTTGTCCTCCTGAAGGTGAAACCCAGGCCTGCAGAAACACCTTTGGCGTGTTCCAGGGCTGCATGCGGCTCCTCAGCGTCGGCGCTCAGCCGGTCGACTTTATGACGGTGCAGCAGAGACTGCTGGGAAATTACAGCCAGCTGCAGATTGACATGTGTGGCATCACTGACAGGTGGGAGCCTCTCAGACACCTCCCTCACTCCGCTTTTTCATCACACGTAGAGCAAGTTTGACAGAAACAAAACAAATCAAGGCCTTGGGGCCTCGGCCTTGGGAGCCAAGGTCGAGTTTGTCATCAAGGCTCCCACCTCCTACCTGGAGCAGGGTTTCAAACCCACATCGGCTTCATGCTAATCCAACAGCATCCTTCCACTGTCTGCCTTGCTTTGGGGAGGCCATCCATCCCACCGTCAGGGACCTGTTGGGCTGCTAGCTAAATGCTAACACTAATGCTTTAGTCAACAGTAACTGAAGGTGATCAATCACACTGATGTGTGGTGGTTGCCATGGAGACGTGCTGATCCGTTGGAGAACAGCTCAGATTATTGCACACTCATTACAGATTGAACACAGTTCAAATCAAATGTTTTGCGCCTCTCTCTCACACACACACACACACACACACACACACACACACGCACACACGCGCGCACACCTCCAGTATGATCTACCTTTGAATAGGCAGAGACACAGTCTGCGGCGCCGCATGATGAGCGAGAAGCTGCACGCACGCTGAGAGGTTCCTCCACTGCTGCCTGCTCTCCCTTCCCATCTTCCCATCTTCCCATCTTCCCATCTTCCCATCTTCCCATCTTCCCATCTTTCTCTCCATTCTCATCTCTCTGTTTTCCCTCTTTTATCTCACATTCCTTTGCTTCTGCAGCCATGCCGTGTCTTCAGTAGAAGGTTGAGGGGCTGAGATTGACCAGTGAAGATTATGATAACTGTTTCAACAAGGTGATCCCCTCTTCTTTACAAACACACACACACACACACACACACACACACACACACACACTGGGAGACCTTTATAGGTCAAAAGCAGCTGGTCCTCTGGTCCATCCTCCTGACAGTGGGCATCAACACGTGAACACGCGTGTGTTCAGCCATCACGCCGTCTTTGACTCCGCCCCCACCAGACGCTTTACTCGTTAGAGGGAAGACGGGCGGACATCGAGCGCGTCCGACAACCGCAAGGCCCGGACCTGCGGGGCCGCGCAGAGCCACGTGGCCCAGATCTGCCTCCCAGAGGAGGTAAACATTCCACCGACAGACGAAGGCGACTGAAAAAATACACCACTAAACATGATCTGTTTATGGCCTCACGATCCCTTCATCTCCATGGCAACGACACAAGTTGTCACAGAGGAAGAGTCCTGTCTTTCTTCAGCAAAAACACCAGGACAGAATGAAAACAGGACTTGAGGGTTCTGCTCCAAGCTGGGCCTGGTGGCTGCTCCCCTGGGAGTGTGTTCCGACTCCGTTCTGTCCCCAGCTTCGGTGTGTTAGCAGCAAACCTCCCTAGAGTGTGTGTTTCTCTCTCTCTCTTCTGCAAAGTTACAAGGCTACAATTTGAAAAGGCTCAATTCGAGGCTGACGAGTGAACTTTTACAAACTAGAAAGGCAAAAATGGCCGTGCAACAAATGAACCCTGTTCCCACCAGCACGAGCACCACGCGTCCTGATCGGGTTTTTTTAGGCCAGCACGTGAAAGAAAACCCAAACCGTTTTGTTCAGAGGCCATAAAATCACAGTATGTCAGGCTTAAAATCAAAATGTCAAACACTATATAAAATCACATCAAATCAGCGGAGGAAGAGTCACAGAGATCTGCCATTAGATGCCATCTCCCACCGCCGGTTTGCGCGTGCCTGTCAGATAAAATATCGCACTTCACCAACCAGTGATCTAGAAAGGGGGGTTCTCGGGTTCCATCTAAAATGTCAACATGCACGTAAATAAAAGCGTTTCTTTCCAGATTGACATTAAAACCGAGAGGGGGGAACGTTTCAGAGAACAACCCGGTCATTTGAAAGAAAGTTCATTTTTGTGGGGCTTTGCATGATAACCAGCCAGAGAGAGCAGATGGGGGTTCTGAGGTTCCGACTGATAAAAACCGGCACCGAGGAAGACGCTCGCAGGTCTTGATGATGAAAAACCGGATGGATTATTTGAATCCTGTAAATCACAGCTAAAAGTCAATGTATAAAGCCAAGGTCTATGAAACTATCAGTGTGGGCTGGAGAACATGGACAGTGTGTTAACGCATTGCCAAGTGCTACCACTTAATACCATTAATCTTGTTCCCCCCATCCCATCATCCCTCTCTCCTCATCCCCGCCTTGGATTGCTCGCCGTCCTCTAAAAGTATGGATCTTGACCGCAGCAATTTTCCCTGGAAGAGGGAAAGGCTAAAGAGAAAGCACTGACCCCTCTTCGCTGCAATTTTCCCCTCATCAACTTGTGAGACTTCATTAACTTCTGCGGGGTAATTTCTTCTTTCAGCGCGTTCGAAGCGCGATGCTCGTGGCGTCGCCGTCCCTCCCATCTTTTCTTCACGGCTGAACATTAACAAAAGAGAATCACTTTCTTAATTCCGAGCTTAATTCTCATTCTGGCTACTGTCATGTTGCTTTTTCCTCGACTTGACCCCGACGTGCGTGAGGATGTTGCACAGCTACAGCAACCGCAGCCGCTCTTCCTCATTCTAGAGGAGGAATGTAGGACCCTCCTCCGTCAACAGAGTTTAACACACTCCATCTCTCCTGAAGATGAAAAAATAACAATAATAATACTAATCCCTAGCTCAGTTTAGACGCTGTCAGGTGACCTCGCACCAGAGGCTCGTGAGACGTATCGGAACCGCGAGCCAATGCTGCCCCCTACAGGGATATTTGCGTCACTGCACCTTTAACGCTCATTCAAACAAAACACCAGACTGTTTATAACTTATTCCATCCATGAAAATGTTTATGTTGATTATGTTTTTGTCTGTAAAAAAGGAAAAAGTATCACTTTATCATGTATCAGGATTTTTCTGACACTACACAAACGTCTCATGAAGCTAAATCCTGAAACTACAGAACTATCTTTATGAAAGTTGGGGTGGTTCATTGCCTATATTTTGTTAGCACGATGCTAAAGCTCTAAAAACCCAGGCAGAACCTTCTACACAGCTCTGATCTGCAGGAGGATCCAGCTGTCTGCGCTGATGTGTAAACCTCCACCAGCAGCTACATGAGGCATCAGGCGCCCGGGTCAGGGTGGGTGCAGACACACACGCCAGTCGCTGACGCTCCCGCAGGTCAGCTCAGACGTGACACACACGTCCAAACACCACCCCTGCTGGAACAGCTCAGGGAGAAAAGAGGAGCACAACAGGCTGGTGTTGGCTCTGGTTGACTGTTTCAGTAAACGAAAAACTATTGTGTGAGGCAAATTGATTGATCAGGTGATCAATCAGGCGATCGGTTTCACCTGCTGTTGAGCACCAGGTGGAAACAAGAGGCAGTTACCGGGATTAAGGTCTGGTTTTACAGACGTGGCCTCAGAGCTGATTGATTGTGCAGCTCCTGCAGGGTCCCGAAGTCCCAAACTCCCCAGGGTCCCGAGGGTCCCAAACTCCCCAGGGTCCCCAGGGTCCCAAACTCCCCTGGGTCCCGAAGTCCCACACTCCCCAAACTCCCCAAACTCCCCAGGGTCCCGAGGGTCCCAAACTCCCCAGGGTCCCGAAGGTCCCAAACTCCCCAGGGTCCCGAGGGTCCCAAACTCCCCAGGGTCCCCAGGGTCCCAAACTCCCCAGGGTCCCGAAGGTCCCAAACTCCCCAGGGTCCCCAGGGTCCCAAACTCCCCAGGGTCCCGAGGGTCCCAAACTCCCCAGGGTCCCGAAGGTCCCAAACTCCCCAGGGTCCCGAGGGTCCCAAACTCCCCAGGGTCCCCAGGGTCCCAAACTCCCCAGGGTCCCGAAGTCCCAAACTCCCCAGGTCCCAGGGTCCCAAACTCCCCAGGGTCCGAGGGTCCCAAACTCCCAGGGTCCCAAACTCCCAGGGTCCCGAGGGTCCAAACTCCCAGGGTCCCGAGGTCCCAAACTCCCAGGGTCCGGGGGTCCCAAACTCCCCAGGGTCCCAGGGTCCCAAACTCCCCAGGGTCCTGAGGGTCCCAAACTCCCCAGGGTCCCGGGGGTCTCCCAGGAGCCTGGAGAAGATCAGACCATCTCAGCTTCCTCCTTTAGGTTCACACTAGGTCATCTCTTATCCACATACTGGAGATTACAAATCAATCAATCAATAATCCAAAAGGCAGCCAATCTGGTCATAAAACTGAGGTGCAAATTTGGAATAAAGCATTAGTAGAGAAGTCTGAGGATGTCAGTTTATTGAAGGCACATCAGTAAAAACACAAAGTCTGTGCTGGACATGAAGATACATTCATTATCAGCCTAAATGGTGTAAAGAACAAACTCTAAAGAGGATTTTTAATATCCAAGGCATCACTTCTGAAAGATTAAAAAGTTGGTTTTGCCTTCATTGTAATGTCTTTTAGCAATATTCAAATCTAAGACATAAATCTTCATAAATACAAGATTCACCTCAGGTTTAGCATCACTACTACTAATCTACAGTGCATCACATTTCACAGCAATATTAAATACTATTTAAATTGTTCTAAACGACGTCTTTTCCAGTGTGTAGCAGTAATATGAGCCGTTTTTACACATTTCTTATAAAAACACCGGAAGGCAGGTTTTGGCCTTCGTGCTAAATCACCTCAGTGGGGCTTCCTCATGGCTCCAGCACGCTGCTCCAGGCAAGGACCACCGGCCTTCACTGGTCCTGGACCCTGCGTCTCTTCATCTCGGAGCCCTCCCAGTCCTTCACGCAAGCGGCCAGAAAGTTGCGGCAGTTGAGCGCGTACTGTTCGGGAAACTGTCTGAAGTGGCCCACGTGGGGGGTGGAGACAAAGTCAAAACTGTCCACCGGGACGCCTTTCTGCTTCAGAGTGTCCACAAAGGCCTCGATGTCCCGGTGTCGGATCACCTGGTCGGCCGTGGAGTACAGGTGGAGGTGGGGCCAGCCGGGAGGCTCTCCCGCACCGCGTCGTAGTGGTTCTTGTGGATGTATTTGGTCAGAGGATACAAGATGATCCGCAGCACAAAAACAGCCACCGCAAAGACGGCGATCAGCGCGGGAGAAACGCAGGGCTGACGCTGGGGTCCAGGGTGGCGTTCAGGGCACGTACGGCCCCGCGGACGTTCCCGCTCCCCGGAGCGCTGTCCACCACGGCCCCGATCACACACAAGGAGCCAAACTGCTTGTCAGTGTGCAGCAGGTCCACGATGTAGCGGTACAACATGAAACCCCCGTTACTGAATATGTGGAATAAAACTGGACTGTTCTCCACCTCGTAGTCGTACAGGATCTCCAGCAGCTTCAGGGCTGTGCTCTTCAGCTCCTTGTAGCCAAAAGACTCTGAGATGAAGATGGTCTTCAGAGGAGCCGTGTAGCGGATGGTTACACACCCCTAAAGGTGAGGACGAAGAAGTCAATTGTTATTTCATTTGAAATGTTTTCTTTAAAACAACAACCACACGCTGTTAGTCCACTGATACCAGACTATGGAGCAACATCCTGGTTACATATTCACACAAAACACTTGTAATAACAGTAAAAGTGCGTTAAACTGCACGTGGGCCACACCCCCTCCATGCATGTTTCAGTATCTCTCACGTGGCTGCAGGGCTTCTGGTCCAGGCTTTTCTTTCTTCAACATCACAGGCAAACACTGCTCTTTCGTGCAGCTGTGTTAATCTTTTCCTGGCCCACATGCAGGGGGTCTCAGTCCCGTCTCAGTCCCGATGTCCAACACCGGCGTCGCTTTAAAACATTGCTGGGCTTCATAATGCAACATATAACCTAGCCCGCCCGGGGGTGAACGCTCACCTGTTCGTTGTAGATGGAGCTGTACTTGGAGAGGTGTTTGTCCTTGCAGCCTGCCCAGACCGAGCAGGATCACCACCGGCTCCTTTGTCTTCTGCCAGTGTCTCTCTGGAACAAAACCGAGCATTAACGGGCCGATCTGCGGACAGCCCCGCCACCGCGAGCCGGGCTGGCGTGGCGGGCTCCATTCAGCCCGCTGACAGCACGACTCCACACCAGCTCGCTCCCTAAATGTCACCGTGCTCTCCGAGCTAACAGCAGGCGTGGACGCGCCTCACCATGTAAAGCTGCTCACCTGATGTCACGGCATCCGGAAACACCACGTTGTAGTCTATTTCACCGTGTGCCATTTCCGTGTGCGAAAGTATCAGCTGCGGTTGGCCGACGCTGACCTCTGTCTCATTGGTAAAACAATGTGAAAAAGACGGTATTTGCGGTCAGCTCCGGCCTAGCTACGCTCCGCATGCTACACACAGGTCGGCGGTTGTCGCTACAGCTTCCCTTTTTATTTTGTCAAAGGAAGACAAGCCCCGCCCTCTCTTCTGATTGGCTAAAATGCATTTCCTTATTTATTTCAAACAAAAAAGCTTTATTGACAACGACCCCGCCGACAATAACTAATACAAGTACTAACGATACAACGCCGCCTAATTCTAACCGATACAATTTCCACTATAAATGTATAAGCATAATATATAATTCAGAACACTTTGCAAAAAAAAGGATCTAAAAGGATCTAAAACACAAAACAGTGGCAATTGAGTACAAAAATTGAGGAACAAATATATTGAGACTGTTAATAAATTAGTACAAAGCTATGTCAGTTTTTATGGTCGGTTAAAAAACTGTTAGGAAAAAAAATACACGTGAATTTTGAGATTTGCCTCATCATCGCGTCTGGGGGTTGCGTAACGTTGTATTCGGTGATACCGCCCGAATCCGCGTGGGGGCGCTGCGCCCTCACCTGTGTGTGAACGGCGTTGCCGTCTTCATCCAGAATAAGTTGTCATTTGACTTTTCCAACACATTTTGAACACAAATCCATTCAGAATTGTGCGTGGACACACTCGGCCCATGTAGCATATGTGACAGCTGAGAGATGAGAGCAGACAGAAGGAGCTGCAGCTCCATCGTGAGAAGCAGGACAACAGCTGAGGAGAGGTCAGCGGGGAAGGTTTTGAATGTCGGAATAAAGAGCAAATCATCTGCATCCCGCCTGAGGGAATTCACATCCTGGAGCCAATTAGGCGAAGAACAACACAACAAAGACTTAAATAAAGACGTGTTTTTTCACATGCAGGATGGTTTATAGATCAATAAAGTCAGTTGCAAGTAAATCTATTTAAAATATCCGTACATATTTCAGTCATTCAAAACAATCAATTTTCCTATTTTTACTGTCGCATTTAAAACAGTGTTTGACATTTAAGGTGGATTCAAAAACAGCAGCTAATTAGCTGAATGAAATGATCAATTATTGATGGAAACACATCTGTGCCATCAGGGAATTGTACTCCATGTGATACATTTGAATTAGACAGAC
>CAAE01014542.1:1798188-1810434 GCA_000180735.1 Tetraodon nigroviridis
AGAGAGAGAGAGAGAGAGAGAGAGAGAGAGAGAGAGAGACGGAGAGAGATGGCGAGAGGTGGAGTATAATGTAGGTTTAAATATAGAGAAAGAGAGTGTCGGGGGGGGGATAATAAGGGAGAATGTGGAGAGAGAGTGAAATATTGGTGGAGTGGTGGGTGGTGTGGGTTGGGATGTTGGGATGTTGGGATGTTGGGATCTTCCCATCTTTCTCTCCATTCTCATCTCTCTGTTTTCCCTCTTTTATCTCACATTCCTTTGCTTCTGCAGCCATGCCGTGTCTTCAGTAGAAGGTTGAGGGGCTGAGATTGACCAGTGAAGATTATGATAACTGTTTCAACAAGGTGATCCCCTCTTCTTTACACACACACACACACACACACACACACACACACACACACACACACACACTGGGAGACCTTTATAGGTCAAAAGCAGCTGGTCCTCTGGTCCATCCTCCTGACAGTGGGCATCAACACGTGAGCACGCGTGTGTTCAGCCATCACGCCGTCTTTGACTCCGCCCCCACCAGACGCTTTACTCGTTAGAGGGAAGACGGGCGGACTCGAGCGCGTCCGACAACCGCAAGGCCCGGACCTGCGGGGCCACGCAGAGCCACGTGGCCCAGATCTGCCTCCCAGAGGAGGTAAACATTCCACCGACAGACGAAGGCGACTAGAAAAAATACACCACTAAATATGATCTGTTTATGGCCTCACGATCCCTTCATCTCCATGGCAACGACACAAGTTGTCACAGAGGAAGAGTCCTGTCTTTCCTCAGCAAAAACACCAGGACAGAATGAAAACAGGACTTGAGGGTTCTGCTCCAAGCTGGGCCTGGTGGCTGCTCCCCTGGGAGTGTGTTCCGACTCCGTTCTGTCCCCAGCTTCGGTGTGTTAGCAGCAAACCTCCCTAGAGTTACAATTTGAAAAGGCTCAATTCGAGGCTGACGAGTGAACTTTTACAAACTAGAAAGGCAAAAATGGCCGTGCAACAAATGAACCCTGTTCCCACCAGCACGAGCACCACGCGTCCTGATCGGGTTTTTTTGGGCCAGCACGTGAAAGAAAACCCAAACCGTTTTGTTCAGAGGCCATAAAATCACAGTATGTCAGGCTTAAAATCAAAATGTCAAACACTATATAAAATCACATCAAATCAGCGGAGGAAGAGTCACAGAGATCTGCCATTAGATGCCATCTCCCACCGCCGGTTTGCGTGTGCCTGTCAGATAAAATATCGCACTTCACCAACCAGTGATCTAGAAAGGGGGGTTCTCGGGTTCCATCTAAAATGTCAACATGCACGTAAATAAAAGCGTTTCTTTCCAGATTGACATTAAAACCGAGAGGGGGGAACGTTTCAGAGAACAACCCGGTCATTTGAAAGAAAGTTCATTTTTGTGGGGCTTTGCATGATAACCAGCCAGAGAGAGCAGATGGGGGTTCTGAGGTTCCGACTGATAAAAACCGGCACCGAGGAAGACGCTCGCAGGTCTTGATGATGAAAAACCGGATGGATTATTTGAATCCTGTAAATCACAGCTAAAAGTCAATGTATAAAGCCAAGGTCTATGAAACTATCAGTGTGGGCTGGAGAACATGGACAGTGTGTTAACGCATTGCCAAGTGCTACCACTTAATACCATTAATCTTGTTCCCCCCATCCCATCATCCCTCTCTCCTCATCCCCGCCTTGGATTGCTCGCCGTCCTCTAAAAGTATGGATCTTGACCGCAGCAATTTTCCCTGGAAGAGGGAAAGGCTAAAGAGAAAGCACTGACCCCTCTTCGCTGCAATTTTCCCCTCATCAACTTGTGAGACTTCATTAACTTCTGCGGGGTAATTTCTTCTTTCAGCGCGTTCGAAGCGCGATGCTCGTGGCGTCGCCGTCCCTCCCATCTTTTCTTCACGGCTGAACATTAACAAAAAAGAATCACTTTCTTAATTCTGAGCTTAATTCTCATTCTGGCTACTGTCATGTTGCTTTTTCCTCGACTTGACCCCGACGTGCGTGAGGATGTTGCACAGCTACAGCAACCGCAGCCGCTCTTCCTCATTCTAGAGGAGGAATGTAGGACCCTCCTCCGTCAACAGAGTTTAACACACTCCATCTCTCCTGAAGATGAAAAAATAACAATAATAATACTAATCCCTAGCTCAGTTTAGACGCTGTCAGGTGACCTCGCACCAGAGGCTCGTGAGACGTATCGGAACCGCGAGCCGATGCTGCCCCCTACAGGGATATGTGCGTCACTGCACCTTTAACGCTCATTCAAATAAAACACCAGACTGTTTATAACTTATTCCATCCATGAAAATGTTTATGTTGATTATGTTTTTGTCTGTAAAAAAGGAAAAAGTATCACTTTATCATGTATCAGGAATTTTCTGACACTACACAAACGTCTCATGAAGCTAAATCCTGAATGTACAGAAGTATCTTTATGAAAGTTGGGGTGGTTCATTGCCTATATTTTGTTAGCACGATGCTAAAGCTCTATAAACCCAGGCAGAACCTTCTACACAGCTCTGATCTGCAGGAGGATCCAGCTGTCTGCGCTGATGTGTAAACCTCCACCAGCAGCTACATGAGGCATCAGGCGCCCGGGTCAGGGTGGGTGCAGACACACACGCCAGTCGCTGACGCTCCCACAGGTCAGCTCAGACGTGACACACACGTCCAAACACCACCCCTGCTGGAACAGCTCAGGGAGAAAAGAGGAGCACAACAGGCTGGTTTTGGCTCTGGTCGACTGTTTCAGTAAACGAAAAACTATTGTGTGAGGCAAATTGATTGATCAGGTGATCAATCAGGCGATCGGTTTCACCTGCTGTTGAGCACCAGGTGGAAACAAGAGGCAGTTACCGGGATTAAGGTCTGGTTTTACAGACGTGGCCTCAGAGCTGATTGATTGTGCAGCTCCTGCAGGGTCCCGAAGGTCCCAAACTCCCCAGGGTCCCGAGGGTCCCAAACTCCCCAGGGTCCCGAGGGTCCCAAACTCCCCAGGGTCCCAAACTCCCCAGGGTCCCGGGGGTCCCAAACTCCCCAGGGTCCCCAGGGTCCCCAGGGTCCCAAACTCCCCAGGGTCCCGAGGGTCCCAAACTCCCCAGGGTCCCCAGGGTCCCAAACTCCCCAGGGTCCCGAGGGTCCCAAACTCCCCAGGGTCCCGGGGGTCTCCCAGGAGCCTGGAGAAGATCAGACCATCTCAGCTTCCTCCTTTAGGTTCACACTAGGTCATCTCTTATCCACATACTGAAGATTACAAATCAATCAATCAATAATCCAAAAGGCAGCCAATCTGGTCATAAAACTGAGGTGCAAATTTGGAATAAAGCATTAGTAGAGAAGTCTGAGGATGTCAGTTTATTGAAGGCACATCAGTAAAAACACAAAGTCTGTGCTGGACATGAAGATACATTCATTATCAGCCTAAATGGTGTAAAGAACAAACTCTAAAGAGGATTTTTAATATCCAAGGCATCACTTCTGAAAGATTAAAAAGTTGGTTTTGCCTTCATTGTAATGTCTTTTAGCAATATTCAAATCTAAGACATAAATCTTCATAAATACAAGATTCACCTCAGGTTTAGCATCACTACTACTAATCTACAGTGCATCACATTTCACAGCAATATTAAATACTATTTAAATTGTTCTAAACGACGTCTTTTCCAGTGTGTAGCAGTAATATTAGCCGTTTTTACACATTTCTTATAAAAACACCGGAAGGCAGGTTTTGGCCTTCGTGCTAAATCACCTCAGTGGGGCTTGCTCATGGCTCCAGGACGCTGCTCCAGGCAAGGACCACCGGCCTTCACTGGTCCTGGACCCTGCGTCTCTTCATCTCGGAGCCCTCCCAGTCCTTCACGCAAGCGGCCAGAAAGTTGCGGCAGTTGAGCGCGTACTGTTCGGGAAACTGTCTGAAGTGGCCCACGTGGGGGGTGGAGACAAAGTCAAAACTGTCCACCGGGACGCCTTTCTGCTTCAGAGTGTCCACAAAGGCCTCGATGTCCCGGTGTCGGATCACCTGGTCGGCCGTGGAGTACAGGTGGAGGTGGGGCCAGCCGGGAGGCCTCTCCCGCACCGCGTCGTAGTGGTTCTTGTGGATGTATTTGGTCAGAGGATACAAGATGATCCGCAGCACAAAAACAGCCACCGCAAAGACGGCGATCAGCGCGGAGCGCAACGCAGGGCTGACGCTGGGGTCCAGGGTGGCGTTCAGGGCACGTACGGCCCCGCGGACGTTCCCGCTCCCCGGAGCGCTGTCCACCACGGCCCCGATCACACACAAGGAGCCAAACTGCTTGTCAGTGTGCAGCAGGTCCACGATGTAGCGGTACAACATGAAACCCCCGTTACTGAATATGTGGAATAAAACTGGACTGTTCTCCACCTCGTAGTCGTACAGGATCTCCAGCAGCTTCAGGGCTGTGCTCTTCAGCTCCTTGTAGCCAAAAGACTCTGAGATGAAGATGGTCTTCAGAGGAGCCGTGTAGCGGATGGTTACACACCCCTAAAGGTGAGGACAAGAAGTCAAATGTTATTTCATTTGAAATGTTTTCTTTAAAACAACAACCACACACTGTTAGTCCATTGATACCAGACTATGGAGCAACATCCTGGTTACATATTCACACAAAACACTTGTAATAACAGTAAAAGTGCGTTAAACTGCACGTGGGCCACACCCCCTCCGTGCATGTTTCAGTATCTCTCACGTGGCTGCAGGGCTTCTGGTCCAGGCTTTTCTTTCTTCAACATTACAGGCAAACACTGCTCTTTCGTGCAGCTGTGTTAATCTTTTCCTGGCCCACATGCAGGGGGTCTCAGTCCCGTCTCAGTCCCGGTGTCCAACACCGGCGTCGCTTTAAAACATTGCTGGGCTTCATAATGCAACATATAACCTAGCCCGCCCGGGCGTGAACGCTCACCTGTTCGTTGTAGATGGAGCTGTACTTGGAGAGGTGTTTGTCCTTGCAGCCTGCCCAGCCGAGCAGGATCACCACCGGCTCCTTTGTCTTCTGCCAGTGTCTCTCTGGAACAAAACCGAGCATTAACGGGCCGATCTGCGGACAGCCCCGCCACCGCGAGCCGGGCTGGCGTGGCGGGCTCCATTCAGCCCGCTGACAGCACGACTCCACACCAGCTCGCTCCCTAAATGTCACCGTGCTCTCCGAGCTAACAGCAGGCGTGGACGCGCCTCACCATGTAAAGCTGCTCACCTGATGTCACGGCATCCGGAAACACCACGTTGTAGTCTATTTCACCGTGTGCCATTTCCGTGTGCGAAAGTATCAGCTGCGGTTGGCCGACGCTGACCTCTGTCTCATTGGTAAAACAATGTGAAAAAGACGGTATTTGCTGTCAGCTCCGGCTAGCTACGCTCCGCATGCTACACACAGGTCGGCGGTTGTCGCTACAGCTTCCCTTTTTATTTTGTCAAAGGAAGACAAGCCCCGCCCTCTCTTCTGATTGGCTAAAATGCATTTCCTTATTTATTTCAAACAAAAAAGCTTTATTGACAACGACCCCGCCGACAATAACTAATACAAGTACTAACGATACAACGCCGCCTAATTCTAACCGATACAATTTCCACTATAAATGTATAAGCATAATATATAATTCAGAACACTTTGCAAAAAAAAAGGATCTAAAAGGATCTAAAACACAAAACAGTGGCAATTGAGTACAAAAATTGAGGAACAAATATATTGAGACTGTTAATAAATTAGTACAAAGCTATGTCAGTTTTTATGGTCGGTTAAAAAACTGTTAGGAAAAAAAATACACGTGAATTTTGAGATTTGCCTCATCATCGCGTCTGGGGGTTGCGTAACGTTGTATTCGGTGATACCGCGCGAATCCGCGTGGGGGCGCTGCGCCCTCACCTGTGTGTGAACGGCGTTGCCGTCTTCATCCAGAATAAGTTGTCATTTGACTTTTCCAACACATTTTGAACACAAATCCATTCAGAATTGTGCGTGGACACACTCGGCCCATGTAGCATATGTGAGAGCTGAGAGATGAGAGCAGACAGAAGGAGCTGCAGCTCCATCGTGAGAAGCAGGACAACAGCTGAGGAGAGGTCAGCGGGGAAGGTTTTGAATGTCGGAATAAAGAGCAAATCATCTGCATCCCGCCTGAGGGAATTCACATCCTGGAGCCAATTAGGCGAAGAACAACACAACAAAGACTTAAATAAAGACGTGTTTTTTCACATGCAGGATGGTTTATAGATCAATAAAGTCAGTTGCAAGTAAATCTATTTAAAATATCCGTACATATTTCAGTCATTCAAAACAATCAATTTTCCTATTTTTACTGTCGCATTTAAAACAGTGTTTGACATTTAAGGTGGATTCAAAAACAGCAGCTAATTAGCTGAATGAAATGATCAATTATTGATGGAAACACATCTGTGCCATCAGGGAATTGTACTCCATGTGATACATTTGAATTAGACAGACCATAATTCTGCCAACACAACCGTTACGAGAAGCCATTTACCATTTGTGTTGATTTATGGTTATTGATTCTCACGTTTGTTCTTTTTTGCTATTGCAACCTCATTTTCACATCATGTTATTAAACTTTCATTCAATATTAGTGTTTAAAGCGAAGGTGTGTGAGTGCAGTTAGTACAAAAAGGATCATTTCAAATGATATCAGCTAAAGACTGCAATAAAACTGACAAGTGGACACTTTTCTCATGAATCTCTTTCTGCTTCCCGCCCGGTCATCTCGTTTTTGGAGCGTATTTTTTGCAGTCAAAGCCGGTGTGAAGCTCGTCGTCAGGTCGCTGGTTTAAAGCAGAAACGGTAATCATCTCGGGGCGCGCCGCGCGCTGTCGACGCGCTTTCAATCAAGCGCTATCGCAGTTAGCCGCAGCCTCAAATTAAATTTGCCTGTTTGTTTGTTTGGCGTCTCACCTGACTCCTGCGCGTCTCCTCTCCGTCTGATCCGGCGGCCCCGCTCCGGCGAAGGATTTCATCTCGCCTAATTGGTTTTGATGGGCTCTCTGGGGAGAGGTGAGGCGGCGCTCGCCAGACGTGTTCAATATGGAGTTAGGAAGCACCACGTGGGATTAATGGAGAGTTCAATCAGCAGATGACGGTGGAGGGCAAAAGGTTCGAGCCAGCTGCATGACCCCAGTGAGTCTCCTCCTCCTCCTCCTGGAGGAAGAAGCCGAGGCTGCAGGGAGGCGGTGGCGCATCGCTGAATGTTGCCACGCTAACGTGGGTGCAGGCTTGTCTTTGTCTGTGGTGGCTCCTCCAGGTTGTTGTTCTGTGTGTGTGTGTGTGTGTGTGTGTGTGTGTGCAGGGTAGCATCTGCAGCACACGTCTGAGCGGACGACATCAAGGGCCCCGCTCCCCATTTTCCGTATGATTTCATCTCTGCGGTCGGGGCCACGAGGCTCTGATGGGCCCCCTCTCGCACACATTGGCCTGGGGCGCCGTAAAAAAAAAAAAAAACCCCTTTCATCCGTTTATGTCCCCCCCTCTATTTGCATCCTCCTGTCACTCCTTTGGTCTTCATGTACAGGCAGCTTCTGTCTGGTTGTTAGGATGTCTGTCTCCCGCTCATGTGTTTTATAATATTTCCATTCTTTTTTTTATTATTTAAACAAGCGGCGCGCCGTCGGAGTGTGTCGCCGCGGCGCGCTCTCCCACATGTCTGTGATCACAAAGCTCTTCGATCTCCTAACCAAATATCAGCGAGACACCTGGGACGTGTGGCGAGGTGTTTTTCTCCATTTCTGAAAATGTCATATTTTTATTTACGTCTCCTTCCTGCGCCGGCGTCCGTGCTAGTTATTCGAGGCTTTGCGTGACGAACGACCGCTCCCTCTGCCTCCCCGTCCACCTGTCTGTGCATCTGTAGGACTGTCCAGCCTGCCTGTCAGGCTGTCCGCGTTGCCATTCTCCCCCCCCCCGCCATGTTGCTGCTGCTTTCCAGGTTGACTCCTGCCACATGCGTCCGGAGCGATCCGTCTTCCTGAATTCATGCGACGCTGCGTCTGTGCCTGACCATTCGCATGTGGGCTTATAGGAAACGTGGACGCTTTTGTATGCACATGAGTTTGCCGCGCACCCGCGCACCTGTCAATCAAACGGCTGTCAGCAGGGTATTAGCTATCTGGAAAGGCAAGGTCACGGCGGCTCAGACGAGCAGGTAGAGCCCCCGCTGAGCCGACGAGGGAGGAAGCCTCGCACAGCTGGCGCACGCCGAGCATGTGCTCATCCTTAAACACCCGTTTAAAAAAAACCAACCCTAGCATAAACAGCATCTTTTCAAATTAAATTTCAGCATCGCGGCCAAAGAGAACTTGGATGGAGCCGTAGGAGCCATGGGTGACTACGCTCAGCTGTAAAGCTGCTGCTCTGGCAACACAGATTAGCAAAGATGGGTGGAAATGCATAGAAAATGCCCACATTAGTCATGTTTATAAACAGCGTTTTAAACACAGAGTCACTCCGCCAACTGAGTAAACGTTTGCAGATTCTCGTCTGGATTTTACGCCCAAACTGGTCGAATCTGTTGATTATTGACGGATCGTTGTAGCGCTGATCTAATAGCAGACGTCTTCCGGTACTGGAGCATCTACCCCAACGTTTGGAACTTGAGCTGAACATTTGATTATTCTGGAAGTTTGACGCAGTTTCCGGCTGTAGGAGGAAGGCTGACGGTGATGGACGCCTGACAGTCAGTCAGTCGGGCTGAGCTCAGGACTGCAGCAGTTCGATAGAGATGCTCGCTCAAGTATCACATTAATGTTTTACACTCAAACACACACTTTTAGGTTTCTAATCAGATAACTCCCACGTGCACGTGCTCATTACCAGATGGCAGGGACGCTGCAGGAACACAAACAGATCCGACTACCTCAGCAGATGTGCACACAAGTACACACACACCCCCCCCCCCCCCCCCGACACACACACACACACTCACACACACACACACACACACATCCCTTTTCCCCCCAGAGGAGGCAACTTGCCTGGGACAGGACAGGTCAGGTCACTGGACAATCAGAGTAATGGATCTGTTGTTGGACAAAATAAATAAGTGTCTCTAAACAATGAATATTGAAACTCTTTTTAACGTGGTCTTTAAATATTTTTACACTTTTTAATTTGAAAAAACATTAATAAAAAAGAAAACAAACCTTATTTTTTTAAAATATCCTTTTGGTTAAATACTAAATGCACAAACCACTGTGGGAGAGTAACAAAAAATCTTAAATTTATAACATAATTTGAGTTTTGGTTGGCTACATCAACTGCGGTGTTTCTAGTGCCCTCTAGTGGCGACGAGGTGAATTATGGCTTTAAAGTTGTACAAAAATGTATTTTATTCATTGTGAAATATTAAGGCACTGATGCAGGAGTCCTAAGAGGCTTTCGGGTATTTCCTTAAGCCTCTAAAACCATTTTGTTTTTTGAGTAAAAACTATGGGCAGTGACATGTTCTTCACCTTACCACAACCTTGTGCGTGTGCGTGTGCGTGTGTGACCTCAACACGCATGAAATGCCTTTAGGAAAGAAAAACACAGACATGTGGCTTTAATGTGGGGGAGACCTGCAGCACGGACCTCCTTGCAGCATAGAAACACTGAAAACACACCTCAGGTTGGAAAGCACACACACACACACACACACACACACACACACACACACACACACACACACACACACATACATTCCTCCAGCCAGAAATCCCAGCTATGCACTGAGGTTTGCCTTATGCTGCCGCATGCATGAGGCTGCGATAGTGAGCCAAATTTTTGCAGGTCTGATAATGGCTTCAACATGGCTGCTCGGAGATCAGATCTGCGTTGAATTGTTTTTGCTAACCTTTTAGGGAAGTGCAGAGAGGGGCCATCCAAAGCAGACATGCATGTCGATGCGCCGACAGCTGCCAGGCTGCACAAAGTGCAGTAAATTCAAGAGGTGACGCTGCAGACAACAGCCAACGGATGGCGCAGTGAATCACACACACATCAGGACTTTAAGTGGATGTTCTTTATTGCCTCCACAGAAAATACTGATAACATGAAAACCAGAGAAGATTTAGTGATGCGTTTAAAAAAAGGTAAATATGGAGGGTCATATTCGGCTCAATAGAAGCACAGAAAGGATCATTTAAAAACTCTCCAGTCTGTCTTTGTGTTTGCTGTCTGGAATCACAGAAATGATGGGGCAGCCCTTTAATATGCAGCAAAGTAGCCGCCCCTGGTGTTAGCAACAGAGCTTAGGATGTCATTAAGATAAGGTCACTGTAACCGCAGGTGATTGTAGATTAGCCCACAACGCGTCTGCAATTACCAGACAGCTTTTACAAACGCTCAGTCTCACCTCTGCAGGTTCGCCTCTCAGTTGCCGTCAGACACTGAGACCCGCAGTGGAAATCAGCACTCGATCGTGCATGGATGCTGACATTTTTCATCTGCGCCTTTGGATTTAGGTGCAGGCTCAGGACGGTCGTCTGACATGACTTTGATTTCAGTGTAACCTCCAGTTACCCGTAACATCCCAGCGTCTGTGCAGAGCTCTAATGAAAGTTTATTGTTACCTTCTCCAAATTCAATTTTCTGGTCAGAGAAGTTTTCAAGTGCCGTAAAACCTCGGGGAAAGTGTGCGGCCCTGTTTCCACCACAACAGTTTAATGCAAGCTCAGCTACTAATGTAAATGCAGGAGCTGCTTTCGGTAGTTTTTCTTTACCTGAATTATTTCTGACAGGAATATTGCACACTTTGCGGCACTCCACAGCTGGAATTAGTGGATCAGATAAAGATTTGCTCGAAAACACGTGAATTTGTTTCAGTTTTATGATTTTAGAGAAATACGGCTGAAGCCAACAGCAGACTGCCAGAATGAGTCCCACATTTATAAGTCTCAGTTTCACAAACCTCACGGTAAAAAAGGAGAAAACACAGTACACGCTGTCTTCCACCTTCTGCACGAGCGCACGTGCTGATCTGACTGGTTTGTAAAGTCCCAGTTGCTTCCATGAAGATGGCTCCAGTTTCCTTCCCAGCTCAGTTGATCAGGGAAGAACCAGGTGAAGCCAGATATTCACACATGCTAAAGTCATCCTCTGTAGGTGTAAAGTTTCCCACCCACACACACACAGTGCAGATTTCTTTCTGTCCATCTGGAGATTATTAGTTTCTTCCCAGCCCACAGGAAGTCAGTCATCATTCCAGGCTGACAGGTACATGGAAGAATCTCAGCAGCTCTGTTGTTCTGTTCACAGATCGGCTCTGTAATACTTTACATCCTGGCATTCGCAGCCATCACCTGGGCGGCTGGCGGCAGGGGGAAGCCTGTTGAATATACTCGTTGATGCCAGGACGAGACCTGCTCAGATTTAACCTGGTAGATCTCTCCTGGTGGCTGAAACCGAAACAGGAGGACGCGAGTAGGCGGTGTGTTTTTAATATGATCACACAGGTACTGATGGACTGTGGCGTCCAGGCTACCACCAAGGGTTGGTTTCTGCCAACAGTCAGCCTCCACCACAGTCATAAACTCTGATACCATCCAGATCCAGCAGCTCTGCAGCGCCTTTTAGAGTTTGGAAAAGGTTGTGAGCAGAAAAAACAATTAGCTCCCCCGTCTTTATATCATGTTTGTTTAAGACTAAACACAGTCTTACCAATGTGTTTAATAATGCTCACATTAACAATGTCAGTCAGTTCAAAGATTAGATTGTTGAAAAAGAATCAAACCATGACTCTGTTAGTGTGTGTGTGTGTGTGTGTGTGTGTGTGTGTGTGTGTGTGTGTGTGTGCGCGCTGGGACTCCTCCACTACCACAGATGGTGTAATGAAAACAGCTGGCGAATTTCTCTCTCTCTCTCTCTCACACACACACAGTCTCTCTCACCCACTCATTCACACACACACACACACACACACACACAGACAAATGGGAGGTGTCAGTTTGGTATTTTTGTACTGTTGTCTGTAAACATCAGTGCTGCTGATACAAAAAAGGCCAATCATCTCATGAAAAACAGAAAATATCACGCGTATCCATAAATTACGACATAAACTGGTATTATATATCTGAGACTCCATCTTCTCCATATATTCATCTACTACCTTTACATATCATACCTCTATTATGCTCCATAGAATATATAAACATCTTCTTCTGATCAGAGGAGTGTGATATTGTTTTCACCCTGAGTTTTGTCCCATATATTTTTTCTACTCTTTTTATAGCGGT
>CAAE01014542.1:1813180-1852969 GCA_000180735.1 Tetraodon nigroviridis
ATGAAAAAGCTGGCGAGTTTCTCTCTCTCTCTCACACACACACAGTCTCTCTCACCCACTCATTCACACACACACACACACACACACACACACAGACAAGTGGGAGGTGTCAGTTTGGTATTTTTGTACTGTTGTCTGTAAACATCAGTGCTGCTGATACAAAAAAGGCCAATCAACTCATGAAAAACAGAAAATATCAAGTGTTTCCATGAATGACATCATAAACTGGGATTTGATAACTGGGATTCCAGCTTTGCCTGAGATGTTCCTTCTACCTGGACCAAAGCTGACCACCGAGCAGACGCCCAGAGCAGATTAGAAACATCTGCTGCTGATGCAGGAGGAGGAGGGATGATTGGATTTCATCCCTGAGTGGGGTCACACAGGAATATTGTGTTACCTCTGTTTTCAGAGCACGTGGGCTCTCAGACCTTCACGATTGTTGGGTGTTATATTACAAAGTCCAGCTGGTGCCCAGTAGGAACCATCCCCAGTTTAACCCGCTGCAGCACTGGGCTGTTCGGTGCAGGTAGAAGCTGTTCCTGCTCCATCGCTCCAGACGGAGATGTTGGGGAGGGGACAAACTGAAGGACAGAAGATGATGTACAGCTCTCAGGATCTGTCAAGGTTGTCCTGACGGCAGCAGGTTAACTGCATCAGGGGGATGATTAAAGAGACTGGAGGAAGCACAGCGCCACACTACCCTGTGATTACACCAGAAAGTCCCATTTATTACAGCCCAAAAATAAAGATTTGGCATTCAGTGTTACGCTTTGTTAAATCTAGGCCGCGAACGCAGATATGAGGTAGTTCAAAAGCAACAATCACCACTTTTATTGGGTGAATGACTATCAGAAAACCAAGAGCCACTCCAAAGAGGGAAAAAAAGCGAGCCCAAAGAGGGCTTGGTGGTCCAGGTTCCAGACAGGTAGGCTCCACTGCCAAGAGTCCAAAACCAGAACTTGACATCTCCTCTCAGGGGGGGAAAACACAGCGATATTGGAAGGAGAGAAAAACATGCATTAGAAAGAGACAAAAACCACAAGGAACATCTAGTTTCAGTCCAGGTACCAATCTACAGGCGCACCGACCCAACTCTGGTGCTCAGGTGCAGCTGCCTTAAACATGCCGTTGCTTGAAATGAGCCACAGGTGCGCCAGACTGCCACGCCCACTAGTGGACAGAAACTAAAAAGAGGACAACAAAACAACCCTGGAACATGCAGTAACCTTTCATCCAAAAACCAGACGGCGGTGTGACTGGTCCCTTCTCTTCTCTTCCTGAGCTTCTTCAGAGTGAGATGACAAGGCTGAGGTGACCGCAGCTACGATTTTTCCCATTTCATTAAAAATGCCAGGTAGGGCCGGAGCCCTTAAAAGCAGCCCAAGAACAATTATCTGCAAATTAGGTACGCTGTCATGCCATTATCACAACCGTTTCCTTCTGCCTGGCTGAAGCCCCATTCATAATTTAATCTTTTATGCACTTCTCCTGTTGGAGGTGTTGCCAGCGCTCCTGGCGAGGTAGGCAGAGATTGAGGGTGGAGGAGGGTGGAGGAGGTGGCCTGCGGCAGCGGCTGAGTGATGACTGACCTGCTTCTGGGTCAATTAGCCGCTAAAGTGCTTGTTCTTAATGTCGTGTTTACATGTGGGTCAAAGCGGAACCCGGAGCAGAGCTGCTGGAGGTTTGGGTCGGAGCAAACGGAGAGGGAAAACCCATCCCGCTACCAGCGGCCAGTATACCAGCATGTATAATTACTTATCTATTACTTTTGTCTTTAGGTGGTTTTGTTTTCTTCCTTGTAGCTCACAGCAACTGGTATTTATTAAATGTAATTTTTCAACTCTGTAATATCAACCTGCTCTTGTTTTTTTCAATGGCAGCCATCTTGCAGAAGTTGATTTCCACAGGGTGAAATATTTACCGCTAATTGGGCACAACAGCAGTAAAACTACGCTAAAAAAGTCAGTCTTTCTAATATCGCTCTCTTTGGGGAAGAGCTGAGGGGTTGGTGGTGGGGGAGAGGCATTCTGAATATTAAATCTGGCTTTTATCACATCGTAGCCGATGCGAGGCTGACGGGTGAGATATGAAGCCTCTTTCATTGACCGTCAAGTGTCAGAGTGAATTTGGAGGTGAGCGCCGGAAAAAGGCGCGCGGCGGTTTGATCTCCACAAAGTGCAATTAGTGTCAAAACAGGGAAGATGTGGCGAGTGGGGTCGATTTGAGGGAGAGAGGGGGGCTCACCTGCGTGGTGGCAAACCAGGCTCCATCAGTGAGAATGTAGGTTCATTCTGAGCCAAAAGGCCCAAACGTTTCACTCAGAATGGGACATTTTGGGCCTCTGTGTGTAAAGCATGTGACTCCTTCATCTAACATCCAATGCGACTTCACCTTTACATTAAACCGGGGTCAAAGTCACATTTGTTCTTGATTTTGGTCTCACATGCTCTGCCGAGAATCTCAATATGGGTCAGTTCTTAGTTGACCTCCAGGAAATCAGCTCCAAGCTACCAAAATGCCCCATCTATTCACTGTCATCGTAATTGACAAGTTGTTTTAATGATTACATTGCATGATAGGTGCAGTAAAACACAGCGGTGATCGCTTTAATTTCACTGAAGTCATAGCCACGAAATGGGATTCTTTTGTTTTTAATAATCTTTGTAAATGACATTCGGTGATCTTGGGAAATGTGACTCTGCAGTATGTAAATCATCCTGGTAATTCTAATTTCTAACTTTATTAGTTTTATCGTTCCTCTCTTTTCCCGTCTTTTCCCTTTGCCCTCCAGTTATTGGTGAGGATGACGAGCGGCGTGTCTGACTTTCACCCTGAATAATGTCAAACGGGATGACTCACTCGGATGTCTTCGCCGTGACTTACCCTCCGCTCATACACAGGGCGCTGCTCCTTTTCCCACAATGCACCGCGGCTAAGGCAGAGTGAGGTCATCTCTTCCGAGCTGTCGGACCACAGGGGATGTGTTGGGAACAATATCGTGTTCTCCTGTGGAGCAAAACTGAGGAAGATGTGCAACCGGTGCACAGCCACAACAAAACCTTCAGAGCTGTGCAGTGATAATTAATTACAGTTGTTTTTATTTCATTCAACATGCATGCATTCAGAAGTAATGTGTATATTTTCCTATAGGTTATTTCAGTGCAAGCCTGCCTGCGGCACATAACAAAGCCCCCCACGCACATGCCTGCTAGAAATGAGACCAACTTCATGCTGCAGGACTGGCTTCAACTGCTGGGCGTTTCCCATAGCTGCTGGCACCAGGATGTGTGCACGTCACATGCTGCAGCAGAGCTGTGGAAGCAGGAGCCGCCACATGAAACGACGCCTGTGTCACACAGCTAAACGCTGACGTCCTGTGGGAAACAGCTCTGGTCTCGGTTCAAGATCAGAGTGAGGATTCCCAGGTGATTCCAAGGAGTGCTTCCTCTAAAATCCTGGTTTCAGGGGAGTATTTGTGAGAGGAAAAGTCCTTGCTTGGTGCGCTGACTAACACCATGTGACTGTAGGAGAGAAAAGGCAATGTGAGGATTGGGTCCGTCCATCAGCTCCATCAGCTGATCTGAAAGACCACGTCACCTGACGGGTCAGGTGATTTTCTTTACAGCATTGAACCGCTGAAGCTCACACTCCTGCAGCACGCTGGTCTGACCTGAACGCCCTTTTTCCGTCCGTTACAGCTGCAACCTGCACTCATGTAACAATTACAGTCATTTCTCGTCCTGCTTCCAGGAGACAGCTCGTGCTGTTTTACGCTTTAACCTGTGTCCTGCGCGTGAAAATGGGGACGTAATGGCTTTACTCTAGATCTTAAGTCCAATTTCACGTGAAATGCTGGCTGCTCCTAATGATGGGTGTTACTCCAGAGCTGTGATCCTGGAGTTGGTTTGGTCTACAAGGAAAAAGCTCCCGGGAGACTTTTGTGAGTGTGTCACGCTTCCTGTCACTCTGCAGCCACGTCAGTGTTTACTGCAGCGTACTTTTGTGCCACTGGGGTGAGCTGTTTGTCTCTGTCCTTGAAATGACTGGTCACACGTTGGTGCAAACCACTTAAAATACCTAACCCTAACCCTTTCTTGTGTGACATCTAGACTAATATTTGGACTGAAGACTTTTCAAGAACTACTCTATCAGTCTTTCAGAAGCTTCACCGAGGTGTTGTGTAAATGTTTTTGCCTGTTTTCACGAACTTCTTACCTTTACACTTGTTCCACAGCAGCGGAAAGCAGTTGTGTAGGAGGACGTTCTGTAAACCAGTGAGCCAACACTGGCTGCTGCTGTGTGCAAAGTTACCTACAGAGTGGATCAGGCACATAAATATAGACCTCACTTTGGTCTATTTTTGACTGAAGCTGTGTCAAGCTGAGCAGATGGAGCCAGGCGGTAAGTCAGACTGAGCAAAAAGACTTTTCAGAACTGAACAACTTCAGCAGCGTGTTTGAGAAACACCGAGAATGGGATTCAACACTAGATCAATAGTCAGTAAACTCAAGCAACGTGGGGAAATGCCAAGCCAGTGCTGAGATGATCACATTTTCAAATGTCAAAGGATGCAAGATGGAATCAATAATAATATTCATTCATCCCAGGTTATAGTAAATGGTCCGTAAGGGTCCTAAATTTCAATCAAGGTGTGCAAAAAGCAGAGGGGGTTTCTCAGCTAGAAAGGGCCTTCTTGATGACAGGGCCAGCACAATCTGTAGTTAGCCTCGTTTCATCCTGGCGGGGCTGAGAGCACTGAGTAATGTGACTTCCATGTGTCTGGAGCTGCAGCGCTGCTGCAAATGAGGTCAGCCTCCAGGTATTGGCTAGAACAGCAGGCAGTGCCTCAGAACGAACACCGCCTCACACACATACACAGTACTGTATGCCCATTGGCTTGAAAAGACACACACACGCGCACACACAGACACTGTGTCTGTACTCCGTGGAGATGAAGCGATGCAAAATGACATCAGTTGCTCCTCTTTCTGCATGTGACTCATTAAGGCTGGCTGATAAAGGCTCGCCATTATCACTGCTGGGATGAGCAAACAGGCCAGGTTTATCGGTGCACACATCACCTGAGCTGGACCGGGAGCCATTGATCCCCATTGTTATGCGTGAGGTAACATGTTACCCAATAAACACCTAAGCAGCAATTAGTTTGCCTTCGTTTTGCCCGATCTTCCTGAGCTTATAACACATTTATAACTGGATTTCTGGCTTGAATGTTGATTATTACCCTCCCCAGTCAGCAGCAAGGAGTTGATAACCCATATCCACGTCCACTTGTGCCTGCTTTCTCTGTTAGCGCAGAGAAAAGCTGGAGAGCAAAGACCTGAGTGAGTGACCGGCCATCTGACCCCTGGCTTACCTGAGTAGAACCAAAAACCTCCCTGCAGACTTTGTCCCTTCAAACACATTGCTTATCTCAGGTGATGGGATGCAACGAAAACCTGAAGCTCGGGTCCAACTCTCTCAATCGACCACTGATCAATAAAACAGTACTTTGTATGACAGGACGTGCGATAAACATGCTGGACGAATCCTGGAGGTGTCTGTGAACGGGTTAAGACAGAAGTGGAGCTTCAAAATCCATCTATAATTCAGGTTGTCATAAAAAGCAGACTTAGTCTTGGTTTCTTTTTGTATTCATGATGCCATTCAGCTCCTCGGAGCATTAATGAAAGAGAATGACAGGAGAAGAAGGATGAATTCAACATGAGGACCCGCTATTATCAGCTCCCCAGCCACTCATCCAGACGAGTGATTTGTGCCCGCATTACTCATCCTGGCACAAAATTACATTATTCATCTGGGAGCCACAGTGCCCACCTATGGCACCGAGAAGAGCGGAGATGGTTCCAATTGATCTTCTTTAAAGGCGCTTCTGATAAACATTCGGAGGTTTCATCCAGGTAGACTCTGAAAACATTGTAAGGATTTTATACGACAGTATGGACAACAGGTCATTTACGGACCAGCTGTTTTCTTACACTCTCTAATAAAAATACAGTGGGTGCTATCGGAGCAAAATTCTGATTTCAAAGTTCAGGAGAGTTCGGAATTCCAAAACCAGACTACCACACCCAGATTGTGCAGCTGGTTAGCAAATTCTTTCTGCACATATACACAAGTCAGACTCAAAAATGGACCCAAAGCTCTGCCGTTTGCTGCTGAGGTTTTAACCTAGACAGAGCTAGATATCAGCGCGTAAACAAGCTCATAGCTTATTTCAGATAGAGACTTTGTAGCATCTTTCACATTAGCGTTCAGCCAGAAGTTGCCTTAACCAAACTTCCACAAACACAAGGGTCCCCTCTCTCATCGGTGCAGATGGAGCAAAGAAACAGCACCAGGAGCAATTTAGAGTTCCATATGCTGCTAGAAATGTTGCATCAATAATTCAGAGGTGGCAGTGGACCGTCCTGCCTTTTAACCAAACCACCAAACATCGAAGCACCCAACGTAAACCTGGTTTCTGAGTTTAAAAGATGACCTCAGCACTGGACTCCCACGTGTAATATAGTACACTAAAAGACTGAAATCAGACATCAGACAACGCACTGCAGCAAACTTTCTCTGTGTTTAGAGTGGCGTTCTCCCCTTTAGGGATTCAACTTGCCCCCAGTGTGTGAATTCATGAAGGTAGACCCCTACCTGACACCTAACAAAAGCAGGCAGCTGAGGAAGGGACGAAAGGGCAAATCCAGCCTCCTCAAAGAACAATGCTCACAGTTTACGGACTCGCTGCCCATTGAGAGGGATTTTCCCGCAGAATCACCAATAGATTTACCAAACTGGGGGGAAAGACCAAATATTCATGTCAATAGCAAATTAGCATTGGATAATGGAACCTATTTCCTCCTTCACATCACAGGCAGCGGACGCCTGTAGAGACGCTGTAGGACAGAACGCCCCCAATGAGAGAGGAGTCTTCACAGCCTGCCAGTGAGAATCATCTACATGCACGGCTGTTGGTGATGAGAAAGAGCTAAAACCAGATTGTCTAATTAAGACCGCTGCTTTAGCATCCACAGAGGACACATTTAACATCTGCTGGGCCAATTTTTTAGTCACAGAAATTCATAACTTTGGTGGAAACATGAAAAATGGCTGCCAGGTTTTAAGTTCTCTTTTACAGGTGGGGCATCTTCCGCAAATATGAAACATTCCAAATTTTCTTTAGCCACATGTTAAATGATGGCGGATCTCTACTGCTACAAAACCAGCTTCTTATATGAGAAAAGAGAATTAACCCTGCACCAGAAAGTTCTCTACAGCAACTAATGAAGGATTGTTTACCAGTAGGACTTGTGGTTGCCATTATAAATTCATAAAGCACATAAAGCTCATGAGGAAAATAAAGCATCAACATCTGTCGTCCCCGGGTAGTCTGGGTCTGCTTCATGCTCCACAACAGAACATCTAGAGGAACCTCTCCCCGGAGTTTCCGAAGTGGAAACCCGATCACGGGCATTTACAAGAATAGCTTGAAGGAACTATGAGGTCATTCCTTTGACCTGAACTGACATTGAACTTTCATCCCTGCTGAGGACAAAACTGTCCGCGGACATATTTGCTCAAGCTATACCTGCCCCGAAACATCCTGGGTTATTAAAGTAAATAATAATGCATTAATGGTGTCGTATGTCAGATTTAATAGCATCTAGTTTTAAAGAATTTACACATACATGGGATGCAGATTAGAATAGAATATAATCAATAAAAACAGCTTTACAGCTAACTGGAACCCGCTGGACAGTTCGGGCAGTGCAACGTGCTCAATAAACGGCTTTAAAATTTGACAATAAACAAAAGCACAAAATGACAGTAGTGTCATTTAAAGAAATTGTCTAACTGCATGAAATCCAGAATAGAGTACCGAGATGATACTCGTGTCTTTAGTTGTTTTGCCCTGATGACCATAAAGCTGCTTTTCAGTGACATTTTATTTTTCTTAAACTCCACCTTTTTTAAAATACTCCACCTGTGGAGGAAATAATTGCTGGTTTAGAGGAATATTCTCATTTTTCCTGCCCAGCAGTGGCTTCGGGACATCACTTCCCCTCGGAGAACACGCCCACGTGCGTCCAGTAGGAGGGGCTACGTGCTGAGGTGTTTGAGTAGGTGATGCCGTAAACGCGCCCGGCCTGTCGCAAACCAGGTGTTTTTTTTACGGGGGGAGGAAGGTGACGTCGTAAAGCGGACAGGGGGGAAACGGGAGGGGAGGGTGAGGCGGCAGAAATGGGGGAGGCAGGAGGAGGAGGTGGAGGAGGGAGGTAACTTGCAAGCGGCTGCGCTTCAGACTCAGCGAGAGGATCATGGCGGATGGCCCCAGGTGTAAGCGCAGAAAACAGGCGAACCCGAAGAGGAGCAGCGGTAAGTCCCCAGCCTTCCGCCATCGCCCACGGGCGAGCCGGCCGCTCTCCGGGCGACTTTATCGCTCGGTGAAGTAGCCTTAAAAGTGCCTGGGAGCGAGTTGGACCACGTTTGGAGGACTTTTGCGGAGTACTTGCGCGTCCATGTCCCAGTGTGCGGGTGTACCGTTATACCTGGCTGGCCGCTCTCTCCGCCTAGCGGCGCATGGGGCCGCCCGGATGAGCGAACCGTTATCCGTTAGTAATAACGGCTCCCCCGACGGTCTCCGCCAGCCTCTACTTTTAGTTTCTCTCACTTTTACCGTCTTTCCTTCGCCTTTTTGCCACTTTCCCGCATGAAGCAACGCTTGACGGCAGGTTGCGGAGTTTTCGCACAACAACGTGGCCTCGTTGAGCGCAGTTTGGAGGATGTTTTTTTTCCGTCTTGTTTTTAGGGCGAGGTTGTTGCGGGGTTAGTTTTGCGTGAACTTGCAGCCCACACGGCTCCGGACGGCGCCGTGTGTGCGTTTAAAACACGGATTGGCGAAGGTTTGGCTCTTTCTGTTGTCGGCCGGATGGGAAAGTGTGCAGATGCGGCGATCCGTGCGGTTTCTGCCCGCTTTTGTCGCCTGACTGCGGTGATGGCACCGAGATGGGATGTTTATTTAATTACCCTTCCCCGCATCAGCTCCGAAACACACTTGATGGGCTCGTTAAGGTAAGAAGAGGAACTACATTTTTCATCAAGTCGAGATATTTTTACCCTCCGCCGGTTTTGCTGTTGTTACTCGCTTTTTGTTCTTCCTCTTGCTTGTTGCGTTCACTGACTGCAGCTCTCCCTACGTGTTAATAAAGTGAAAAAAAAAAAATTACTGGAATAAAATGAAATTTAGGGGCGCCTCTACAAGCATTATGCGTCACTCGATTTGACGTTGGCCAGAAAGGTCGTTGTCACTATTCTTCATGGGCGACGTTATGAAAATATTGCCGGAATATGAGCTTGTGTTCGGCTGTGGGGGCTTTAAAAGTGACGTTTTCGGCAGGAGAGGATAAAATGGAAATAATATTTTGGTTGTCGTAAATTGGAGCCCCCGTCCCCCATTGGTGGAACACCTCACCTGTACGTCCCCTCCTAATGCGCAGCAGCCAATAAAAGCGTAAAGGAATAAAATTATATATTTCTGCCTCCGCGGTGAGGCATGGTGTGCGAGCCGAGGCTGGAAAGCACCTTTTTCCTCCTCCTGCTGACGACACGACGGTGACTGCGCGCTCAGGAGCCATCATCAGCACCAGCGCCGCCACCATCATCATCCTCCTCATCATGTTTACCTGAACGCGGATAACGAGGATGACAAACGGCCCCGAAACACACAGAAAATAACACCTGCGGCTCGCGAACAGGATCTTTCCCCCGCTTGGCAAAGCAGCCGGGAAAACCGCTCCAAATGTCAACTTGTGCAGGTATAGATGTGGTTTGCGGGCTAGTTTTCTCCCCTTCTTCTCCTCCTCCACCGAGCGGGCTCCGCATGGATGCTCGCCTCCCAGGGCGGCTCGCCTGCCTCCATTCTCGCGGGAGCGATCCCGCCGACGCGCGTTTCTGACCCACTTTCGCGTCTTTTCTGTTCCCTTTTATGTAATCTTTTTGTGCGGACTGGATGATCAATCGAGCGCTGCGTACGTGCGCTGCGCTCGGAAAACTGGCGGTGCAGAAGGTGATTTTTCCACTGTAGCCAAACCGTGGACCGTAACTGCGCTCACAGCAGGCTGTTAAACCCTCCTTTTGCATCTATTGTGTTCCGGTAATTCGGTAGAAAGGCTCCTGAGTGGCGTGCGGGGGGGGGGGGGGAATGGCGGTCAGCAGCATCACCGCAGTGAAGGCGGGGTTGCTATTTTTCCTGGAGCGGAGAGCCAGGTACGCAAGGTGATGCAACACCTATAGAGGTGCATTTTCACCGAAAAGGGATTTCAAACTTGTAATCTTAAAGTATATACGATCGCCTTATTGGGATTGATGTTACAGATAAAGCGTTTAGTAAGATTAAAGCACCAAAGCAGCGCGTCCTGGTGGCGCTGATCAAAATGGCAAAGGTACCTTTGGTCACGTGCGCGCAGACGCGCCTGCGGCGTCGCAGCCTGCTCCGGAGCAAAGGTGCGTTCGTCCTTCCCGAGCCTCGCATCTCCCTGCTCTTTGCCTCACAAAGGCGCTGGTGTGGCAGACGTTAGCCTTGCTAATGTGCCATGACCAGCCATCGAGCAGCCAACAGCTGCCACCATCAGTTACAATGACAAAGGTTTCGCGTTGTGCTCAGATCTGTTGCATCTCATCTCACTTTGGTTCCCTTGGTGTTCCCCGTTAAACCATTTCCCTGGTTTTTGTGGCCTGTAAAATATCCAATTAACATCAGTGAGCTATATTATTAGTCAAGTATAATTTCAGATAAGCTGTGTTACAGCAGTTTGGGTATAAACATGTGGTGAAGGCAGCTGAGCAGAGCTAGAGAAATGAGTTTGAGTCATCTCAGGAGTTATGATTTCCTTCACCACTGCGCTTTGCTTGAGTGCCATTTGTGAGTCATTTTCATGCTCAGGTGGAATTTTTCTTAGTAAATAAACTAACCCTTATCTGCAGGTTGCCGCCGTAAACAGGCTGTTTTTCCGCTGCGGAGCAGAAGTAGAAGGTCTGCGTGTTTTTAAACCTGCGCACGTGGCAGGTGTCACTCCTGTGCGTTGCCTCCGCCATCGGCTCATCATTCTGACACCTGAAAAAAGCTGTGCGTTTTATATGTGCCCGAGTTGCTCGCAGCTAGGCTGAAATCCAACACTGCAATTTAGGGACTATAGGAATGTGGCCTGGTGTTAACATACCTTGACAGGATAAACACTGGAGCCACCTCCCAGTCCCAGAGCCGCAGCGCTCACGTTTACAGGCCTGTTGGCTCGAGACTGAGGCGTTATCAGCGTCTGAGATGGATGATGTGGGAGAGGTTTGGTTCCAGGCGCTTTCTGCAGACTTATCTAATTAACTGTTTCGTTCATCATCAGCAAAGATGTTTTTTGTGCGTCATTTCAGAGCAGATTTGATGTATTGGTAATATTTCAGTGTTAGCATGTACCTTTAGGCTACATGGGCTGGGAATGGTGGATGGACTGTGTATCCGTTGTCTATATGAGATGTGCATGCCAGTGGGCCTTGCACAATCCCAGTCACGTTGGATGACCTTCGTAGTGACTGTTTACGTGCAGTTATTGTGAGTTTTTGCAGTTGCTGGTTTCATTTGTTATTTTGGCAGTGTGGTTTGATATATTTCAGAATTGAAGGCTTGAATTATTATCCTAATTAGATGTTTGGCTTAATGACGGTGACAGTTTTTTACTTTTGAGGACCTGAGTCAGTCTTGGGCTCTCTTGTTGGCTTTTTTTCTTTCTTTCTGCAGCTTTTGCTGATAAGAAAGTGCTTTGAATACATTTTAAAGGAAAACGAGTGTTGTTTTAGTGATCTTTGATCAGCGGGCTGGGGTTTGATGTGCAGATAGGTGCTGTTTTTCTTACTGGTTCCTATTTTCTCTGTCAGGTTTCAGACAGCATAACTTTTTTAAGAGGCCTCACCTGTCAAACCCTCAGCCAGCTGCTGATCTCACGTATTCTAATAAACGCTTACGCTGGGCTTGTTTTCTCCTCCAACTTGTGCTCATCCTTCACAGCTAATGAACTGTGCTTCTTTAACCGCTGAGATAATCCGGACATATGTGAGGAAAACCTGGCTCACCTGAGGCAGAGTTCGTCCTGTTACACTCATTTGCATCAATGATACATCTGATCTCACGTGTCTGATGATTTCAGTGGAAACCAGAGGAAACCAGTCCTGGACTGGTTGCAGGTAGCAGCAGTTTCAGCTCCACCACTTGTCATTTGTCTTATTTCCTCATTGCAGTAAAGAGTCTGCAGTTGTGTGCCGTTTCCCTTGCACAAATAGGCCTGTGGAATGACAAAGCACTACAGGATGTCTTCAGCAAGTCAGCATTAACCCCTCCTACAGCCTTTTACGGAGCAGAGGGGGAGGGTGCGTTCGAGGCTACTGATACCGCTTCTGTGACTAATTGAATTGTATGTTTGTGGACACATTCGTGTGCATGGATGAGAATAGGACTGCATGGGTTTGTGTGTGTGTGTGTGTGTGTGCACCAGCGTCGAGGTGGGAAACAGCTACTTTCCTTCAGGCTTTGCGTAAAAACACAGGCCTGCTTGTTTGGATTTGCATGCTCTGTTATGTGTAAATGAAAATCAGCAGTTCTCACTGATGCTGCCGCTTTTCAGCCCAGATGATGAAGGCTGATAGCTGCACCGAGACAGATCGAGCAGGAAAAAGGAAACTCTGTGTTAGCTAATAGTTGCACATTCGTTTTGGACAGAAATAGACTGGCTGTGTGTGTGAGGTTTTACATCTGACAAACACGTGTGGTGGGAGCGGAGTGATGAGCGTGGCGTGCTCGGTTGCCCAGGCCACACTGCTCTTTAAATGTGAAAGTTGCGTGGATTTAAAGCAGTTAGCTCTCTGCGTCATCAGAGTCTGTCAACCCCTCCCCTTAAGACCCAGCCTCCCTCCATGCAGAGGTCAGAGGTCAGTGGGGCAGCCTTGAGGCTCTGTGACCCCAGAAAACACATGTGAGGCCTGTGTGTTCTGCAAGCCTGCAGCGTCTTCTGTGTTCATGCATCACGTCAGCCCAGAATGAGCTTTTAGCGTCCTCCTGCAACCATCACCACGTTTATTATTTGCCAAATCATTATTTTCTTGGTGCAGGAAGTCAGAATTTTGGCTGTGTTTACCCGAGATGACTGCGTTTGAGGACGTGTCACACTCTGAGGAGTTGTAGAAAAGATTTTTTTTTGTCAAGTCTGCCATGTTGAAACAAGGTTATAGCAAAGCAAACTAATCTGAACCTCCAAAGCCATTTGAAATTGGTGTCACGAAGACTGCGTTTGCTGGGTGCCACCTACGCTCTGAACAAAGCCCAAATGTGGAACCGGGACTCAGATTTACCTCCAGCACCTCGTGTGCGTATAAATCTCAGCGGTCTGCCAGCCGCGTGTGCGTCGCTTCCTTAAAGATGGCCTAAACCTTCTCTTGACTAACCTGCTTTGCTGTTTCTTTTCATCTTCCTCATTAAAACACCTGAATATTCATGTTTCCCAGTGAATCCCCGAGCAGTTCAAACTTTAATCTCTGTGTGCTGTGGTGTCAACCGAGGCCGAGCGCTGAAAGACAACCCATCCCGTGTGCTATCTGTGTCAGAACCTCCAGAAACGGGCCCGTGTGTGCATTTGCATGAGCATTAAATGCGTTTACATGAGGTTTTGTTCATGCATTTGTGCAAATGTGTGGGCGCTGTGCAGGCCCATGTGTGTCAAAAGAAAGAGTCCCATTCAGAGTCCTGTGTGTGTGTGTGGGAGAGGGGGAGCACTCTTTCACACTCAGCCGGTGGGAAACTCCTCTCCTTTTCCTTTGGAAGGCTCATTTGCATATCCTGCTATCCTCTATTCTTGTTTTTTTTTTTTTTTCCCCGCCACCGTTCAGCAGAACAGGGACGGAGAATCCAGCCCAGGGCTGCTGCCTTCCGGCTCAGCGCTGACCCGAAGATCTGGACCATCCAGACGGCACAGGACCCGTGATAGGGCGCATGTTTAGCTCCACTTGCATGAAATGTGGGACAGATCTCAAAGGAAAGCTGCAAAAAAAAACAGGTGCAACAGAGCTAAGACGCACAAATGGAGACGTGGGCTAAAACAAGCAGAGTTTATGTTCAGGCAGGCAACAAGATTTTTTTTTTACAATATTTTAGGCAGCAAATCACATCAAAATCTGCACGTTGTAAAATGCCTCATAAAAAAGACTCTAGAAATAAAAACAAATTACAGTATAAGCCACACATATGTAAATGTTTGACTGCTCATTTGCATGATTTAGTGCCGTTAACATCATCGGAAACATCCCAAATAGGTTCTGTCAGTTTATTCTAAAGCGAATCATTCAAAATGGGGTTTTTGCATCTTGTAATTTGAATATTTGAAAAAGTCAAAAGCCTGCAGTGGGAGTGGGGGAGGTGGCCCAGGCAGACATAAATCTTGGGCAGTGGACAGGTGGGTTAGGAGGGGCCTGGCCTCGGTAAAGACCCCCCAGAGACCTCTGTGGGTAGAGCAGCAGCAGGACAGGTGGGAGTGGGGCAGAGAATTAGATTAGAAGCTCAGCACCAGGATTTACTCCCAGTTCTGTCGCTGCCTTCGCCGCTGTCGCTGGTGTTTTGTCAACTTGTGGTTGCCAATGAAAGGAAAGGATGGGATAGGGCAAAGAAACGGCCACCTTGTTACATTTATCCCCCTGTCTGTACTATCTGTGTTCTTCATCTACACCAGCATCTCAGCAGCTCTCTGGGGTGCGTTTCCGTTCTCTTCACCTAAAGTCTCAGGGGGAGAACAAAACCGTTTAGTTCAGCTTTTCTTTCATGTTCTCTTTACCAGAAGATGGACTATGAAACCGCTGACCTGACTGATGGCAGTGATCTCTGCTTTTGCTTTTTCCTTTTTAAAAAATGGTTTATTTGATAATCACGCAGAGACGAACCCAGCGCACCATTGTTGCCCTCTTGTGGCTTAAAAACGTTGCTGTGAATTGTGGGGAGTTGCTGTATTGCCATTTTCCACAATTCAATCACGATGGAGACTAAACACAGTGAATTTGGAGGGAGAATTGGATTCTCGTCTGGGCTAAGAGGCGGTTGTGGTGCTTTGTGGTCCTGACGCTCCATTCAGAATCCTCAGTACATCACAACTGTGATTGTGCATTTAAATTTGTTGATGTTGGAGGACATTAGTGCTCACCCTGTTTAATCTGTGCAACACATTCACGGATGAGTGGAAGAAAGTGCTGGAGAGGCTGAAAGAAAGGGAGTGTTGTTATTGAATTACAGGTGATGGCTGCTAATTGGGCCCTCCAGAGGTTTTGTGTGTGTGTGTTGGTTAAGTGTGTGTCTGGCTCTGGGGATGCAGAGCTGATGAAGCTGTTAGGGTAAAGTGTGGGGCCCGGCGTACTCTCTGAGTGCCGTGCTTCAGAGGTTGTCCTGTCCCTGTGGAGGAGCGTTAATGGAGGCCACCCAGCCCTGATGAATTACACCCATACGGGATGGAGGGAGACGCGACACCGCCGGAGGTGACGCTTTTGTAATTGAGGTTGCTGCTGAGCCGGATGAGCGTGTGTGTGTGCTTTCTGATTAGCTGAAGGCATCAAGCTACACGTTTGGACCGAAGCTGTGACAGCGGCAGCAATCTCGCCCGCCGAGGCTCCTGGCAGGGTCTCCAAATCGTGCCACGCTAGCTTTTTACAACAACTACCAGCAATTCTATTCTGCTATCAGTGACACGACAGTGATTATTGGGAGTCCCCGACAAAAGAATGCTAATCTCTCTTAGACCTGTAGGACCAAGCTGCTCCAGTTCTGACATCAGAGGCAGTAATTGTTCTGGTAATTGTTATTAATAATCCTGCTCTGCGATGTTTTGTCAGGAGTTCTGTGACTTTTTCTTTTATTCTTTCTTGGGTGGAAACAAATTTGCTCTGTAGTATGAGCTGAGTCAGCATGAACAGCAACTTTCAGCAATGATTAACTGCTCATCCAACCTGTTTGACTGACTGATAATTAATATCCACACACTCTTGTCGGTGGCTTCAGTAGTAGGACAAAGCAGGCAGATATTAACTCTCCTTGTGCCTTGGAATACAGCCGCTGATGCTACGCTACATTAGCAGCCGGCTGAAATGGAAAATCTTGGCTTTCTTTACCGTGACTGAACCTCGAGGAAGCAGAATCAAACTAATGGACAGACAGATGGATTTGGGAACAACTCCTAAGTTGTATTATTCATGAGGTCCTAGCACGCGTTATAAAACACTGCAGTATATCTCCTTGTTGCATACATGGTGCAGCCTCTACTTTTTTCTCTGCTGAGTGTTCTCCACCTCTGCTGTCACGGAGGACGCCACAGTCGGGTTGATCAAAGCAGTTCTGGCAATAGGCTTGCATCTGCAGCACCACTGAGGTGTCATCCGAAACATTGCAGTTTCCACGCCAAGCCACTAGTTGGCAGTGTGTTTTGCAGAGGCACATGCGCACAGACACTTCTTGAGGCGTGAATACGGTTATGAAAAGATCAGGGTAATTGCTGTGTTCCAAACATACCTGGAAAATAACAATTTATGGGTAATTATAGATTAGCAAATGGATTTAGATAAATAATTACATTTAACCCACACCATTTGCTGCATGCATGCATGCATGTATTTACATCCTTTCATCACACATTTCACATGCAAACCGGAGCTTGAATATATTTCACAGTTTGTATGTGCGTGTTTGCATGTATGTGTTAATGTGCTGATGACTGTGTGTGTGTGTGTGTGCACCCCTCTCACTTTGGCAGGTGTGCCTGGGTTTCAACCCCAATTATAAGTCTCATAAATACCAGCTGACAGCGTAGCAGCAGACAGGCTTGGATACACAAAACCCGCCCCCGCTGCATGAGCACGCATCCCTTCTGCACAAAGGCGCGACAGAGGAACGCTGCACCATTATCCAGTCTGTCCCAGGCCAGACTGGCCACAGCACTCCTGTCTGATTCCTGGAAACATCCCTGCCCATTGTTTCGTTTGTGCCTCCACGTCTGGGTGACATTTCGTTTGCCCAGAATTCAGTTGACATTTTGCTAAACTGCCTTCAGAAGGTTAGGCCTGTCCTGGCGTTCACCTTCCCATCCTCCCCTCCCTCGTTGTTAGACAGAACACACACACAGAGAAAATGCATGCGGTCATACCTGTTTCCCCACAGACTTGAAGGAAAATAGTTTTGCACACCTGCTGCAGGCGGGAAGTCTTTGTGTTTTTTTCCTACAATGCCCAAAACTGCTTTAGTGGTTGATGCTTCATGTTTACCCGGAGCACAACCGTGAGGAAGAAACGGGCTAGCAGGTTCATGCTGCTCCGACATCTTTTTGCACAAACAGAATGTTTTAAATATTTGATTACTAGAGTAAACTAAAGATCATGGAAGAGTTTTCAGATCAACCGCTGAAGATGCACCCTCTTCTTTTGGCGGTCAAACAAAAGGAAATGTGAGTGCAGCCTCGGGTGGAACTTTTTTTTTTTTTTTCCTGACAGCATATGGGCCGTGTCGGTGCCACGCAGTCATGGAACCCTCCCTCGGTGCTGCCAGCTCTCTCATAATCGGACACGGTCTTGTCTTCCAGCTCGTCTTACCGACTAGCGTTCAAAGCGGGCTAACTATAACCACCCCAAATTCAATCAGCGGGGTAACAGGCTTCCTTCTGAAGGGCAGCTATGCCGTGCCAGGCAAGGCTGTGTACCAGAGAGCTGCCTGCAGACTCACTCTGGCCACCGCCAACTCCTGACACACAGGAGACGGGCGGATTTGCACCCGTGGAGCCAAAAATAAGGCGGTCTGATGAATATTGTGATGTAAGCTGGTGGGTTGGTGTGAAGCAGCCTTCTGGGTTTTGAACCAAAGATATCGTCAGTGGGGAAGTTGGAGGCTGCAGTTCTGTCCGTTCTCCATCTGTGTCCTGATTATGAAACGAGACGACCGACTGGATACACAGTCTCATTCATGAAGGCTTAAACTGTGAGGAAACTTGGACTTTGTAGTTGCCCAGGTGGATTAGTCCAATAGAAGCAGCGTGGCAGGGATACGCGTGCTTCTCAGAGCTACTGAACAGAAGAATACTGGAGCAAATTTTAACGATTTGTCTGCTTTCTTGGAGCTTTAGTTTACAGAAAGAAAAGGCTATTTCAATTAGGCAACAGTCACCAAGACTGCTGAATGGTGAAGGTATAAATGCTCAGATGATGTCAGAAAAGTCACTTTGGCTTGCGGGAACCTGCGTGACAAGCTGTGACAGCGGCAGCAATCTCGCCCGCCGAGGCTCCTGGCAGGGTCTCCAAATCGTGCCACGCTAGCTTTTTACAACAACTACCAGCAATTCTATTCTGCTATCAGTGACACAACAGTGATTATTGGGAGTCCCTGACAAAAGAATGCTAATCTCTCTGTTTGGCTTGCGCGAACCTGCGTGACATGCTAATACAAACCCGCTGCTAGTTTGAGTTTAGCCTCAAATGTGCACTTCAGCCTGCAAACGTTGGGAAGGATGCGAGGCTGCAGCTGACCTCAGCGTGACCAGACTGCTGATGTCAGCTGTGTTGCTGGAGAGCAACTTTGACACCACACCAGTTGCCTGTCTGTTTAGAAGTTGCTGGCGGTGACGCGCACCTCCCTCGGGGGTTGGCGTTTCCAAAGCACATCATTTGGCGGGAAGATCTTTTCCCCAGTCGCTTCCCAGGGAGTTTTTGGATAGTGTGAAGATGAGAAGAAGAGCAGAGGATCTGGGGAGTGCGTGTAGCACCTGAAGGCAGCAGCACCTGAGGGCCCGAACCGTGAAAAAAAGGGACAATTTGTTGAAATCAGGTTAACCTTGGTCTAAGATTAAAATAAAGAAAAATGATTTCTCAGTTTCTTTTTGCCATATACAGAGGCTTGACTGGGAGGAGATTACCCTTGTTCCACCCATCCTGACTCCAGCCCAACCCCCGCTCATGGCGTTGAGGGACAGCAAAGATGGATGGCCCACACTGACAGGATACAACGCGGCGCCGCAGGAACTGTGCACGGAATGCTTCTAGATCCACTCTCATCCCTCTGTTTTTCCTGATTATCCAGTCTCGTCGTTTGACCCACTGATGCATGTCAGCTCCTTCACCTGGAGGTCAAAGGTCACCATCGGCTGCATACAGGCAAATGTGATTTACAGGGAGAGGCAGTTTGGAAGTCGGGGTTCTTGGGGCGTTGGAGCCAGCTGTTGTTCACTGTCCAGAAACCTCCAGCTGGTTCCATGTAGGAATCTGGGCTGTTTTATAACCGTAGAACACAAGGTTGTTCTGCGCTTCAGGGGATTTTCAACTTGGCATTTAGAAACCACAATTTATGATATCAACCTGCAGACAATAAGAAAAATAAGTCGTTTTCACTTTTAGGTTCGATTGCATTTATGTTCTCTCACTGATTCTAGTCTGCCTTTGCAGATCTTTCTCTTTATTCCAGGGTGATCTGACAAAGACAATTAGGTGTTGTATTAGCTGCAATTAGAGGGGTTGAATATAGACTTGTGGGACGCAGAGAGGAGCTCCACATGAACAGATGCAGGAAACACTGAATAGCACGGTGCAGACGGTGGAAAATAACTATAATTTAGACTAAAGCACTGGTGGTTAACACTGAGAATGCAATACAGGCACTGCAGGACTGGTTTCACCTCCAAGACCATCTGAAAGTGGAACTAAGGTATCACATTTATTTAATTAAACCCCAGCAGAGCTGCAGCAGTCATATATAACGTCCACCATCTAATTACACGCTTCTGCTGGGTCAGCTTTCAGTTTTTCCTTCTGTTTTTTTTTTCAAAGCCACAAGGTATTGTTTCTGATTCCGAGGTGCAGCGTGGCGGCTGCGGCCCTCTCGCATTCATGCACACCAGGCCTGGAAAATGCAGTATAATCAGCCTTTTTCCTCTCGCCGAGAACCCGAGACGTTTGAAGTCTTTTTGTTGGCAAGGGAGGGCAGGGGGCTCGGTTCAGAACCAGCATGGACGATATCAACCCTTTTCACAGGCGTTTTCCTTGTTTTTGCAAGCTTTGATGACGTTGCGCAGCTGAGAAATGTCACAGAGGGAAGAGGCGGCGCCATGAGACGATGTTAGCCACTAATGCTGCGAGCTTCAGCAGTTTCTGACACCGCAGCCATGATGCTGAGAAATGAGAAGCACATTTTTCACCCACATTTGCTCCCCCTATAGCTGCCACAACGGTCCCAAATTCCCTGTGAGGCTTTAGAAAAGTGTCGTGGAGATGATCTAGCGTCACATGGAGGTATGGAAAGCGCTGCTCAAGCGTGTTTCACACGTAGACGTTGGATAATGTGCTGGTTTTAAGACTTCCAGGCCCAGATGTGCCCTCTTTTTGACACGAGAGTGTTGCGCATTTCTGCTAATAGAAAATCCACAGGTCCTGTTTGATTTGGGCTGATATTAGCACTGGTGCTGCTTCAGTTCTGCCTTATAAAAGTCTGATTACTTTTAAATGAATCTGTCGGGAAGCCAGATCGTTTTTATGTGGATTTATGTAAAGGCTGTTTCATATTAGGCTCATTAGCAAAGTGGAATAACCTGATGGAGGACAGGAAAGATTCCTGTTCAACTAAATCACATTAGGAGGCCCAAAGTTGTATTGAATGTTTTACAGAAAAGTAGCTGTTTAGCATTTTGGGGCAGAAAATGTCTCTGCGGTCTGGTTCAGTGACGCTGCTGGGCGACCAAGCAGGTTCTATTTTTAGACTTTTATACCAGTTAAACTGGTAAAAGTTGAACATATACTGGTGTTGTTGTTACCTCTGACCAGAGCAGTGTGTTCAATCCCAGTTCAGTCTGACATGCATTGTTGCTTTCTTCTCTCCTCCTGGGTGTCATGTGGAGGGAGGCCATGTGCTCAGAGAATCCTCTTCCCCCCTCAACACAATGGCCTGTTTCCCTGCCTCCTCTTCCTCCCCCTCCCTCCCATGCCGAGGTGGCCTCCGCCGTCTCTCAGGAGCGGTAGCAACCTTTCCAACCTCTTTAGCGCTGATTGGTGAAGCGCGGCCCTTAAGCTTGGTCGCCCTCCCTCCTCCTGGGCTTCTGGTCTTTCACTGGGGCGCGGCGGTCAGTTGGGGAGGGGAGGGGTCATCGCTGCGGTGTTTACCAGCTGCTTGCCACGTTAATCTGCTATCAATGTCATGTTTATGCAGCTCAACTCTTTGATTTCTTGTCATTAGTTTGACTATCATTTGCCAACACAATGAGTCCAGAATGATGCTCTGTTGAAAAAGTCATTTAAATATGAATTAATAGCTTTTACTGCATCCACAGACGGAGAAGTTGTTGCAGTTAAATGTGAAAAATCTGCACAGAGCCAGTCAAATTCATACTAATTGAGTTTGCTGAGGCTCAACAACACAATTGGTCTTTTTTATGCGTTATAATAACTTAATGCAGTTATAGCTTGTCATGTTTGGTGTTTTTTTATTATTTTCAGATGGTTAAACAAATATTTGAGTATTTGGTTTGACAGTAGATCTGAATGTTTTGAAAGATCGGTATTCATGACGTTTTTCATCTGCTGGGACTGGAAGCCCTCTGGGTTTGATGCTACACCGCAGAAATATCTTCATTTCTGAGAGGGAAGAAAAAACCGAATTGGTTGATTTACTGACGCATCCGGTTCGGCACAGATAGGCAGGTGTGTGAAGTCCAGGTAAACATGCAGATGGCAGACAGGTAAAAACTCAAAGCCAGTAATCAAAGGAACAAAGAGTCCAGGCTGGTCTTGAATCAGTCGCTGAAAGGAGCCGCAGGTGTGGAGGTCTGGGTGGAGCTGCTCAGGTGAGGGAGCAGCGATTATATAAAGGCGCACGGCAGCGAGCCCCAGGGACTTGGACCTGTGTGTGTAACTGATTTTAAAGAGGATTTGAGGTGGAACGGAAAGATAATGCTCGATGATGGCGTCTCTCAAACTGGGCCGGTAAAGCTTAAAGGCAACAGCAGCTTGTTGAGGCGCCAACAGGCTGCAGCGCTCGCCACTGCAGTGGGAGCAAGAGTGCATAAAAATCCCTTTAATAGCTTTTGCGGCACGCTGTAGGCAGTACGTGCACAAAGGAGCCGGTAAAATGCAATCAAAGGCATGCACAGGTGATGTGTGGTTAGCATGTAGGTTGCCACAGGCCTGAACAGAAAGCAGATGAGCACATTTTTACAGTTATTTAGCAAGCTGACAAGATTTAAATGCACATGCCAAAGGGGAGAACTACATAAAATGGAATTAGAGAAGGGAGGAAAATGCAAGTGCAGCAGTTCCTCTTGGTGCACACACACATACACACATACACACACACCCTCCAACTCTGAGTAATGGCTGGGGTTTTTAGGCAAATTGAATCAGTTGCTTCTCTGTCCACTGAGCTCTCACTCGACTCCTGGCATTGAAACTCAAACTATGGGATTGATTTTTGCCCTCCTGTGTCGCAGGGACGGTTTAGCATTAAACTGGATCAGCTCTAGAGCAGCAGATGCCCTCTGGAGCACCCTTGCTGTGCTGCATGAAGCGCATGCAGCAGGTCTGCACCGGCAGGCGGTTCCTGTGTGACTGTTCTTCTGTATGCGTGAGGGTCTGCTGGGAGCACATCTTATGTAACATCTCTGCGTCCGTCCCCACAGGTCCACATCAGAGAATTGTAGCAAATAGGGTCAGTCCAGCTCCGTTTAATCGTTTATCAGCGCCAAGGCAGCCGTGACACAGCACTCGCCTCTTTCTCTCTCTCTTGTTTGTCAAAGCATAATAGAAAGCAGCTCTGACAGGCTAGAAAATGATATCGCTGGGATGAGCCCACGAGCATCCTACTCACAAGTGACTGAAAATAGTCCCACGGAGGAATTCAGCTCCTTGATGGATCTTTTGAAGTTAGTGTGGAATTTAAGGAAACACGCTAACCCGTCCTGTAGAGTCTGGAACAAGCACAGCTACCGTTGGAGCGTTCCTCTGCAGACACACACAGGCAGAAGGGAAACGCCCTGCAGGATTATTGAGTGTGTGTGTGTGTGTGTCTTTAATGAGAAAGATAGGGCAGTGTGATTGACTACCTGTCTGTCTGCCTTATCGTCCACACACCTCTCCCGCACACACCGCTGACAGGCTTTTAGGTACTAATTTTTTAAAGTGTGTTTTCGCCTCCTGCTGCGCGTTTAAAGTAGCTGGACTGAGACCCGTCAGAGCAGCAGTTTAAAGAAGTTTCAAGTCTCGGAGAAGTAAATGGATGACAAGTGACAAAGGGAGGGGTCCATTAGGAAGAGAAGGGATGTGTAATTTAGTTTTTGTACTAATCTGGCGTTAAAATCAGGTAGCTTTGTTTTGGTCGTCTTGTGACGCCTTTTGTGAAAGCCTTTAGCGGCAGGCTGGGCTGTGTGTTAGCGCGACACACTTCCAGCCTGGTTGAACAAGGTGAGCAGGACGCCTGCAGTCTGAAATCTGCTGTAGATTATTGGCTCTGTAATTCCGTTGGGTCAGCGTCACTACGGTTAAAACATAAGTCAAAATCGAACCCAAAAACACTTCTCTGCACTTTGGTTTCCAAACGTTTGATGTTTTGTCTAATTACACTGCAGTCAGAAAAATGAGGCCAGTTTAGTGAATTATGAATGTTTGAATGGTTTAATTATTATCGCAGCAGATTCCAGTTGTTCCAGTAAATAAAACTGACCTCAGACCTCAAAAAGACAGCAGACTGGTTTGTTGTGTGTGTGTGTGTGTGTGTGTTAAAAGTAGAATGTTAGAATATGACCTATTTGTTGTCATAGTGAGTTAAATCCTGCTGATCCTATACTTGTCAAATACTCAGTCTGTGTGTGTGTGTGTGTGTGTGTGTGTGCTGTCAGGCAGGTAGCATTAAGCCGTTGTGGCAGCTGAATGTCAAAGATGCATCTAGTTGGCAGATCATGTTTTACTGCCCGTCACGCTCGCCGGGTCGGCCGATGCTGCTGTTCGCTGTGAAACTCACTGCTCACAAAAGCACTTTTTTCAACTTGTGAGAAAGGTCAGAGGTCAAAGCGGAAGGCAGCCCGCCCAAAAAAAAAAAAAAAAAAAAAAAAAAAAATCCAGGAACTGGCAGGAAGAAAAAGACATGGTCCTTTCAAATTAAAAGCTCTGATGAGGTTATTTTACTCGATAGAATACTGGATATTTTATTCCCCTTTCATTTGATTTTCTGTGGGTTTCTTATCACCCACGTTTGCATGTGACTTGTGCTCTCTTCAGCGTTTTATTGCACCATCCCAGTGATAATTCATCTCAGCGGTGCATATTTAGCTGTGACATATGCAAATTGCCATGTATGAATCCAGGCTGAAGCTGGAAATGTTTCGCTCATGGGCGTCTTTATTCATCTCCTCTGCTGCGGCCGAGTGGCAAATCTTTTTAAAAGCAGTTTTATTTTCTTTGCATCTTCGGGGTTGAGGAGGAGGGTTAGGGTTGACGTGAACATCGTAATGAGAGCTACCTCTTTGACTCACTCGAGCAGATGCAGCGAGATGGAGAGAGTTTATGTAATAATGTGTCCGGCTGCTGCTTTAATCTGCACCGACGTGAGTGTTTATCTGCCTGGGAGATGAACTCCAGTATCAGACGGATGATGGTAGCGCAGAGGTGCGTTTTTTTTAGAACATCTAATAAAACTAAGATCAGAGCTGAGGATGTTGCGTAAGGACCGAGGTAGCGCCACCCTCTGCCCACGCCACGACTCATTGCACACACACACACACACACACACACACACACTCGTTTTCCAAATGAGCGATTGTCCATGTTACACGTCTGTGTGTGTCGCTAGATGTAAGGTTGACCACACAGTTTGGGCCAGTGCAGTTTTTGTAAGAGAACATGTTTAATGACTCTTTTAATGTAGCCGGAGGGCCACAAGGGCCTGTGTGAGGTCATTCACACCTCTCACACACACACATGCAGCCGTTTCTCAGGTGTGGCGTCGTCCTCTGACTCACGCCCAGGTCTGCTGCATGTGCAGTAAAAGGCGGCTTTGGCGAAATGACGTCAGGCGCGGGGGTTTGAACCACTTGTGGAAATTTTTGGAAAAGGTTTAAGAGGCCCTGGCTCATGAAAAACGTTATTTTATGAATCCCACGTTGGCTTCAGTATCTTTGAGAGCATATATCTTATCACAGTTTACACTGGCGGATAAAACGCTAAAAGTGGGTCGTCACAAACTCTTTTCTTTAATGCGTGTATTAAAAAGTTAAGGTGGAAAAGTCGGAACTTTTGGAATTTTCCATCTTGAGGATAATGACTTTCTTTTTTTAAACAATCATCACTTCTTTTTGTACAGAGCGCTCAAAGGTCTGCCTTTTAAAAGAGGATCCTCAATCTCACAGGGACTAACCTAGATTTCCTAATCTTCTTACCAGAGACTTCAGGCAGGTAAACTAGGTGTGGGCAGACTGGCAAATTTACCTTTCCAGTAATGTGCTGCTCTTTAAAAAAAGATCAGACGCAGGAGATGTTGTGTTTTGACGCCTTCGTGCCAGTATTTAGTTTAATAAAATGCTATTCATCTGTGCTAGTAACAGGCTGGACAAAAACGCCCTTACGTTCTGGTGATTGTCACGGTATGCACCTACGAGACTGGTTGCATTCTGCCCGTAAACACAAAGGAAGAAGAGGAAGAGGGGAAGGGGGGGAGGAAGAGCGTAAACCTCATTAGAGCTTGAGAATATTAAATCATCCGTCTTTGCCCACTGGTGCGTGGCCCCGCTCACACTCAGGTGGGGTTAACTCACACATGTTCCTGGAAGGGACATCAGGACGAAGGTTTCAGTCCGTGTTTGCTGCTGATGGAGTGAACGTTTCAAACGTTGGCCCTCTGGTGGCGTCGAGGAAAACATCACCTCTGTGCTAACGATGGAGCCTTTAAGCTTTAATCTGCTTTCAGTTTAAAGGGACAGTAGATTGGTTTCCTGGTGAATATGGTTAAAATCCGATTTTATACACTTCCTTCTGTTGTGTGTGTGTGTGAGAGAGAGAGAGAGAGGGAGAGAAAGAGAGAAGAGGAGAAGGAGGTCTAATGGGGTCTGATTGAGCACCTGGGCTGAACAGGAAGCAGCTGGAGAGTCCTGATTACTCTGGACACACATGCATTGTGCGCACACACACACACACACACGCACACACACGTGTGGCAGATGCCCTATCCTCGGAGAGCCCTGACCTATGGATTTCATAGCTGGCTACAATAGGAGAGGCTTTCCTGTGTATCTAGCGGTGGGGTGTGTGCTGATCCAGAGGTGGTTGGCCACGCCCCTCCAGCTGCTGCTGCTGCTGACGCCACCCCTCCAAACCTGCGTCCTGACGTAGCGCTGCGTTAAAAATTTAACACCAAAAATGAGATTCAATTGATTCATTTTACAAACAAACGTTATTAAGAGGAGGAGGCAAACGTGTGAGTGTCCCTTTAAGGTGGAGCTGTGCAGCTGCTGACAGACAGACAGGCAGACAGACAGGCAGACAGACAGCTTTACTGATGTATACTTTCATGTGTTCGGTCTCCTTCTCTGTCTCAGACACACACACACACACACAGTCACACAAAAACACAGTGGGTAATTGTCTGTTAGTGTATTGGCAGGGCTCCCATACTGCACAGCTGCACTGGGTCAATACACACACACACACACACACACACACACACACACACACGTGAGAGACCCTGATCTTGCTGTCTGATTAGTTTTGCTCTTCTGTTTCTTCATTTCTGTTCCCCGGTCATCCAGCCATCTACCTGCCGTGTTTGTTCAGCTGCTCCTGTCCTCATTTGGGCACCAGTCAGTAAATAACGCCGATGACCGTCTGTATAAATGAGCTTGCGCTCTCCGGCGTTGATTGATGGCTCTGAGGCGGCGGCGGGTCAGGCTTTCGCTTTGGCCCACGCTCAGATACCCTCAACCCCTCCCCATGAATCTTGGTGGGATCCAGAGCTCCGGCTCTGAGAAGTGCCTCCACAATGTTTCCCACAGCTCCAAAATGAGGTTTGAAATGAAGAAACTCAGCACTGCTGGCAGGTTTTTGCAGATATCAACTTCACTTCAGGCAAACACTGCAAAACTGCAGCTGAACGCGAGCATGCGGCTGTCGTCAACATGTGTGAAACTGCAGGTACAGCGAGGCTCCTCTGCTGTAAATATTCACTCATGACTCGTCTATTTCGAGCTTTTCCTCTTCCTCTCCCTGGCCAGCAGCCTACCTTTGACCCAGATACCAGGACATGTGGTCCATGTAGGGATGTGTTATGGTTAGTCCGACACACACGGTTTCCCCTCCACGCTCACACGTCCTGATGTGGATCTGCTGCAGCCAGAAAGCTGCTTCCAGGCTGTTCCCGGCTCTTTTCTGCTTTTGTGTTTGCTTTGTTTGAATTAGGAGGACATTTTGTGTGGTGTAGGCTTGTCCTAATACACCAAAAGTGGTAAATATACCCTACATTGGTTAGTCCTTTGTTGCAAAAAACGAGGAACCCCTGAAAATTTCTAAAATTCGTAAGTGGCACTCGTCCTCGAGCGTCTCAGCGTTTGAGTATCATCCTGCGTTAAGAGCAGATTTCCCTCTGCTTGCGTTCTGCTGTCCAACATTCCTTATCTGCTGTCGAAGCCCAACCATCCAGCGGAGGAGCTGAAGCAGGTTTAATGGTGCAGATACGTTTGATTACCTGTTGCCTCCGTTGCTCCGGAAACCAGCAGCCGCTTCTCCGAGAGAGCAGCCGTCCAGAACTGTGACCTCTTGAAATCCGTTTCCAAAGCTCAGGTATTTTACAGCACAGTTTGCAGATAACCTTTGTTCTTTGTCTCACATGCAAATGGCTTCAGATGGCACCTCGGCTTGTTTCACTTTCAGGAACGTCTCGCACAAAATGCTCTCCAGCAGCGTCTGAGCATGCAGGCCGGCGTGGCGGAAAGGGTTTTAGTTTTTTTAATCGACATTTATCATCTACTGCTGGTTTTTACAGAACAAGAGGACCGTCGTTGAAGCAGAAACCTCAGCGCAAACTCCTGTTTGAATGAAGCGTTAAAACAAATTCTTCCGCAGATCCACCGTCCTGTTGCTAGTGTTTGTGCTTATCCTTTTCTTGTGTTTCTCCATTCTTGAGAGGTGCAGTGAGCTTAAAGTTGTTTCTGTCAGATGAGAAATACAGAGCTGACATTTGCTGCCCAACGTTAAATAAAAGACAATTTGTCTCTGAGAAAAGAGCCTGAATCTCAGCCCTCAGATCCGAGTTTAAGAAAAATATCAGACCGAAAAGTAGTTGGTGGTAATAATAAATTGACATGTTGGCTGCTGGGGATGTGGATGGGAGGAAGGGAGGAGGGCTATTGTCTAGACTGTTCTTTTCCTTTCTTAGTCTTTCTGCTCCAGATGGAGGATTAACAGTTCACTTGACGCATTGTTGTGATGATGTAGACAGGTCTCCCTTTGTGTCTCATTGCCTGTCAGGACACACACACACACACACACACACACACACACACACACACACACACACACACACACACACACACACACACACTCTCTCACCAAGGGAAAAGTTGTTTCCACAATAGTCTGATGGCTGCTCACTGCTCTCCCTGTCGGTTGCTCGAGTAACTGCACCCTGAAAGGAAAGGTCAGGGCATTATTATTATTATTATTATTATTATTATTATTATTATTATTATTATTATTATTATCATTATTATTCTATTAGTTCTGTCCGTTTCATATACATCACTGCTGCCTTTTCTGTCTTAATACAACCTCAAAACAGCAGTATTGGAAAAAATGTTAACATGTGATAGAAACGCATGGCATTGGAGTTATTCTTAAGGTATAAATTTTAGATTAGCAACTGCTTCAAAACGGAATAAACATGTAATTGATCATTTTTAGTTCGCACAGGTCCGCAGCCGCAAAAACAACCCAAACTTTTCTCCTCATTAGGCAGCACAACGGCCCCACGTCGGCTTTCCTGCAGAGCACCAATACACAACAAACAAGCACACACATGCCCACGGTGAAAAAAAGCAATTAAAAAGCTAAAACCTCCTCGTTTCCCCTTCCCTCCATCCCTTTGAGCCTCTGTCATGTGAGAAAGTTCAGCTGGGTTGATTGGGCCGGATGAGGCTGTAGCCTGCAGACGCTGCTGCTGTCACTGGTAAACAGGTGTGTTTTCTGCTGCAGTGCCGCTTTCACCTGTTTTCTAGACAACATAAAGAGGTTGTGAGTAATCTGTGCTAGCACCGATGGGGCGTCGAGTCGGTGCAAATGTCATTTTCCTCCTCCTTCTTTTGCCCAATTAGCAGTTTTCGTGTGGATACCTGAAAATGATATTCTCCTGTGCAGAAATGCTTGATGAGAAGCAAACCTAGAAACCGCGTCCTCCATCAAAGAAAAAGAAGGTCTGATGTCCCAGCATGTGTGAACAGAGCTGCCTATTTTAGGACTGTAGTGTTGTGTTCCGCCATGGGAAGCTAGCTGCTCAATCCTGACCATTTCCCACCCTTTTTTCTGTCGTTCCAGTGACAAACTTCAACAATGGCTTGGATGCCAGTTCAGACTCGGACGACGAGGACAAGCTGCACATTGTGGAGGAGGACAGCCTGCAGGAGCCCGAGGCCGCCGCCGCCGCCGCTGAGGGGGCTCCTCTGCAGGACGACGCTGCCTCAGTGTTACCCCACAACGGCCTGAACGGAGGTAGGGGGCGCCGGCACGCCGATGAGGGAAGAACGTGGAGGACCGGTTCTGCCGCGTCTGATTCCAGAGCGATGCGTCCGACTCGCTGCTGCTGATTAGCGTGTCCGTGTACCGTGAGCGTGTCTGCGCTCTCTTTGATCACATTAGCGCGGTTCTCCTCCTGGCCCGGGGGGAGCGCCCCCTCGCTCTCACAGCCAGATGTTGTGCTCGCGCTCTCATCGCTCAGATTCTTCACAACATCACATCCTAGAGGCTGCACGCACACACACGCACACACGCGCACACACACACGCTTGTCCGCACTTTGATAAGTCCCAGTAATGAGCTTCTTCATCATTCCCTGTCATCTCTCTCCTCACACAGGTGTAACACCGCTGCTGCTTCGCTCGGTTTGATATTAAATATGGAGGCTGCTAATGATCCATAATGTTGTCTTTAGTGTGTGATTTATGTTGCCTGTACATTTATAGGTTTAGTGTGTGCATTAACATGCTAATGAGGCAAACAAACACCTTTGGGTGCTGCTGGGACTGTGTGAGCTGAACCCTGAGCTGTTTCACTCATGCAGGATGCGTCACAGCTGCACCTTAGGTCATTTATCGGTTTCCTGTGGTTCTTCCTCATTTTTCAGAGGTTCTGAGGCAGCACCAGCTGCGAGCGCAGACCGAAACAGACTTTTTTTGGGCGTCGATTTGGTTTTTCAGATCAGCTTTCGGTTGGCTGTCAGACAGCTGGAGTTTTCAGGATCCCCACACACAACAGCGCCTCAATAAGCGGCGCTAAAGCCACGTTTTCCTCCAACTGCAGCGCCAGATTGGGTTGTGTGTGTTCGCTTTAATCCCTGGCTGCTTCGTCTCAAAAGCCGGTGGTTAGAGGTGAGCCGGAAGTGCTAAAACCATGGAGACGGCGAGAAGGTGACACTGTGAGATATTGCTCTGCAGGCCTGTTCCATTGTTTCTGAGGCAAGCCTTACATGGTGAGCGCAGCGCTGCTCCCTCTGTTTCCCTTCCCCTCTTTTCTGTGCATTCACTTTTCATCTTTTGTGCTCTTCTTATTGTGCCTTTTTCCTCCTTTACCTTTTGTCTGCCCCGATTCTTCCGCTTGGTTTTTTCCCGCTCTGAACCCAGGTAGATATCTGTAGGAAAGTTTCTCCTCACTGTTTGAAGTTCTCCAACTGGTTATTATTAGATGTTAATTACCCACAGTGGGCTTTGCTGGGTTTGTTGTTGCTTAGGAAACTTGATTTTTTTCAAAGAACTTTTTTAGGCCTCTTCTACTATATATTCCTCCATGTTTTCCGCTGTTCTTTGTTCACATCCGCAGCTTCCACCCATTCACCTCTCTTTGGAATGCAGGAACAAACTAGTAAGTGGCTGGAGAAGGAGTCCTGGAAAAGTCTTGAAATGTTGCGGTCGAACCTTGCAGGAAAGGCAAGGATTATTGCTTTTTCTGGATTTTCAGATTTGCTTTCCTTCTTTTTGGGGCTGGGATGGAAGGCAGGGTTCTCTGGTGAGGGATCAGGGTTCGGGGTACCTCCCCCTGCAGTCTGGGTCCCAGTACAGCTTCAGCGCAGCCGTACAAATACACCGCAGGCTCCCCGTGACAGGTCCTGGCAAGGTCTACAACTGCAGTGCTGTGTGTGTGTGTGCGCACGCTTGTGGTCGAGGCTCACTTGGCAGGTGTGTGTAGCTGTGTACCGAGAGTGTGTGGCTGTGTGGAACTGCACACCCCGCGGTCTCCTGTTTTCATTCCATCCTGATATTCCACATGTGTGCCGGTCCTGGTCATCATTACCACTTGGCTTTTCCGCGAGACATTAAGTGTAATTGTAGTGTGTGGTGGGAAAATATGCAGCGAGGTGTATCAGCGGCAGCGGAGGAGCAGATATGGAAACAAGGGAGGGAGAGGAAGAGTTTAAAGAGAAATGTGGCTGCCAGAAACACCTTGTTTCAGTGAACTTACAACAACTGGACAAAAGGGGTTTCAAGAATATTTGCTTAGGTCAACAGGCAACCAGGGCATTAGCATGTACCGCAGCTGGACGGATGCTAAACAAATGGAAAGAGAGAGAGAGGAGACGATAACAGAGATAAACGAGCGGCGAGAGGAGGGAGCATGCAGCCAGAGCGAGCGCATCTCGAGGTGGAGGGAGATTTGGAAGGCTTCTGGATGAGGTCATGGGAAGCCGAGATCTAGATCTGAGTGTTTAAAATGAGGCTTAACGGGACTCAGCCTGGGCCCGCCTCTTTTTTATGGACGCGCACACACGCACACACACAGCTGCACCTGTCGCTGACACGGCTCAGCAGGAAGGGGCGTGGCCTTTGGCATCAGTCCTAACCTGCTCTCCATGGCAGCTCGGGTTGAGGTTCACCTCACTGCTCCGGCGAAGAAGAGTGTGCACTTCTGTTTGGAATATGCTTATGTAATAACCTAAATTCATAAACAAGCATCAAATAGGTTCCTCACTCAGGCAGCCCAGTGAGAAACGAACATGCAAATATTTATTTATAAATCTGCAAAATAATCTTATAAAGTTCGGTCTTGTGCTGCCCTCTTGTGGTGGCGCTGCAGAACTGCACCCACCTGGAGCGTTAGTTTACAAGTGTTTGATTGAGTTTGTTGATTGCTGGAAGAATAAATGATGAATATCCCGAGTGCTTTTTCCCAACAGTTTGAGCTGTGATTTTAAATTCTCGCAAACATGTGTTTCTCTAGTCAAAGAAGAATGCGTCTCGGAGGACGAAGAGGAGGTGAAGGACACGCTAGTGGAGGAGATTCTCCAGCAGGGAGACACAGCCATCATCTACCCTGAAGCTCCAGAGGATGAGCAGAGCCCAGCAGAGACGGGAGGCGCCGATGAAAACGGTGACTTGGACGCAGAATCCTGCCGCCGGTTAGCTTCTGTCCGTATCCCAGCTCAACTTGTTCTGTCCCTCCCAGGAACCCCGGACTCCTTCTCCCAATTGCACACCTGCCCCTACTGCTCCCGGGGCTACAAGCGCAACGCCTCGCTGAAGGAGCACATCAAGTACCGGCACGAGACCAGCGAGGACAACTACAGCTGCTCACACTGCAGCTACACCTTCACCTACCGCTCCCAGCTGGAGAGGCACATGAGCCACCACAGGGGCAGCAGGGAACAGGTAACGCCCCAGAGACCTCCCGCTGTTTTAGGGGTGGGGGGGGGAACATGTATTCTGCTTCTCACTGTTCTGTTTCAACCGTCGCAGCGTCAGATTTCACAGACGACGACAGGAGGAATCACGGAGACAGGGGGCACGCGCAAGTTCAAGTGTACCGAATGTTTCAAGGCCTTCAAGTATAAGCACCACCTGAAAGAGCATCTGCGCATTCACAGTGGTGAGCTGTTACCGCGGCAACATTCACACTCCCCCCCACAGAGGCAATCCTCACACGGTCCTTTATTTGGGTTTTTTCCCTTAGAAAACAGATTCATTTATCCTTTTAAATTTAAATTTGAAATCTAAACGTGTGAAAGGGTAAATCTGAATTGCAAAAGGAGTCAAAATGGTCTCCTGGGAGCACATGGTCCAGCTCCGGTGGACAAAGGCAGGCTCTGGCCCCACCCCCCAGCCTTCACACCTGGCTGCCGGGTCCACCTCATTGGTCAGCGAGCCTCTCCCCAGTTATCCTTCCCCTCCTGGGGAATTTGAGTGGAGGAGGAGCCGCTTACCTGTGGCCCCAGCGCCTGCAGCCTGCAGAGATAAGCTCACCTTGCCTTCAGCTACCACACAATCTCCCTATTGGAGGAGCGAGATTGAGAGTAAGTTAGCACAGGACGGGTAAAACCTGGCGCGGCCGGTTCCTTCCTCCCTGCACCAGCACGACTGAGCAGTAAGAACTCCTCTTCTTCTTCTTCTCTAGATTTGCTGGCCTTCCTCTCGCAGAAGCCAGATTGTCTTTGTGCTATATTTGGTCGATGGTGCGAGGTCCTGTCGACTGGCTGTAGTTTGTGGCGGCGGCTCTGTCCTGCCTCCACGTGCACGTGGCGTGAGACCTCTGCGGTGCACGGGGACGTGTCCCTCTGACCGAGGCGGCCCCCTGCGGCCCACTTGCTTATTGTGTGTTTCCATCTGGACTTTGTATCGATTGTTCTCTCTGTGCTTCGAATATCACTTTGGTTAATGAACTGCTCACACGACTGGCAGAGCAGGTCATGAGGTGGTTATAGAGGCCAAGCATTAGCCGCGGAGTCGCACTACAGAGGACGTCTGGAGCAAGCCTGGTAGCGATCGTGAAAAGCCTGTTCATGCCCCCTCGAGGCCTTCACACCTGGACGTGGAGCCCACCCCAGAGCTCACCTGATTGGCCAGAGCTGTGGGAGAAGCGGCCTCTTATCTGTGACCTGCGGAGAGCAGTCACATGGTCCTGCCGATCATTAACAGGCTCAGCTTCAGCCAGGGGGGGCTGGTACCCTGCCGTGTCCCTGGGACAGAACCCAGAGAAGCTTTTCCCCACACGGGAACTGGAGCTTTCCCCCTCTTCTTCAGAACGATCGACTGTATTTTAAAAAAAATAAATAATATAATGTTGCCTCAGTCAAAAATGATTCATGTAGAGGAAAAATACATACGAATCACACTGGACTATAAGTTGTATCTTTTGGGGGAATGTATTTTGCAAAATAAAGACCACGAACAGACATTTCACCTGGAAAGGCTAGTTACAATAAAAACAATAGCTAGAGAACAACAGGCCGAATAGGCGTCAGCTAGGATAAGTAACACATTTACAGTTATTCAGCTACACAATAGCGTAAAGAACATAGGTGGGAGGCAGAATAGGCATAATTAGCATAACAAGCTCGCGACTCCACAAGCTAGTGACTGGTTAGCAAGTCTCATTCCACATCACTAAATATAATAAATTCTTCATCCTTTTCTTTTTTGGGGCATTTGTGTTCAGTCTTTGTCAGCTGTCTTTAAGGTAATGTTTAAGTGTCAGTGGTACAGGAGTAGCACATACCAGTAGTTGTCACAAGCCTTTAGCGCCCCCTAGAGGCTCTAGGTAATGTTTACTGCTCGTCATGTCGGTCAGTGTGAATTATCATATTTTATAACAGATAAATCACACCTGGGTATACGTCGCAGGTCCAGTCAAACTACGATAGTAATTATATTTTGATGAGATTTGAATATAAATGTGTTGTTTTCTTCTGCAGCAGCTTTATTAGTAAGGCTCATTTTTCCGTCTGATCACAGGTGAGAAACCGTACGAGTGCTCCAACTGCAAGAAACGGTTCTCCCACTCAGGCTCCTACAGCTCCCACATCAGCAGCAAGAAGTGCGTGGCCGCCGCGCCCGTTATCCGCGCCCCCCGGACCCTGATCAAAACCACGCCCAACGCGGCCCAGGTCACGCAGGTCCTGATCGCTCCCGGCCGCGGCGTTCTCAAGGAGAAGACGGAGAGCAAGCCCCTGCAGGAGCAGCTGCCCGTCACCCAGATCAAAGCCGAGCCCGTGGAGTACGAGTGCAAGCCCACCATGGCGGCGGCAGGCGCTGCTAGCAGGGCCGCCAGCGGAGCGGCCACACAGCCCGGCGTGGTTCCGGCTGCAGCCGTGCCTCAGGGCGTGGCCATGGTCGTGCCAACGGTGGGCCTGATGTCGCCCATCAGCATCAACTTGAACGACTTGCAGAACGTGCTGAAGGTGGCCATGGACGGGAACGTGCTGAGGCAGGTGCTGGGGAGCGCCAACGGCGCGGTGACGCCGGGGAAGCAGGGCATCGTGGTGCAGCAGCCCCAGCAGCAGATCATCAGCCTGCCGGCCTTCGTGGACCACGACGGCACCACGAAGATCATCATCAACTACAGCATCGGCCCCGCCGCCGCCACCACCGCCGTCACCCGCCCGGCGCCGCTGGCCGCCAAAAACAACGCCGCTCCCGCAGCCACGGCCGCCGCGGCCCCCACCCCCACCAGGACAGACCGAGCCGCCACCCCGGACGTGGCCGACCTCAGCATCGTGAAGACGGAGCCGGACTCGGTGCCCATCGCGGAGACGGAGGCGGCGGCGCAGGCGGAAGCCAGCTGCGCTCAGGTGCCGGACGGCAACAGCACGTGTTTGCTGTGCGACGACTGTCCCGAGAACCTGGAGGCGCTGCACCTCCTGCAGCACCAGAAGGCGGCCAACGGCGAGGCGGTGGACTCCGCAGCCCTGGACCCTTCTTTCGCAGATCTGCTGAGCGAGGCGGGCGTGACCCTGGCCGAGCCTCCCGTGGACGACCTGCTGTCCCTCCTCAAGTCCTACTTCGCCTCCAACGCAAACCCCAACGAGGAGGAGCTGGCCAAGCTCTCCGAGTCCGTCAGCATTCCCGTGGAAGTGGTCAGGAAGTGGTTCGTCAAGATGAATTCCGGCAAGCATTCGCTCAAGAACGCTCCTGCGAAGACAGGAAGTTCGGAGTCCGCAGAGGCGGACGGAGACCAGGACATGCCCAGAAAAGTGTCCCCAGGAGGTGGGAGCCCTGCGCCAGACGCTGCAGCTCTGGGCACCAACGCGGAGGGTCTGGTCATCGTGAAAAGTGAGCCAGAAGAAGCGGAGATCAGCGACTCTCAGGCGGAGCCGCTGGACCTCTCCCTCCCCAAACATCTGGCTGAACTGGAATCGAAGAAGGTGGCGTGTGCGCCCAAGCAGCAGGAGAAGCCGCTAAACCTGGCCTGCCTGCGCAAGGACGGCCAGACCATCTACGTCGCCGCGCCGCAGACGGGCAACCCCGTCAACATCGTGACGGCGGCGCAGCTGCCCACGCTGGTGGCCATCGCCGGCCAGGGCCCCATGGGCTGCCTGAGCACCATCAGCACCGGAACCAAGCGCACCATCCTCATCCCGCAGCTCACCTACACCTACGCCACCGCCGCCAAGACCGTGGTGCTGAATGGCCACAAGGTCGGTACAGGTGACTCACGCCGTGAAAGGCGTGGTTGCACCAGCGTGACGGTGTCTCCTGCTTTCGTAGGAGGCGAGTCAGGACAGCAGCTCCGAGGGTGTGGCCGTGGCGGATGAGCAGAGCGAATCCGATCTGGCCATCATCAAGAAGCGGCGGCTGGAAAACGGCGTCTACCCCTGTGACCTTTGCTCCAAAGTCTTCCAGAAGGGCAGCTCCCTGCTCCGGCACAAATACGAACACACAGGTTTGTACCAAACACACACACACACACACGCTCATATTCTCATATGTCTCTTTCCCGACGAGACTGGGAATTTGGGGAACGTTGGCGTTAGCTGGTCTGTCCGGCTTAATTTTCAACGAAAAACAATGTTCCGTTGCGGATAAAAACTAAACAAAGTAATATAAGTGGTTTGTTTTTTCGTGTGGTCCGGTACCAAATGACCCACGGTCCGGTAAAGGTCCGGGAGCCGGGGTTGGGGACCGCTGGTTTGGAGGTCACGTTCAGCTTTCAAACTCAGGTGAAAGTCCTTCATTAGCAGGTCGATGGAGCTCACCTGAGCCTGCCGCCTGAATCATTTATGCCCCTTAGGGCGTCATTGTATGGGTCACAGTGTGTGAGTGCGTGTGTGTGAGGGGGAGGGGGAGGAGGTTGAGGAATGCATTGTTTGTGACACAATAAGGTCCTTCCTGATCCCGATGGCTGATCCTCAGTCTGCCTCTTGGTTGTCGTTTGCAGGAAAGCGGCCGCACGAATGCAGCATCTGCAAGAAGGCCTTCAAACACAAACACCACCTGATCGAGCACTCGCGCCTGCACTCGGGCGAGAAGCCCTACCAGTGCGACAAGTGCGGCAAACGCTTCTCCCACTCGGGCTCGTACTCGCAGCACATGAACCACCGCTACTCCTACTGCAAGAAGGACGGCCTAAGCTCCGCCCCCAGCCCCGGGCCGCGCGGCGGCCAGCTGGAGCTCAGCAGCCCCGGCGGGTGCCGCAGTCAGACAGCCCGACCACGACCCCCCCCTCCCAGCTGGACTCCGACGAGAGGGAGAGCGAGGAGGAGGAGGAGGACGAGGCCCTCTGCATGGACGACATCCGCGTGGTCCAGGTGGACGACGGCGAGTGCGAGATCTACGAGGGCAACTTCGATGACGAGGAGGACGAAGAGGAGGCGGCAGGTGAAGAGACGGCGAAGGGCGAGGAGGCGGAGGAGGAGGGGGCGGGCGAGCCGGGGGAGGTGGTGGGCGAGGTGGTGGAAATCAAGCTGGGGGACGATCACGTGCAGGGCGAAGAGATGGAGGACGCGGCCGAAGAGGCGGCGCACGCCGACTGTGAAGCAGAGACGGACGGAAGCAGCCGGGAGGCTCCAGACGGCGCCGCGCCCGCCGAGGACACGCCCACGCGCGCCGACTAACGGAGAGAATCCGTTTCTGTGGTGACACGAATCAAGACTGAACTGCAGGAAATCAAAGATCCTATCGGTCCACTACTGTGTACAAAACCCCGGGTGTGCCTGAACTTAAAAAAAAAGAAAAAAAAAAGACTTTTTTTCTTGTAGAGATGAAATATCAGTGTTAAAATTGTTTATAGAACGAAAGATTTTAAAGCAGACGTCACCCATCGTTACTGAGACATCCCAGGTTCTTTTCTTTGCTTTTCATTTGCTCAGTGTTACTAAACTCGTTCTCCTTTGAAAGCATTTTAACCTGTAAAGATGAGACATTTGTATACCTTTTTATTGCCAATGAAGTTTCCTAAATCAGTATTTTACTGCGTTTGACGAACAAAAACCTCTGCACTTACAGTATTCCTGGTTTACTACGGATACATGCCTCATGCATTGTATGGTTGTCAGTGTTAACATGCTAGCTACCCCGATGTTGTCCGTGTTAGTGTTAGTTCTTTGCTAGCTAGCTTAATTCTTGTTTTCAGTTTGACTGTTAGCCTTAAGGAAAAAAAAGTACTCTGGGGGAATTCTGCGGGTGCGACAGGGGAGCCTCTGAACGCCATAACCAAATTAGTCCTATCAGGGAATGTGAAGTATCAACCTCAAAGCCAGCACCGGGCGCCTGCGTTCTGGAGCGGAGGGAGCGGAGCCTGGGGGAAAAACCAGGTGTGAAAATGGAGTCCGCCCAGCTCCCAAACGCAGACGCCCACTCTTCAGCAAGCTTCTCCTAATTGATCCGACCGGAGCTTCAGGTCCGCGTTTCAGTGTTACTAGCTTGTGGTGCGACGGTGTGACGGACCAGGGTGGTGTCCTGCTCCAGCCCAACGCCTCCAGCCTTATGCAAGACCTGTGTGCTGTTAAAAGTGCCATTGAACAGTGTTATTGTTTCGCACATGTAGCCAGTATTATTTCTCCTTTCCACACAACCCACATTTACTAATGTTTGTCCGCTTGCACAGAACAGCAGACTGACGAGCTTCGAGGCCTTTAAAGTGTTTTTACTACAGAAACTTGGTGAAAAGCTTGTTGTTCACACAATCAGTTCAAATAATCAGTTAAACAACTTGTTGGTCAAATCTAAAAATCCATAAATATCCTACAAAACCAACAAAAAACCCCAACTTCTACCATTTTTCCTAAACCACACCTTTCCATTACTCCCATCACCACCTTCTTCACAATCCTCTCAATCTCCTTCACTTTCCCAAATTTAACCTCTCCATATAAAAAAAATCCTTTCTTAACTTCAAAATTCACCCTTTTTTTTTCACCAACACACATTTCCCTTTTATCTCTTTTCATCTCAAAATCAAACAATCCCACAAATCCTTTATCCCACTCCTTCAAACTTCAATTCCCTACATTTTAACCTAAAATCCACTCCAAAACTCACAAAACTTCCACACTAAATCATAACCCTCCACTTCTTTTACAAACACCAAAATCCACAACGTCTCTCCGAATTCACCTAACAAACCTTACTCAATCTCCTCCTTTTCACTTCTTTTTACCCAAGACTCTTTTTACTATTACTCCCTTTTTTTCTTTTTTTTTTTTTTTTAAAAATCCGACTATTACAATTTTTTTTAAAAAAAATTTTACTTTTTACAAAATTTTTATATTTATCTCTTTTATTTTTATATTTT
>CAAE01014542.1:1854859-1923977 GCA_000180735.1 Tetraodon nigroviridis
AAGCAACCTTCTAACCTTATAACCAGTGTAAGAAGCTCTATAAACCTCAAAGAGAGGACAGGAATCGACATTTTAACGAATTCGTACCAAATAAAAACGAAACTGGAGGTTTGTGTTGCAGAGGTGAGTTTACCGGCGGCGCCCAGCAGGGGGCAGTGTTGGGCCGCGTCATCGCTACTGCACCTTTTCTTCGGCGTCCTTTCGGCGCGTCGGAACAGGCGTCCTGACCTCTGACACGACACCCAACGTGTTTGAGAAACGCCATTGGTTTTCATTTTGATACTTCTGCATAAAATTATAGTTAAACCCACTAAAAAATCCACTTTTAATGGCGGAGATGTTGTTCCTGATTCCAACCACAGGGAACTCGCATACACACACGCATACACACACCAACGCACACACATCTCAATCTCTGACTGCGCAGATGTTCAGAAGCAGCAGAACGGAAGCAGCAGCATCTTCAGCTCATCTCCGTGATGGACCAGCGACCGTCCGCCGGAGCCTCAAACAACATCAGAACGTCCGTAATTAAAGCTCATTTCACGCCGCCACAGTCGGCCAGGCCTCACGCACGCAGCCATTTGTCACAATTAGCTGCCGGATCACACCTGCCAATCAAATCCACCCTCTGGCCAACCGGCAAAGACGCCGCTCGTCCATCTCTGGTCCCGATTTCACGCAAAATCAATGTTGTCTTTTTTGATTTTAGCTTTAACGAATCACCTAAAAGAGGTCACAAGGAGGGAAAATCCGATGCTTGGCTGGTTTGTGATGACTGTAAATCAGCCAGAAATCACACAGCAAGTGAGTGCGCAGCCCGCCGCTAGAGGGCGCTCAAACGCTGATTTAGCGCCATGCTTTCATCCTCAGGGGGCAAACTTTTCACACTGGATCACATCTATGTCTGGAAAGGGAGACAGGACAGGCACTGACCGCCTGTTTCAGGCTGATTGGCTCGTGGCTCCTGCTGCGTTTGATGGAGGAGGAAAACAAGGGAGGAAAACACGGCTCACTCGTTTGTCCCTCTCATCGGTTTGTCCTGCCGAACCAGTTTGTCGGCTGACTTAGGGCCCCGCCAGTATCGGGGCCGAACGCCGCAGACGGAATCTGGGCGTCCTGCGACGGCGGCTGGTTAATTGATGCCTTCGTGGAAAGCAGCAAATTTTTAGTGGCTGTTCAGGTGGGGAATGACCTGTAGGAGGCGCTAAATTACAAAAAAACTCTCTTTTAATCAGTTTATCTCGAAATCTGCCCATTCCAGCTGCAGTCTGGCTCTGGGTCCACTCCTCATTCAGGATTTAGGTTTAACGAACAACTGATCCGACATAAAGAGGAGAAACAGATTGAGATTTTTGCTCTCGGTGACAGTTTAGACAAACATAGATACGCGTCTGCAATCGCGCTAATATTGATCACTAATCCTGTGGAGCTCAGAGCAAAGAAGAGATGGAGGAACATCTGAGGGAAAGTCGATTTGCCCGGGTCGGAGTGAACCCAGAACGGTGAAAGTGCGGTTTTAACTGTGTCCTGCGGGTCTGCGGAGAGTCTCATCTCCTCAAACGTCCACTTCCGAGCTCAGAAGTCCGGTTGGTTTCCCCACCAACCACCAGGTGTCACTGTTCCTCCCTCACCTGGAAGCTAACCCCAATCCTAGCTAAAGGAGGAAAAGGTCTAAGGTGGAAGTCAATTCCTCAGAAGCAGTTGGCAAATGACATTAAAAGATAATTAGCTATTTTGGAAGATTCCTTTGTAAAAGTCCTTGGGAAGCATCGTTAGCGAGTTCCTGCGAGAGCCATTCATCCAAATCTGGGGTCAAAGTTGCATCTTGAAAAAAAAACAAGTGTGTCTTTCTTTAGTTTAGAGCTCATTAACAGACGAGCATTCTGTTTTCCCGCTGCCTCGCTCCACCTCATTACCATCCACCCATCCCTCATTCACTCCACCTCTTATCGCTTCTTCTTCGTGGGGATTTCCATCCCCACATCCTCCCTCCCCCTGCACCTCCCTGGCAGAGACGTTTGTATTTGTTCCTGCAGAGTAATCATCAGTTTACTGCTGAGCTCCGTCTGAAGGCGTCAGAGGTCAGTGTGTGTGTGTGTGTGTGTCGTGTCGTGTGTGTGTGTGTGTGTGTGTGTGTGTGTGTGTGTGTGTGTGTATGTGTATGTGTGTGTGTTGTGTGTGAGAGATAAAGTTTGTGAGAAAGTGGATTTGAGCGTTTGCTGGATCTATCTGTCTTTTAAATGGAGAGAAGGTCAAGAGAAAGACAAATACAAATTTGAGATCATCACCCTCCTCTTCCTTCTCTTCCCCTCTTCCTCCTCCTCCTCCTCCTCATCTATCCCTTTATCCCTGCAAAAAAAAGAAACATTTTCATTGAAAATAAACTCTCAAGCAGGAACGCTTCATTTAGCGCGGTGGCTAAAAAGCTTTTAAATGGACTTGAGCGTCACTTTACACACACACACACACACACACACACACACACACACACACACGCACAAGTGGCCTCCAGATTAGGCTTAATTATTTCCGGGAGTAAAAACCCCCGAGGTTGCAAACTCCCATGTTTTCTGCAATCCAGAAGGCCGTGGCCACCAAACCCTGACCTCCCTGGGCTCCCTGACCTCCCGGTCCGGCCTCCTTTCTTGTCGTTTAGCCTCCGTCTATGAACTCATTTGCTCCGTCGCTCCTTTTTCCACCTCTGGCAGCAAATCCAATCAGTGTCTCTGACAAAAAAAAACCCTTTCACACTTCTGTTTTCTTCCTCTTTGACCTCAACGTCTCCCTCACACACACACACACACACACACACACACACACAAATATGAGAAACTGGAGAGCGCTGATTGATAAAATCTGCTCATTCCTGCTGTAATTAAACCGAAACCTCACTTTCAGAATTTCTGGATGGGTTTTTCTTTTCTCTTCTTCTTTAAGGCTCGTTCTATCAGCGGCTTCTGCAGCAGCTCACACCCGTGCACGTGCACACCAAATGCGGCGGGCACTGTTAGGGTTCTGCCAGGGGTTGGCAGTGACCCTGAACATTTTGGGGTTTTTCCCTCTTTGGCCACTTGGGGAGGTAGTTGGGGCCCGGGTGTCTGCCAGGATCACTCACACCTGTGAGTGATCCAATCAGGCAGATTACTTAAGGCCCCAGCACCTGCCTCAGGTGGTCAGAGTGTTGTGTGTTCTTTCTTTTGTCTCTCTTCCTTGTGGACCAAGTGATTTTACAGAGCTGGAGAAGCTCAGGCCTCGCGAAGTTTTGGACACTAGTGCATTTTGTGACGGAGACCGACTCACAGGTTGTACTCTTGCCTTTTTCCTCCTGAGTGGAGTGGATTTTTGGGTTTTGTTTGGTGTGTTCACCCCCAATAAAGGGCTACTTTGTTCCTTGGAGCTGTGGTCTTCTGCGTTTGGGTCCTGCAACAAACCCCCAACCGTAACAGAACACTCTGACCATTTTGGACCCAGCGAAGACCCACACAATGAGCTTGGCTGAAAAAAGAGGGATCCCTGGCACAGCCTCGTGCAGATGGACCCTCAAACTCTCTGGGATGCCCTCTTCCAGAGGTCGGCCTCCCCGTTGGGTGACTACTGGGATTGTGAAATCTGCCTGGTAAGAAATTTCACACCCACGGGGAGGTGTCGTGGCTTGCCAGACACCGGGGAGCAGGTCTGGCATCCCCCCACCAAGGCCTCAGGCAGCTCACCCAGCCCAGACGCCGCCAGCTCACCCAGGCCCGATGCCGCCAGCTCACCCAAGCCCGACGCCGCCAGCTCACCCAGGCCCGACGCCGCATGCTCACCCAGGCCCGCTTCCGCCTCTGTTCCCGGCCACGACGGCCTCTCCGCCTCTGTTCCCGGCCACGACGGCCTCTCCGCCTCTGTTCCCGGCCACGACGGCCTCTCCGCCTCTGTTCCCGGCCACGACGGCCTCTCCGCCTCTGTTCCCGGCTCTGATGCCACAGGCGGCCCTGTCCTCAGCGCCGAAGCCACGGGCGGCCCCGTCCGCAGCCCCGAGGTCACGGGCGGCCCCCCCAGCCGCAGCCCCGAGGTCACGGACGGCCCCTCCAGCCGCAGCCCCGAGGTCACGGGCGGAGCACCCGAGTCTCCAGACCACGCACCCGAGCCTCCGGACCCTGAGTCTCCGGACCACGCACCCGAGCCTCCGGACCCCGAGCCTCCGGACCACGCACCCGAGTCTCCGGACCCCGAGCCTCCAGACCACGCACCCGAGTCTCCAAACCACGCACCTGAGCTTCCAGACCACGCACCCGAGTCTCCAGACCACGCACCCGAGCCTCCGGACCCCGAGTCTCCAGACCACGCACCCGAGCCTCCGGACCCCGAGCCTCCGGACCACGCACCCGAGTCTCCAGACCACGCACCCGAGCCTCCGGACCCCCGAGTCTCCAGACCACGCACCCGAGCCTCCGGACCCCGAGCCTCCAGACCACGCACCCGAGTCTCCAGACCACGCACCCGAGTCTCCAGACCACGCACCCGAGCCTCCGGACCCCGAGCCTCCGGACGCTGCACCCAAGCCTCCGGACCCCCGCACCTGGTCGGATTCTGGATGGAGGTTTGACCCGGTTCCTCCGTCCGACACCCCTCCTCCCACCCTGGATGGTCGATCCTCGGCACCGACCAGAGTTAGGGCGCCAGGAGGCGCCCATTGAGGGGGGGGTACTGTTAGGGTTCTGCCAGGGGTTGGCAGTGACCCTGAACATTTTGGGGTTTTTCCCTCTTTGGCCACTTGGGGAGGTAGTTGGGGCCCGGGTGTCTGCCAGGATCACTCACACCTGTGAGTGATCCAATCAGGCAGATTACTTAAGGCCCCAGCACCTGCCTCAGGTGGTCAGAGTGTTGTGTGTTCTTTCTTTCGTCTCTCTTCCTTGTGGACCAAGTGATTTTACAGAGCTGGAGAAGCTCAGGCCTCGCGAAGTTTTGGACACTAGTGCATTTTGTGACGGAGACCGACTCACAGATTGTACTCTTGCCTTTTTCCTCCTGAGTGGAGTGGATTTTTGGGTTTTGTTTGGTGTGTTCACCCCCAATAAAGGGCTACTTTGTTCCTTGGAGCTGTGGTCTTCTGTGTTTGGGTCCTGCAACAAAACCCCAACCGTAACAGGCACGAGGCCGTGGTCCCAAGCGAGCAGCTAACACGCAGGTGGCGCTGAGAACGCAAAACTCGTGATAATGTCACTGCTTTATTGCCTCTCTCTCCTTTTCGGCATCGGCAAGTATGCCCAGCAAACTGAGTCAGATATTTGATTTATTTACTTCTGAACCTAGACAACACGCTAATCACAAGTTTGTTACTTATTTTATTCTAAAACGACAAGTCAAGCCCCAGGGTGAAACGCAGGGTATTATTCCTTTCTTTTTTTAAACACCTTCACTTTGGGGGCATTTCCAGCCTTTATTTGGTCGCAAACACAGAGAGAAATGGAAAAGAGTTGTCTCCAAAGGTCTGAAGGGGGTGTGTGTGTGTTTTTGTAAAGGTGTCATCGGCTCTTTTCAGCTTCTTCTGCTGTGTAAATGACAAACGGCTGGAGCAGCGTGCTCAACTGAAGAGCTCCAGTTTTCCCGGTGTAATTCCCCCTGTCATTCCCGCCTGTCTCCCCTCCCACCGGCCCCCTGTCCTCCCCCCAGAGGCTGCAGTCGGCTGATAACCGGCCTCCAGTCACGGAAGACTCAGACGCTTCCATCAGCAGGAGGACGAGCCTCCGACAGGGCGAGAGGCTCTGAAACCACCTCAACTCTCACTTCTCCACTTTCCTTCTTGCTTCATCTGACTAATTCTCCATTTTCCGATGACTGAATGAACCCTAACCCCGTCATGGGACCAGCACATTGAGACTGTGTCTCCACGTTAAGCCACCTCGGACATCAATGTCCACCCAAACGTCCCCCAGGGGCCCATCTGTGAACCTGGAGTAAGACCCCAACTGCGACACTGCTAAGCTAACGTCTGCTACGTGTCAAATGACCGATGACGCGTGCCGGCAGGCCCGTTAGTCCCAGGGTTCAAGCCGCGTCGTTCACAGAACCACAGGCCGGCAGCAGATTGATGGAGCAACAAGCCGCCTTCCTTCAGGGACGAGTCAGTCAATACAGGCTGCAAATACTGCAGGATAAAAGCAGCAGCTCGCCCAAAACAAGAAACACTGGACGGCGTCTGGAGGCGGAGCAGAAAGATCAGGTATTAGAGGCTGTGATGGAGCTGCAGAGACGGTCCTCAGTCCAGAGATGATCCAACAAAGAGCTGCGAAGGCTCCTGGGAAATCAGCAGAGTCAAACCTTTGCACCCGAAGCACCTTCTGATTACCATCATTTGGTCGCCCTAATCAGATGGAAAATAGGGGAATCGAGGAGAGTATTGATGCAAATGTCATTAAATCAGCCCCTCTGATCCTTCAAACCGAGGTGATGGCTTTTGTAAAGAGGGAGAAGTTTTACTGCGGGAACGTCAGAACTTTTCCATGGAGGACTCGCTCTCCTCTGAGACCCTCTAACATCCTCGCCGGTTCCTCCACACAGAACCTAAACGGGATCCCGCGCTTGTTTTGTAGAAAACTCTGAGGAGCGTTCAGCCGTTCCAGTGCTTGTCAAACCCCCTCGGGGCCCCTCAGAGCCCACACAGCTGCCGGAGGAGGAGACCGGAGGAGGGCTCGTTAGCAGGCAGCGCCGTCGTGCAGACGCCGTTCCGCTGAACCGTGGCAAACAAAAGAGCCCAGCCCGTTTTGTTTTCCTTCCCAGGTGGTTCCTCCGGGATCTCGGCGGCCTGTTGAAGGGAGAACAGCGTCAGGAGAGCAGCCGGCGGCACTAATGACAGGAAATTGATTTTCTTTATTTTATATTTAAAAGAAAAATGGTGGAGGGAGGTCGGGGAGAGTTGAAACCATCTGAATGAAACCTTGAAAATGGGGCTTTTTGTGGTTCGAGGGATAATGAAAATCAGCAGGATTCGTTGGGTCCACACAGGTGAAGCTGCAGGTGCTGCACGTATCAGGCTAATTACTGCACTGGCCCAATCAGAGGCTGTGGGCGGGTCATTAAAGCTGTATAGAAAGAGTGTGTGTGTGTGCTGCTCTTGTTCCCCCCCCCTGCTGGGGTTGATGTGGTTGGTGTTTGGGTCTTTACGTTGGGTTTTATTTCAGTTGTTTTGCACTTTCACACTAGTCATGAGCAGGCAGCAAATGTGGGTCTCGCAGGATAGGTCGCTGGTCATGTGACAAAATCCACCCTACTCTGGTAACTCTGGTAAACATCTTGGGCGAATCCCTGTGGAGCAACAGTAACACACTAGAACAAATTCTATCATACTCAGCCTCAAATCTACTTAGTAAACTTCAAAAAGACTGATCAGGAGTTCAGAGGAGGAGATGACGTTCTGTCTGTTCCTGGCCTCCACTCTGACCTTTGGGGCTCAGTCGTTTGTCCAAAGCCTTTTTTCCAGCCTGAGTTAGCATGTTTGTGACCTAGCCGCAGTCTGACCGAACGGGGCGGAGCTCGCTCAGCGCTGGAGCAGCCTGAGCTGACACTCTGGCCTCCTTTCAACGTCTGTCTCGCTCCTTTTGAAAGTTTTCTGCCTTTTTAAAATTGAAAAGCTCTGAAAATTGAAAGTAACTGCTGGAATGAATGACCCAAAAGTCAGGAGCAGCATGTCTGCAGATCCTCTAAACGTCAGTAATTATGCCTTCGGAAATTAGACCGTTTCCAACTATTCCTAAAGTTTAACCCGTGATTGGTGCGCTAACCTTTAGCAACAGCACTGTGGCTTCTCTGCAGCTCTAAAAAAAAATCGCCGTAGATTCCGAACACACATCTGTAAAAGAAAAGATTTGAGAAATGGTGGATGGATGATGCCCCTTCCTGGATATGATGTGGACTGTACCGGCCGCCCATCATTCCGCTCAGTAATACCAACCATCCTTCCGTCCCAGCTGTCGCTCTTTAAATCGTCGCCTTTGTGGCAGGTCGGATTAGATAAGAGAATCGATACCAGGAAAATTGCTTCTGTACACGTCCATCTTATCAGCACGTGTAACAAAAATCAAGTATCCTGTCGTTTGGTGTGTGAGGTCTGCATCCATCAGCCCTGATAAGGCGATGCTAGCGGCTAACGGCCTCACAGCGCTGCACTCGAGAATGCTAAGAGCGCTGGTAAACATCTCCATCGCCTCAGGCCTTAACGTAGCCTCAGCTCGCAGCTTCATGAACTCGGGAAAATGTAGGATTTCGGAGGATTTTAGGCAGATCTTATGATCAACCCACAGGATTATGAGCGAATGAGTCGCGCCGACCACAAATGTTGTTTAAACTGATCCAGTTCTCATCAACGTCACTCTTCAAAAACATTTTATTACAATGATGTATCCTGTGACCAAACACTGGAGTTTTCTATGGCATGTCACACAGACTGACTGACATCATAGTTACTGACCAATCACATCGTTACATTTACGTTACATCAGCAGCGACTTCGTTTTGACCTCAGGAACCACCTTGAACCACTGAGATGGAGCGGGAAGGTCTCGATCACCCTCTGGTGGGCGTTCCTGTGCAGAGGCAGCAGAAAACGACGGCTTCCATTAAAAACACACTAGCTAGTTTGAACAACTTTGGTCATTAAAATCCCATCTGTGTTGCTCATTTTTGGGGTTCGACAAACAGCTTCTCGTTCTCCCTCCATTAGAAGCTCCTTACACACCGAGACGTTGTTTTCACTGTTTAATATCGTGAAAAAAAAAAACCAACACAGTTTGAACTCATTCTCACGGATGAACTTTCTGCCTGTAGTCACTTCCATCAAGGCTGCCCACATGTCAGGCTGCAGCCGATTAGCTTGCATGTATGGACGCCGTAACAGGTCATTATCAACATGGCGTTTTCAGCCGATACCCCGTCGGTTTGCTGCTGCCTGTCTAGCATTGCTAACACAAGCTCAGAACCAAACTCTGCTGCTTTTCTGAGTTTTAGGCTAAATATCAGAAATTTGAGAGCAATTTTCTGCTCCGCACGCTAAAATTCCAGCGTTTGCAAACCGGAAAACGGCCCGATGTGACCTGGGCTTTCACTTCGTTGGTTCCTTTCACCACTCCTTGTCCTGCTTCTTGTTCAGTTCGATCAGTTTGCATATATTTACTAAGAAACGTGGTCATTTGCCCCATTTTATGGTACAAATATTTACCCAAGAAATTCGACCACCAGGGGGCGCACACTTACATATATTTATCCACCCACCGAAAAATACGAGTTTTCATTTTCAACATTTTTCAGTATGACAAATTGACGCTCGTTACAAATACGGTGAGATATTTACAGCTTTGTACAGAGATTTTCTCGAGAGTCCGGCACTGTCGGCGTTAAATCGGTGAACTCGTGTGGAGAGCAGAACGCGGTCTCGTCCGCCTCCGGTTTTTGTGGAGCCGCTTTCAACCCCGCCAGTCTGAGGGTGAAGTCCAGAGGCGTGACCGGAAGTTCTGTGCCTCAGAAACCCTACCGTTCATCAAGTCAGCGCGGCGCTTATATAAAGTACTCCTTGGGGTTTTCCTCCGAGGCGTTCTGGGACTCAGCCTGGCTGCTGAAGGGGAAGTCCGGCCCGTCTTCTGGTTTGACGCTTTTCACCTCCTGGTTCCGATACGTCTCTTTTCTCCTGTAGAGGAATCTGCCAGCTACCGCCAGACCGGCCACCATCACAAAGATCACCACGGCGATGATGCCTGCCGGACAGAAGATCCAGGATTGTCATCTCAACACACGAACGCTAAAATCAAAAAAGCAGGACTATTTTGGCCTCTCTGCGCTAATTCCCGGCTAAATTTTTACGACTTTCATTTAATTTGGATTCCAAAATCAATTGAACCTTGCATTGCTGGATAAAGAGGCCAGGCTGCCTCCAGTAATGGCAGAGAACCTTGGAATTAGCAAGCGGTGCCTGTAAAAGTTTAATTAGGGGACACAGTCGGGCTGCTTTAATGGACAATCTGAAACGACTTTACTGACTCACCTTATCTGTCTTAACCGTCTCAGATTGAACTTTTACAAGTCTCCACTCTGTTGTTCGGCAGATTAAATTAAAGTTCTAAATGAGTTTCCGATAGACTAATCAGATTTTACTAGAGCCCAGTGTCTGTTTACGTCAACAAGGTATCTATTTAACTTTTTCAGACTTTACAAAACATCCTGGGTCAACCTATACGGAGACGTTAATCACGTCTGTGGTGATATGATCGAGCAGATTCTCCGCAAACATCAGGTCTCAGATAGTATCGGTGCCGAGATAAGACTCCTCCTGCAGATCAAGGAGAGTTCCAGTACCTCCAATCAGAGCCGAGTCAGTCCCGATGGCATTGACTAAAGGCTGACCTGAACCCACTGAACCAGACTGGTCTACAGAAGACAGAGGAGAAGAGAGAGGAGGTGCAGAAGGAAAGTTAAAGCACAATCAGGAAGAAAAGCTCAAAATATGGTGCACAGGCTGGGAAACAGGACACCGGCTTCCACGTTGGAGATCATCGGAAAGAAAAGGAACGTTTGCGGCCTTTTGGCATCTAAACGACACCAGTTTGAGCTGGTTTCCACGGCTGTGGCTTCTGCTTCTGTCTGCTCTACCTGTCAGCTGGTGGGTGTCCTCGCTGGCGTACGGGTTGGCTGAGGCCGAGCCACAGCCGGACCGGAGCAGAGGTCCGGTGATGGTGACGGGGCTGGTGTCCGGGTGCAGCAGCGCCGCCTTCAGAGGGCTGATGGAGTTGAAATGGACCACAGAGAGGCAGCCTGTGAAGCCCAGAGACCCCAGCCTGAGCAGGTCCGGGTCCAGATCATCAGACCCTGAAAAGAGGCAGAAGAGTGGTCAGCGTTTGGCTCCGCCCACTCAGGACTGCCTGATGACAGACTGTTAGCGACTCTGCTCTTACTCACCATGGACTTTCCCCAAAACCAGAGACTTTATTGCATTCAATTCTCCGTCAGACGTCAGGTTGAAGTCTTCTCTGGCGTTCTGGTCGATCTGGAACAACCACCACAGTTTTTTACTGTGTGAATGTTCACCAGTAAAAGTGTGCAATTAGAGATCTTGGAAATACTTTTGATGTGCTGTCAGAATGGAGACGCTAACTACACATCGCTAAAGCAGTTTAGCTCAGCAAACGTCTTGCTATTTTTAAAATAAAAATGTATTTGCAGGTAAACCCAACCCAAATAAACGACTCTTGGATGGGTATTTAGGTTTATTTTTCAGGGAGTTTTTCTCCTGCACCCGGAAAAGTAGAGCAGAATGATCAACAGGAAAACCCCAAAGTGAAAATGCTCCAAAGTACAAAGAAAAAAACAGGTCTGTAAGTAGCCCAGAGTCAGTTTAGGCGTAAGTGGCTCATTTTTCTCATAGACGTGTGCTCAGGGGAGAGACGATGATCCTGTTCACGAGTGAGAGCATGCAGGTCAGCGCCAAGCGGCGATTCAAGGTGACGGCAAAACCGGGACGCTCATTTTTCACTGAAGCCGGGTGGCGAAGGGAAACAGGAAGATGCGCCTGTGCGGAGCGAGGTCACCTTCCACCGCAGCACCTGGACGATCACGCCAGCGTCCAGGCTGGCCACGCAAAGCTCGTGTATCATCTGTTGTTAACATGATAAGACGAAGCTACAACGCGGATACAGAGACGAGGCTCCGAGCTTCGTCTGGACGAGGAGGCTGCATGAAGATAAGGACTCGCTTCAGACCTGATTCCAGCAGCGAGGAGACCATCCCCCCCAGCCGGAATCCACTGTTCTAATTATACAAAACCTTGACAGGGGTTTGACAGTTTAACTCCAACTTGCTAAGTGGTTCCGCGAGTCAAAAGCTGTTTTTATGCCAACGCCGAGCACAAAATCAGAAATATGCAGAAGAGAAAAACTCTGCTTCCAAATCCAATGGTTTTTTATACTTATTTTAACTCCACGGATACAAAATAAACCAGTAATCAAAATCCAGAGGGAAAAAGAACGGAAAAATGTAAATGTTGTGTCTGTCGTGGCAGAAGCTGAAAGCAGAACCTCCCTGCAGGCCTCACTTCTCCTGCTAGAAGTTCCTCCACAGCCTCTTTTCCGCATGTCCTAAAATTTGCATTTGTTTGTCTCCAAGTCTCCAAAATGCAGTTTTTGCCAGGGCTTTGTGGCCGAAGCTGCCGGCTGGCAGCAGGAAGGCCGACAGATCTACCTGCCAGAGAGCCAGCTGTCAGTCAAAGCTCGCTCATGAAGGCAGCCGTTCCCGCCGCCGAGCTACTGGATCAGAACCAGAGTTTCGATGCAGATCTGCACAAACTCTGCAGCCAATCAGAACAGGTCTTCTGGTTCCAGTCCGAATTTCCAGTGTGTGTGTGTGTGTGTGTGTGTGTGTGTGTGTGTGGTACCTGCACAGACACCGACTCCCACAGCCTTCTGATGCTAACGCTGTGCAGCCGTCCGTTAGCCAGGTTCTTCACCCTGCTCCTCATCACCTCGGTCTCTCTGCTGCCGTCTAGCTTGTATCTCACCTCCAGCTTATCTTCACACACAGAAACGCACGTTTTTGACCGGTTTAAACATTTTTCTCGTTGTCCGACTGCGGTGGTCTCGTCCCTCCTGTGGCCGGTTCGGCCCGCGTCGGTGATGTTATCTGAAGCATTAAAACTCTCCATATTAGGAGGATTCGCAGTTAATCCCTTATCAATAACACATCTCTAAATCTAATTAATTTTGCTAATAATGTGTGGATTAAGAGCAGATTTCATAAAAGCCATATCATGTCTGGCCTTTCAAGATTGGAATCACATTTTGTCCTTCAGGGCTGTAGCTAATCACAGGAGGAACTTCACGTTTTATTCTTTACTCTGACTTCAAAGCTACTTTTACTGAGAGGAGATATCCATTTGGCTTCAGCTCCTTCAGTTTGGTTTCTTAAAAATGTATAAATGTATGTTCTTAAATGACGGCCCTCTGGTAAATGACGAGTTGTTCCTGCGTAAACAGCTGGAAAATGTCAAGAAATATTACTTAAAAAAGGGGGAAAAAACCCCAAGATTTTAAGCTCTTAGGATTTAATTAGACACAGGGGCTGAAGTGCTTTTACCTGACAGCTTCACACTCCAACCAAAGCCTTAATGTCTTGCTGCCCATCAGCATTCTCTGACTCATTACCAGCAAAAAGAATCCATTTACAGCTAATCCAACCACGAAGTGCCAGTTTTATTGGACTCCTAAGTGCTGCAGATGTGGTTCTGAATTCAAAGTGCTTCCTCCTGCTCTTAAAGTCAAATTCCTAATATAATTATTCCAAACAAACTTCCAAAATGCTCAGTTTTAGCAGCAATACCAGCTGCCACTCACTCCTCCTCCTCCTCATTCTCCTTCTACTTTCTCCTCATCTCTGCATTTCTCCTCTTCCTCACCGTGTTTGTTGATTAGCACAGCGAGGAACTCCCTTTGGAACGAGCTGACGTAGAACAGCACGGTTGGACTCTGGAACGTCCTGAAGCTCAGCGTCACATTCTCTCCTCTAAGCGTCACGTCGGTATGGATGGAGGAAGGAACGGCGCTGCTGTTCCTGATCAGCTCGTATGGCTCCTTGAAGGTGTAGCTAACGGAGGTTGTCGGTTTGAAGCTGGCTGACACCTCTGGAGGCAGAGAAAAGGTGGCGGGTCAAGAGATGAAGCCCAAGTAACAACACTGAGTGTGAGGGGACAGTTAGCCTGTTTAACATCCGGCTAAATGTCAGTAGACACCTAAAATGCTGTTAGCTGTTCAAAAAGACAACAAATGAGCAGCTCAGCACAACTGAGTCACAGAACTCTAATTACACAGTAGCTACCGAAGGAAACGCTGCAGAGCCCAAACAGCAACTCAGCAGGGTTAAAATAATGTTGTATTCGCGCCAACGCTGCAGTGTTTTGCCAAACTTTATTGCTTTACTGATTGCTGATTTATAGATTTGTTTGAGGAAGAACGCATCGACTTTTGCGCCTCAATTTGAGCAATCCCTTCTGGCTTTTCCCTAAAGCTAAATAATCTGTCAATATAACCAGGAAGTGAGTAATTGTTGCACCAGCAGAGAAAAATTCACACGTTCACACAAAACCCCTGCTCTCGGAGATTGGTAATGAATTGCTAAAGGTTGTGCAGCTCAATTTGCCATTCCTGCAGCAGCTAACCAACTGGGAGAACCTGGAATACTCTAGTCTGTACGGCAGATTGAACTGGTCTCCAATGCATCTGTGCAGTGGAAGATGAATTAGCATCGTTACACTCGCTGTCTCCTCCCTGCGCGCCGATGCAGACGCACCACCGCAGAGAGAAGAGAGTATCGTCTCAGCAAGAAAGATGACGCATTAACAGCGCAATGAATGCAAGATCAAGGGAGCCACTCGAAGAGTCCCCACGACATCAAACAGGCCCGATTAGCATGAGAGCGTTTGATGTCACATGGTAACTAAGTGCTGGCTGATGAGTGTTAAGTGCATTAAAAGGTTCAGTAGATTTGAACCTTTTAAAGAGACGCGCTAACGCACCCACACATACAGTTCAGCCGCCTCTGAATCCTCCAGAAAGCATGCTAATAAGTCTCTGCACTAGCGCGCGTGCTTGGATGTGCAGGAGAAGCTCAGGATTCCATTTTTATTGTTGGTGAAGAATGAATCGTTTAGGATGGGTGTAGAGCAGAGGACGTCAGGGTCGGTGTTAGATGTCGTCTGAGCTGAAGAGGCTGACAAATATTTAAGACACTGAAGGTGTCTCAAATATAGTTGTTGCAGATCCACCTGTCTGACAGAAGACGCCGGCGTAGGCCGAGCGTGCGCAGTCGCAGCGGAAGCCAGCGTGGCGCTCCAGGCAGCGTCCGTGGTTCTGGCAGAAGGAGCCGTAGCTGCCGCAGTGACCCGGGCAGCCGGGCCGGACTCCAGGCGTGATCCTCGCCCTCTCCTCCAGGTCCAGGGGGGCGCCGTTCAGCTGCAGGGAGCGAATGCAGCCCCGGAAGCCCTTCTGCCTGGACGCCGTGCCCCCTGAAATACACAACAAAAAAGTGTAACAAAATCGCGTTGGTGCAAATCTGTCGTCCACGGTGCTTCGCAATCCATCATTTTTATCAGCTTCAGTTGAGTCTGTGCAGCCACGCCGACACCGAGAAATGAAGCTGTATCATCAGCATACGTGCACACTCGTATTAATTCGATGACTGTCAGTTGTTTCTACAAGAGTTACTAATTGAGTCCTCCACCCCAGCTTTAATCAGTCGAATACCTGGCGTCCTTTTACAGGAGTAAAAGAGTAGGAGAGGCAGGAGAGAAGGCAGAGACGAGAGCTTGGGCTGAGGGGAGGACAGCGTTGACCTGCAGGCCAAGAACCACACAGTAAATCTAAAACTGAAGCTTTAAAAAAGAGTGGGACCTTATCCAGCCGCTGAGCCAGAGCGCTAAATGTTAACCGCTCAAAATGTCACTGAGATACAAGTTTTACAAAAGGATTGATTGTATTCAGATGCTTGAAAAGTGCATCAGAGCGCCCCCTGTGCTTCAGCTGAAGAGGAGCCCCGACTGTTCCGGGGCTGAGTGTTGCAGAATCTGCTGGGGCATTCCGCAGAACTAAACACAAAGATCGTGTTTTCCGATGCCCCGGCACTAGCGAAATATCTCAGCGCACCAGGCGAGCCAGAGAGATGGAAGCTTATCTGTCTCCACCAGGCGACCAGCAGCTGCCTTTCAGCTGAAAATGCTGCATGTGGAAATTCACAAATATTGGCAATAAAGAAGGAAAACATTAGAGAAATCTGCTCTTTATCCCACAGCCAATAAACCAATGCAATTCACTGCTGTGTAACTTGGCAATAGGAACAATTATTTAAGACTCGCTGGTTGAGTAAATATAACCTACGAAAGCAGAAGCAGAAGAAAATATGACCTACGAAAATGAATATTTTATTGTGTCTCGTAAATCCGTGCGAATCTGCAACGTATAGAAGTAATAATCTGTTGAAAATGAGTGCGCAGATTAGAAATGCAAACAAACGTCTGCATTGTTCCACGAGAACTGGCTCAAATCAGGATTACGACCACGGCCGAGTTTATGATTCTGTACAACCTGATGAGGCTGCTAATGCTGCTAGTTTGTCTACTTTACAGTCTGGAACAGAAACAGGCAGCATTTCTATACTACTCACATGCAGAGAACATTATGAATAATTAAAACGCTTCTATATTATGGGGTTGTAGAGCAGCTACATAGCAAAAAAAGAAAGCAGAAAAGGAAAAAATCAACCACTTTTTGACTCGGAACTGTTTAAAGCATCGATCGGTTAATCCCAGTTAGCAACAGGAGCTAGTGGCTGTTTTAATCCAGTGGGAGAAGAAGCAACTCCCGGAGAACCAGTTTTAAAGAGAACCTCAAAACTCAAGCCGTTGCCTTTTTTGGATGGTCCAATGAATGGTTTTTGGAGGTAAAAATGAAAAACGGATTCTGATTTCAGCTCTCTCGCTTCAGTTAGCTGCAGTGATGAATCGCAGGTAAATAAACACTCCGGTGACCTTGGAGCAGATTATTGGCTGAGCAAATCCAGCCGATCAATACCCACCCCTGCTGCTGTTTTCAGTCAATCCGGTCAATGTTTGCAGCTTCCTTGTTCCTCCAGATTATGAGTTTACTGCTATGAATTGATGCGATCGATGTTTGCAGCATAACCTCAGGGATGGTGGAGCACTTGACCTTTCCCTGCCTCCCTGTAACCTCTCGTTCCTGCTCCAAATGGGACACATGGAGCTGATGATAAAACAGATTGCATTGGCTCCATTTAGAGATGAAAGCTCATTCCTGAAGGAACCTGTGCTCTCTGCTGCTGGCATTATTTATTAAACGTGACCCTTGTTCAGTGGCCAGAAACCATCGACTCAGCGTTTTCACGTTAAATACTGCTGAGCAGCCCAACCCGAAGCAGCCCGGAAACTTCCGCAGTCAGAAAGTAGAAGATTCCCTTCAAACGTGCAGATATCCGGGAAGGATTCCAACATCCACACAGAAATGAGAGCCTGTTCCACTGCAGGAATCTAAAAACACAACATTGATGGATTTGAATAAACAGCCTGACTGCACCTATGAAGAGCTGGCTGTTGAGCTGCAGGTGGAAGTGTCCTTCTGCCGGAGCTTTCTGCGTGGCGGTGGGGAGGTCGTCCAGCTGAAGAGACGCCTCCTTGATGTTCCTCTCGGCTCGCACTCGGTGCCACCGGTTGTCGTTGAGCGGGACGCCGGAGTCCACGCGGACCTCCAGAGGCCCGTTACCCACGTCCAAGGAGAAGAGCACCTGAGAGGAGGCTGGGAAATCAGACGGAGGGAGGGAAGAAGAGACGAGCTGATGAGCAAAATGTCTCCTGGTATTTCTTTCAGCAAAATAAAAAAGCCTGAAAGAATCTTTTAGCTGTTTTACAGGCAGAAAACGAAAGATATCAGCAAGCGTTTGAATTCAGCTCCAACAGTGACTGTTAGCACTGTTTACAAGATGCTGCTGTGGCCTCAACAGTCGTGTGTTTTTGCCCAGATTTTACTGCCCATCTGAGGCCTTCTCTGTAAACAGCGGCTTTAACGAGCAGGTACGCCGGACCAGTTTCCGCACCACGCAAGCCGGGAGGAGAAGGTCCACCAGGCATGTGGTGTCATTACTCCTTTACAGCACAACAGCATAAACAAACAGCGACCGAGCGGCTAACTAGCAGAGTAGCTCCAGTTCTCACAGGCTAACAAACAGCAGATGTCCTGTCCTGATCACACGGATGAGCTGGGAATGTGAGGGAAGGGAAAAAAAAGTCTAAAGGTTCTATTCTAGGCTACAATTCACCCAGCTCGCTGAGCTTTAGAGCAGCGTCACATGTCGAACTTTCTTATTTCCACCCGTTAAAGCTGCAGCTGCTTCAAAATGAGATGACATTCCAACGGAAAGCTAATTCTCCCGAGTGCGCGGGAACCTCATTGTGTTAGCTGCCCTCATTCTTAATTTCTTTAACTTCCAGACAAAATAAACAGGAAAATGTTTGTAAAATATACATTCCACCAGTGCTTTTTTTGAGCTCCAGCAACCACCTGACTATAGCAGGAGCGGAATCAGTTCCCACAAGTGACTCCTGCAGGTGAAATTGCTTCTATTTCTTGTAAACAGTTGTAAGAAGCGCGTAGCAAAGCAAGGCTGCTGTTCGGTTGAGGCACCGCAGGCAGCTCCTCTTTTCCCTCCACGACCGACAGAAGACCGGAGGGGAAGCAACCAATCATCCGACATCTTTTGTTGGTGGAAGGAGAAGATGTATTACTATAGGAGTGCAGAACAAGATGAAACAATATCCCAGCAACCCGCAGTAAGTCAATTTTAGGAAATCGTTCTCAAGCTCGCAGCCTTGCAGAGCGAAGGTGGAAGCCTGCAGCAGCCAGGCAGTATTCAGAGCAGGAGGAGCCACGGGGGGAATGATTTCCCTGAGGAGAGAGGCAGTTAGAGCGCCAGTGTCCCTTCATTAGATTCTGCTTCTCCCAGGTTCCTTTAACGTGCTGCCAAGGATGATGGGAAAACGGCGAAAAAGCCAAATGGAGTGAAAAGGTTAAAGAAAACACTAATGACCGTTTCAGCCCTGAAAAGGCACCTGTGATCACAGCAAAGAAGTGCACAGGCGTCCGCCTGCTGAAATGAGTCTGCTCAGAGGGAAGAGTCCTAAAAAGCTGATCTCTACTCACAGCTCAGCTCGATCCGGATGAAGTCCTTGATTCCCAGGTTTTCCAGGAAGACTCCAGAGGAGGCTGTAGTTTTGAACAGGAAGGAGATGTCTGCGCTCAGCTCGCCGTGGAAGGTGGGGAAGTGCAGGTAGGACGTCTCCTTGTCGAAAAACGCAGCGTTCCAGAAATTCTCTGAAATGATCAGAAAAGCAGCACAAGGTTGTTTACGAAGACGGTGAAACTATGTCAACTACGGACGTTTGCACGTGTCCAGGTCTGTCTCGCTTCCGAAAACCTAAAACAGGAACAATCCAACAGCTTATTTGACCTCTGTTACTGCGATGAAAGCCAGAAGGTAGAAGACTGTATGTAACCAGGCAACTGGACAACCAGCCTGGACTTACTATCTCCATGACAACGGAGCGGACCAACCCTGTAAGCTGCTTCCGAGCCGGGTCTCCGGATGTCGCCCAGCAGCAAAGCCCTGACAGGAAGGCTGTCCTTATGGGTGAGGGGACCCGAGTCTTGAGCCCTGCAGGTTGAAAGGAGAGGAGAAGATGAATAAAAAGAAGCGATTGTTGCAGTTCGCTGATGTAAACCTCAAGCTTCCTTAAATGTAGCTGTCAGACTAAAGCTGTCCATTTAACAGCTGCGCTGCAGGTGTAAAAACACTGGTTAATCAGCCTGTCAGCCCTGGTCCCCAGATGAGTTATGTTTAAAAATAAACCCAGGACTAAAAGCACCTGAAACGAGGCGCATGCACAGCTTTTTCTGAGCCTAATAAAAAATTGAAGAGCGGCGGTGGCAGCGTGTAAAAATAGTGGCTGCAGCACCAACACAATCGAGCAAAGATGGACAGCTAAAGGAAGCAAAGGCAGGAGGTGTGCAAACAGGTGGAAGGGTGGAAGAAGCTCGTAGACGACCACCAGTGAGCTTTAATATCCTAAACTTCAGGATATTAAACTTTAAACCCTAAACTTTAAACTACAGAGACCTGCCGGCCCATCACCCCGACTATGGATAGGGTGAAGGGAGGAGGATGGATTACCACTCCGCACGGTCGGCATCACAGTTGCAGTAGTGCTGCGGGTCGATGCAGTCGCCCTGCAGGCCGCAGGCGCACTGCTGGCTGCCGGGCTGAGTCCGCCCCAGTACGTCTGCACGTGACCAGGACCTGGACCACCGAGCCACCAGCTGAACGGGGAACCTTCTGAAACACAGGCAGCTGTCACAAATAACCAAAAACAAAAGCCAGTTATTCCTTGATTGGTTACCTGGAGTATTAAGGAGGCGGGACTTTCTGCAGTGATAGCTCAGTTCCTGCTCGCAGTGCTCCGATTGGCCGATGGCGGCGGCCAGCTGCTCCTCTCTGGCGGAGTAGTCAAAGTGGACGGACCGCTGGTTTGCGCCTGGAGCCGCTCGTACTTGGGTGAGCTCCGTGTTGTTGTGCTGGATCTCCATCCACGTGTTCTCCTCTGCAGATCGACAGTCCAATTAGACTTTGTTTGTCCTGAACTCCAGGGCCAATCAGGGCCTCCGAACCTGTGAGCAGGCTTAACTATACTGGAAACATCAAACGCGTATACGAAGATAAATGTGGGCCAAAGGAATTGGTGAGGACAGTGTCCGTCTCCACAACTATGCTAATTCGATCGCCACCACCCCTGAGCGATGATGTGCGTTTGGGTCTGTGTCACCTGTCATGTTGCAGTAGACCAGCTGCGGCCTGATCGGCCCGCTGCCGTCCACGTCGATGTGGAAAAGTCCCGACGTGCTGCCGGCGTGTTTGTAGGCCTCGCAGGAGCGCTCGTACGCAGCTGGGAAGGAAAATAATGGGATCAGCTCCGGCGTGAATCAACATCAGAGAGGCAGAAGAGGAGCTGCGGGGGGACGAAGATTACAGGCGGCAGAATTACGGACAGACGCGTGACTCTGCAGATAACTCTCACCGTAGAATCGCTCATAATGAGGACAAAGACAAAGTTTTTCACCAGAGAAGCCTCTAAAAAAATGAAGAAGCCAGCCGGACTGAAAAGAACAATACAGAAGGAATTCAAAGACTATCACTCCTTCATCAGCTCTTCCTCTCTGCCTCTTCTGCCTCAGTCTCCAGCGTTTCCGCCACGGAAACATCCAAATTTTCTGCTGTTTTATTCTTCAGCTTGAAAGCCGGAGGCGTCTTATTTATCGCAAAAAGCACAAACGTCACCAAAAAATATGGCAGAAGAGGAGAAAATGTGTTGTTTGTTTCATAATCTGTCCCTTTTAGACTGAACGAGGACTAAAACATGAAATAGTGTCAAAAACAGCTTTGCTCTCTAAAAACAGAGCTTTGCTCCCCTAAAATTAATCAAGGCTTTGATGGATATTGAGATTGTTCCTCTGATCAGATCACAAGAGAGATTTCATAATAAAACTCTGATTTCAGTTTAGAAAGTTGTTTCTATTTTAGGAGGAATTAAATGTTCGGTGTTGCTTCTTTCTGTGTCCTTAAACCACATTAATAAACATTCACTTTGCAAACAAACTTTTGTCTTTGACACCTGGAAAAAAAATGTGATCTGAAAGTTGTTTTCTATAAAGATCATCTGAAATTCTTTTGTTGGAAGTAATTGTCACATTAGCGTCAGAAGAACGTTTGATATGGAGTGAGCTCCTCTCTTAACCTCGCTGAGTGCTGCTTTTGGCTGCGCGGCGTCTGCTCGCCTCATCTCGACTCTACTTGACTCGACGCTCCAGCAGCGGCTGGTTGTTTTTCACCGCCGACCGCGGCACTTTACCAGGTGAAGCAGCCCACGCCGGCTGCTCGCGGTGCTGCCGCGCGCTGGAAGTAATTGCAGCTTTCATCCCTTCTCTTAGAACCAGGAGGCAAATGTTCTGCGCTCCCAATGGAAGCGACAACGTGCCAACCGCGGTAACGGGTGATGGGTGACCTACAGCTGTGGCAGGTGGCGCCGCTGTAGCCGCTGTCGGAGCAGTTGCAGTGGAAGCCGGTCCAGGACTGAGTGCAGCGGCCGCCGTGTTCGCAGGGGCTGGGGGAACACCTGAGGGGGAAACAGGAAGTTGCAGAAGTTGGTGTCGGGAGTTTTCAGGGCTTGTTGTAACTCCTTCCCTTTGCTGCTCCTCCGCTCCTGGACGGAGAGGGAATGCATTGTTGTGTCCTCGGCGCTTGAGACATGAAAAAAGACTTTTGTTTGGCAGCTCATTTGGAAACGCTGGTACAGGTTGTGCCAGAAATCAGGCAGCAACAAAAGCATCTAAGCGGAGCTAACTTTTGCTGTTAAAGCGTCAAGGCAACAGAGACCTGGTTCATCTAAATATATATTCCAGCAACACAAAACGGGATTAAATCCCTATCAACGGCATGGAAAAGAATTTTCCTTGTGCAGCAATTTAAAAAAGGTGTTTTCTCCAACTCTAAACAAGTGGAAATCATTTAAGAGCAACATTCTTGAAGGGCAACACGTGGGAGGCTACTTAAGAGGAGGAAAAAAGACTACGGGAGATGAAACGACGCACGGCGTGCTTTATATAGAAGGAAAAAAAGCCATGTGTCGATGAGGATGGTGTGAGAGGCTGTGTCAGACGCAGCACTCAGGTGGAGGAAGTAGTCCAGCCGCCAGCTGCTCTGCTGATTTTCACAAGAGCTGCTGGGTGCTCAGAGGAGCCAAGGTTGAAGTTGTCGAGTCGTCACCGGTTTGCTGAGAATCGGAGTAAATGCAGCAGATTGAAGGGATGGAGGGATTCCAGAGATGAGAGAGGAGTGAATGATGGCACTAAGAAAAGGGCTCAGATAATGATAACATAATCAAAGGAGCGATAGAGCCAGCACTAGATGGTTTAGATTCAAGGATAAGATGGTGAGTGTCAGCAACGGAGGGAAGTTTGCAGCTTGAGGGTGGACGGGATGGAAGGAATCTGGTGAGGTGGGGGAGGGAAGAGCGATAGAGAAAGGTTCCCGCTGCTGATTAACACCGTCAGTCACCTCTTATTGTAAACTGACATCATTGAACTGATGTGTGTGTGGTTTTTTGGGGGGGTTAGTCTCGTGTTTTGTGAATTTTTAATACCCGTTCTAATTAAAACAGCATAATAATGAGGTTTTGCAGTGCAAAGAGGGGCCCTGAAAGGAGAGAAAGTCGTTTTTGTAGATTCTTTGGTGCATGATTGGCTGTCTGTCTGTCTGACTGTCCGTGCCAGGAAACAGGACAGCGACACACTCCTCTCCCTTTGGGGAAAAAACAGCCTCCTGACCCAGTACAAGGCTGTGTGTGTGTGTGTGTGTGTGTGTGTGTGTGTGTGTGTGTGTGTGTGTGTGTGTGTGTGTGTCTGTGTGTGTGTACCCTTGAGGGTTGTTTATAATTGCTATAATTGTCTTATTAATTATTTCCTTATTTGGCGTGACAGTACAACACCACAGTAGTAAACAATGAATTCTCTCTTTCTCTCCCTCGCTCTGTCTCTCTCTCTCTCCCACAAGCCTAAAACCACCATCCTGTGAAATACAGAACGTTGGTAGCAGGCGACATCCGTCCTTGAGCAGAAGTTTCTTTCCTCCAAACACCACCAGGATGGCCGCGTGGTGAAGGCGTTGGCCTTAAGATCCAATGGCCTTAAGATCCAATGGACTCAAGTCCGCGTGGGTTCAAGTCCCACTCCTGGTACTTTCACCTGTCAATGACTCCACACATGTCGATCTGCAGGTTGCCGAAGGCTCCCAGCTGCTTCTGCTGCACCAGGATCAGGTTGATATTTTGGTCGTCTAGAGCCAGCAGACGCATGCAGCCCTGGAAGGCGTTGAAGGGGTTCCTGCAGTCACGGCCGTCTCCTTCAGCAGGACAACCTGAGCGGAAAAATCACAACCTTCACCGTCATTCTGCACAGAAAGCAGCTCTCCAACGAGACGGTTGAGATGTCTAACTCCAGTAAGTCAGCTTCAATAAAGATGGGCGTCACTCTCACCACCAAAAAAGATCTTATTTTCAATGGTGACAGAAGGTGAGTGGCTGGCGTGAGCGCTGCTTCTCTCCTCTTTATCCACCACGATGCTCAGACGGCCTCGCCTGCACTTCAGCTCCGCCTGATGCCACTGGCCGTCATTTAGAGCCGAACCTGAGGGCAGAGAGGCCCAGGTCAGAGCCCTGCAGGAGCCAAGCACCCGCCTTGGACCCTCACCTGCACTGAGCTCCAGCAGAACCCTCCCAGCTCTGTGGATCTGCAGCCGCAGTCTGGCCTCGCTCAGGTACAACCAGGCCACGCCCCCTTCCTGAGGCAGGACAAAGGTGAGCAGAAGCCCCGCCTTGTTCCACGTTCTGAACTGGAACCCCACTGATACGCCCCCCGATGAGGACTTGGGCACCCCGGGCAGCTGGAGGAAGCTCTGGGGGCCGGAGAAGGTCACGGCGACGGAGAGCGGCTCGGAGCAGGAGAAGGTCACATTCCCCTACGAGAAAGAGAGAGAGAGAGAGAGAGAGAGAGAGATGCAGAGATTGAGATGAAGATGAGGAGGAGACGAGGAAAGACTGGATTACTGGATAAAACAACATAAAACATGAATCATTAATCTGTTGCGGGGGCGTGTCAATGTGACCTCTGTCGCCACGATCTCATCAGCGAGTCTCCTTCAGGAGGGCAGTGGCGCTTCGCGGATGGCGATGCCAGAACTGCACATCAGATTAGGAAAGTAAGCAAAGTGGCTGCGCGGGGCGCCGGCAGAGATAAAGCCTGGATGTGAAGGGGAGCTCAGAGCGCGCCCAGGCCTCCTGACATCTCCGCTCCTCTCCTTTGTTTAGTGGAGGTAATAACTCCAGTGTTGCTCCAGCTGCAGCCGTGAGTTATTACAGTCTTGGTTCTCCACAGGGGAGATCATTTTGTTCTCTTTACAATGCTCCACAAACATGGATGACATCTCAAAGTCTTTTGTGGGGCAGTAAAAACTATATACACTCATTTGAGCTCAAAAAATCCAGCTTTATATGATAAATCCTCCTTTTCTTTGCAGGCTTTTAAAGCTCAGAGCTGCGTTTAGTCTCTGTTCAATCACACCATAATCTGCTTGCAGCGGTTTGGTTGTTCAGAGAATCTCAGTGCAACAAGAGCCAACTTCCATTCGTGCATGTAAACAGCTCAAGGTCTCGGGAACCAAGATAAGGAGGCGTTATCAGGCGTCCAAGCGACGCCTGCACTGCTCACCGCGGCCTCATTTATCAAGGGAAGTGCACCAGCGACCAGCAGCAGCAGCTTTTCACCGCGAATCCAGGCAGACCGAGAGAATTAACAAACACATCATTTCAAGTAAAATATCCTCCAGATGAAAGGACAGATATCGGCCGGTGATTACATCTGCCTCACAAAGGCGGCTGAAGGTGTTGGGAGGCCCAGGAGGACTTTCACAAAGACCAGTCTGACGGATCAGCTCCTGTGGTCCAGACTTACCACAGCAGCAGCCTGGTGGCTCTTCAGTCTGGCCAGCTCTATCAGGTTGTGGCCGTTGTGCAGCAGGTTCTCCAGGCAGCCGTGGAAGTTGCCCCCAGAGTCACCTGATGTCTGAGCCCCGAGGCGCTGCCCTGTCCCCACGCTCAGCTGCGTGTGGGTGAAACACACATGAACCAGTTTTCAGACACCACGCTTGACATTCCCGCCCGGCTGGGTAGGTTTTACTGCACCTGCTGCACGTCCCAGTGGCTGAACTCTGCGGGCATGCGGACCTTCTCCGTGTGTTGGTCCACTGTCACGTTGAGATGGAGGCCCCGCCTCTCCACCGACAAACGGTGCCAGTGCTGATCGTCCAACAGGCTGCCGAGAGAGGCGAGACGCCGGGGTTCAGCCGAGGAGGCCCCGCCTGTGAAGACGTGACCGTGACAGATTAGCAACGTTAGCACAATGGTGCAGTGGCTAATGAAGATAAGGCTGCCTAAGATCACCGTGCCAATAAAAGCTTCACTGCTGATGAATATTTTAATTTGTTGCTATCCCACAGAAAGGAGCACGCTGAGGTCGGCTGTCTGAGAACTACAGGATTTCTGCAGAAAACTGGAGCCAGATATTTGACAATCTCTCATTCCGAAAAAATAGAGAAGAGCGCCAGTAAGTCCACATTGTCAGATCCACTTCTGCCTCCACCAAAGTGCTGCGGAGAAACTCAGGGAACCGTCAGCGGAGACAGCGGAATATAAAAAAGAGCGGATTGTCTTTGGGGAATAAGATTTCAACTTCAAACGCTTTGGAACACCACGGACAAATGTATTTTTGATATTTCATCCCATTTACTGCGAGCCGACTGCAGTCAGAACTGGGAGGTAAAAAAAAAACAGATGGAAAAAGCTGGGAAATGGAAGAAAAGAGGCGCTCCTATCATTTGATGGCAGAACAGAGACCCAGAGAGGATGGACAGATGATCGGTTGGAATCACTCAACAACAATATGGAAAACGTCAGAAAAAAAACCCTTTCCTCCTAAAAAATCTGCAGATTAGTCAGAACGGGATGCTGGGGGGAGGACAAGCCTCCATCCTGAAGAAGCTCCCTTCCCCATTCAAGGTTTGTGTCGGAAGAGTACTGTTACGGCTCCTTCTGATTAAGGAGGGGCCGGAGTTTATTTATGGTCACTGTAATCAGCTCCAAACTCCATCACCACACTGCAAACAGACTCTGCAAAGCAAATATTTGAGCTCCGCGACCAGGCGCTGGGATTTACGCTGTCAGGGAGGTAAATCTGCTTCCGCTTCGGTCAGTTTTCCTGCTAAAAGTCTTAAATGATCTGGTTGTTCGGCAGCAGGACCAGTTCGCAAAGTGACGGCAGACACTTGTTTTTGTATCAGTCCAGCAACATCAATCCATTTCTGGAGCCATGAGCTAATAAATATTCCACAAGGGCAGCTCCTCTGAGAATATTTACCCGGCATCACAACACAAGAAGGAGGAACTCGTCCTCCTTCCTCTTCAGGACAGCCTTACTTTCCTTTAACGCTCAAGGTTTTCAGAAAAGATGATGGTGCTTTATTTCTAAATAAGTGGAGCATGAGAGAAAGGGATGGAGAGATAGAGGGAGGGAATGAACCTCGGCAGCAGATGGGGTTTCGTGATGTGAGCCCTGTGATGATTCAGCATGACAGCCTCACACACACACACACACACTCACACACACACACACACACACACACACACACACACACACAGGTGCAGCCTAACTCATGCTGCAGGAAACAAGAGACATCCATCACCGCTGCAACAGGACAGAGATGTAGCCTGATCTCGGGTGATTTTGCAGTTCTTTTCTGTGTTTTGGATAATCCAGGCTGAAGTGAGTCGAACATGCTGAGCACCTGGGTTTTGGATGCTAACATAAGCTCTGTAATCCTTCTATTTCTGATATTAGGAGCGCTGACGTCCTGCAGATAAACCTGGTTTACAGACACCAACCAGATGTGTCGCAGCATCCATCAGGCGGCCTCTCTCTACCTTGTGTTAGCAGCAGCTGTAGCTTCCCCTTGTCCAGCTCCAGGCTGAGGCCCAGCCCGTCCCCACCTCCGGCATGCAGCAGCATCCCAGAGTTTCTCAGGGTTTTAAACTTCAGAGTGATGACGTCTCTGTAGGTGCGCTTCAACGAGGGACTGGGGGAGTAAACCAGGCTGCTGCTGCCGTCCAGGCTCGCCACGTCAGACGCTGCGAGACACAACGGACGTACAGCAGTCAGAATTCCAGAGGTCTTTTCCCCAGTTGTGGTTCAACAGCCATGTTCATGCTAGGTGAACAAGGGTCTGAACCTTTTTCTAACCAATCAAGCTGAAACTCTTAATTTTTCTGTTGGAAAAAATATTGTGAAGGCTTTAGGGCCAGAATAAATCCTTCATCGGGCCACATGTTGGCCCCGGGCCTCAGTTTGCCCACCTCTGCATTAACGTAGGCGCCGCTGCGGTTGGTGGAGTGAAAAAGCTGCAGGTTCATGCTGAGACTCACTGTAAGGACATCCGTACGCCTCCAGCCGAAGGCCGATCCTCCCGTTGGGGTTCCAGCCCAGAGGAATGAGCCTGAGGAAGCGCGCTACGACCGGCTGCTGCAGCTTGTACTGAACGACGCTGTCTGCGTTACTGTTACCTGGAAAAGACTGGGAGGACGACGTAACATCAGATTTCTCTTTCTAAGCCAGACCTTTTAATGACGTTTAAAAATAACATCAGTCGTCCTGATAAACAAAGACATCAGTCAAGGTGCTCTGGCTCCTGTGGACATACTTGTGTTCATTTACCCCCCTCAGAGGCTCCATTAGAGATGCAGCAGAGCTTTAGCATGTTGTGTTGATCTAGCTTTCATCATCTTTCCCCTGACAGGCTCCATAAAAGCTCTGCCGCCGCGTGCAGCAGAACTTGAGAGGCTTTCTATGAAAAGCTGCTCGGCTCGAGCAAAGTGTCGGATTGTCCCGTTTGTGAGCTCACAGAGGATTCCCGCCGCCAGGATTAGCCGGATTCTGCTAGGGAGGAAACTTCATTTTAATGCAAACTTCCACATCTACAGCTGTATATATATACATATATACAGGTATGTACATATATATAGGTATGTATATTTTGGCCTGAGAATCACAGGCTGGATTTAGATGATTGCGTGTTAGTTTTTCTCTACTTGTGCATTGAACCCTGGGGGATGCATCAAGCATGTTGCTTTTGAATGATGTCTTCTTCAATCAGCATAAACTCTACATTCCCCCCCCTTACTCTTAATACTCTTTTAACTCTTGGAAGCTGTTTAGGGTCCTTGCAATACCCATTCTTACCTCTAGGTGCCAGCAAATCCTACAAACTGGCCAAAAAGCGAGTCCAGGATCAAACTGGTTACAAATGAAAAGAGGGCCAATGATCCACCTCAGGAAAACAACAAGGAACCTGCTGGCTGAAAATCTGCCTTGATTTATTTGTTCCTAAAGTGTGTAAAAGCCAACTTTCTATTCTTTAAACAGCTAATTAACCCGGCGTAGCCCCAGTGTGGTCATAAACCTTCTACGGTCTTTGTTGCTCCTCACACAATAAAACCTACTCAAAGAGGCGTGAGATTAAAAAGATGCATAAAAGCACCCAGGTGTGGTTCAAAACGCACGTTTATTTTCACGCTCTGCGCTTCGCCACATGCTGCCGGACCGGGGGAGCGACTCTTGGCTGGCTCACAAGCAGCTCTGCGTCCATCTGCCGCAGCCTGAGTGTTGACTGCAGGTCTGCACAGTCAGCAGAGCTCTTTCATTGGTTCATCCATTATTAATGAAGAGTCAAAGGCTTCTGATGACTCTGATTATCGCCCCGGCTTCCACTGATCCCCGCAGCGCTGCTGCGGCTAACGCGGGAATCCACTACCAGCTGTAATAAACTTGAGTCCTCTTTGTTTTTACACGCAGTGGCAGCTGATTAAACTGTGGCGCCGTCGTTGCGCCTGACAAGACAGTTCACGAGAAACACCAACACGTATCAACATTAAAACAAAAGGTTAATGAAACCGTCTCTTCTCCTTCCTGGTGCAATTAAAACAGTGTGAGTGTAGTCAGGAAAAACCAAAAGGTACAAAATGAGCTCATTGTGTCTCTAAATGTGAGAAGGTGAGAATGGTCGACACCTTCTGGGTCAGGTAGCAGCTGCGATCACGCCCATGTTTGCTAGCCGTTGTTGGACTGTTGGACTCACCCCTAAACTGTCCTCCTGCCTGTACTGTTTCCAGTTGTGTCCCGTGTCGCTGAACATCAGCAGGTACGAGGTCAGCCAGTCGGAGCTGCCGTAGCGACCCTGCGTGGCGACCGCCGTGACCTCGGTCCGCTGGCCCAGGTCAACCTCCAGCCACTGGTACCTGTCTGAGGAGAGCGGAGACCAGCCTCCGGCTCCTGCGGGGAAGGATGGGAGATAAAAAAGCCAGGCTGGCTTATTAAATGTCAGGTTGGCAGTCAAATGTGATAAGGTCCGGAGTCGCTCGCGTGTTTGTCTGAGAAACAGAGCACTTGACCTTTCGCTGCCAGATCCCAAATAGCTCCGACGAATGTGGGAGGGAAAAGTACAGCCGCCATTCTGACAGACGCGCAACCATTGCGGAACTGCTTCCCGCCCACTAACCCAGCGCGGAGTCTCTGCTTTTATTTGCAATGCTGGAACAGACAGTTTTATTTCAAGAGAATTGAAGAGGATGTTTTACTAAAATTTGTTTTAGTCACATTTCAGTTATTTTGTCTCCATCAGTCAAAAGTGGGACATTCGGCTGTAGGAAAAGACGCTTTCCGATCGGCGTTCCAGACTTTCTTGCTGGGTTGTCATGTCTGGGTGGGTTGACAGAGTGGCCTTTTCTTTTCATTTCAGGCGAAAATAAATGACTTCCTGTCGCCGACAGTGATGTGAAACACAAGCTGTGCTCATGAACGACCGAAAATAATTTTAAAAAACAAATGGTTACAGTTACCGTTGATCAGCCGGCTGCCTTCATTCGGAAGTTATTGAAATGTTGTTTTACTCACAGATCAGAGGCGGGTTATTATTACATCCACAACAACAGAAAAACATCAATAGAAGGCAGCCGTACATTGATTTGTTGTGCGGAACGCCGGATATTTGCATTTTTTCCAAATGTGCTCGCAGGCTCTGGCATGAAGTATCGATCCCTCAGTTTGCTTACAGGTCTGGATCTTATAAATAACATCGATATAAAGGCCCCAGCGCCCCAATATCTGATTAATTTACAGCTTTGGAGCCGGTTGGAGTATTTCGCCGCCCTGCATTTCACCAACCGCTGGTTTCAGATCAACGAGAAGGATCCAAAGAGGCGTTTTTGTCACATCGGTTTTCATCACAATTAGCAAAACTCGTCATTTTGACCGAACTTTATGACCAAACTGACCCCGTTGAACTCCTGAAAAGACTCTCTGAACCCACCTGCAGACAGATTAGCATGCCTCCGTAAAGACGTGCCGCTCATTTTTCCCATGATTACAAATTTCAGTGATTTGTGGCACATTTTACGTATTGCCTTTCTTATCTCAGGCAGAAGTCCGTCAGCTGCCAGAATCAGGCCGAGCAGAAGCTCAGCCGTTCGAACCAATCAGTGTCGGTCTGATGGTTGATGGAGCCCGGTGCTTAGAAAGGCTGACACTAATAAGCAGCTCGGCTAACAGTGGCGAAGGAAGCAGCAGCAAGTGTAGCCACGAGAACCAGCGCACAGGATGAGAGGGGAAACGACCAGGAGCACCAGAGGCTCACTTTTGTCCAGCCTGTCACACGTAATTGAAGAGGCAGAACTGATGGCTGACGGCCGGCACGCTGCCTGTCACGGCTGTCACTTTCCATCTCTGGGCTGCTCCGGTGGCCAGCAGGGCAGCAGGTCCGCTCATCGACGGTCACGGGTGCGGTATCACTGCACCCGACGGCCAATTACACCCAGAAGCTCCTCCGCGCTTTCGCTCTGATATCCATTTTTAATACATCGGACAAAATGGGCGGTCACGTCGACGGATTTGTTGCAGCTTGTTGAAACGTCTGAGTATTCTGGTTAAAAAGAGTCGGTGTAGAGTTGGTTCACTGCAGCAACAAATGTTTGATTTTTGAAGTTAAAAAAATCTCGTCTTTCCACTATTTCCTGCACTCAATGTGTGGCGGACAGGTGCTTCACCGCACCTGTCCACTAGATGTCCCCACAGCTTCTCTGCACAGCTGTGTCTCATTAGCTCTCTGATTAGCACCTGAGCTCCAGCTCTCTGGTTCTGCCCAGTCTGGTGTCTGAGGGCTCCCGTACTGATGTCAGGGGTGTGTGATGATATGTGTGTGTCTTTAGAGCCGGAAAAAGTTCCAGAAAATGTGTCAGACAACCCTGACAGCAGTTATTTTCTCCTGTTGGTGAATAAATAAATTGAAAAATTGAAGCGCAGGGCAGCGGGTGGATGACGCAGTGTGTCCCGCTCCATCTAATCCGTTTAATCAATTTTACCCAGAAGATTCCTTTTAGTTTCAAAGGCATGGCGTTTACACTTGAGCGGACTTTGAACTGATGGTGTGATGTACTTTGTCTTGCGGGCTCTGACTTTTCTAAGGCTCCTTGTTATTTGAGCGGAGGTGAAAGTTCCAGGAGCCGCTCAGGCTGAACGGCTCCACCTCTGAAAGGAAACCGAGCTCGGCGAGTCCGCTGGATGTATGGATGAGGAGAGAAAGGGCTGCTGAATCACCATTAATAATGCACAGACATTCCACCTGACGGGCGCGGAGACACGAACAGGAACACGCACCCACGGAGACGTGAGCGAAATGAGAAGTCAGAGCGGGCGTCCAGGTAACAGGCGGCCACTTTAATGTGCGGCTAAAAGCCTGTCATTTGCATAAAATGTTCTAAATGGTCGTTTCAGCAGCCTGACGAGATGTCAGATAGACGACAAGCTGGCGGAGCGCCGGAAACACCAGCCCCCGATGCTCTTTGGTCGGTTTCTAAACGCCTGGACAGGAGATGGAGACAATCCATCCATCCATCCATCCATCCATCCATTGGGTTTCCACTGCAGCAGCATCAGTGAAGCTGTCAATACTTTACAGAAAGCAGCAAGAAAGAAGTCGAGTAATTAGTTTTTACCAATGAAAACGAGACTGCGGGAGGAGGAAAATGATGATTGCAAGGCAGCAAACAGCATTTGATGATCATTTAAAGCAGAGGGGAAGCAGAGAAGGGATATCACAGACGGGAGGCGCAAAATTGAAGAATAACAATAAAAACTGCCAGTGGGACCTAAACAGTGGCGCATTTATCCTGCAGGTTCCTGCTGAGACGTTTCATCTGAAATTGGCTGCTGACGGAGCATTTCATCAACGTTCGAGGTTTAAGATGCAAAAAAGGGAAAAGCAGAAACCAAAGCCCTGCACATGCCGCCTTTCAGCATCCGAGCTGCACATATTGAGATATTTTTGCAGCGCGCACGGCGGATGCATTCATCAGGGCTGAGCTGATAAAACAACGTGACAAATATGAAACAAAAGCAGGTTCGTCAGCTCAGCTCAGCAGAATCTGGGACACACACACACACACACACACACACACACACACACACACACGGTGTGAAGAGAATAAAATAAGCTATAGAATACCATATTGCGGCTCTATTTATTTAATAGCCATTCTTGGCAGTTTGTGTCGCTTCAGCTTTACATCACAAAAAAAGTCTATTCTTGTTTCCTTTTTAGCACAAAACTGAAATTCCAGTCAGGAATTCTAAATATATCTACTCAGGGAAAGTGTGCACTGGAAATCTGTGGATTCAGCTGTGTAAAAATCCATTTAGTTCCTCAGCAACCACTCCAACATTCTTGGGTTGGTTTTTACTTTTTTATTATTTTGAATACTTTATTCTCACCCTGAATCCTGCATGCTGTTGATCTGCAACTCAGGAGGATCTCCGCCCGCCTGTCTCCACCCTCCAGCTATTCCATTAAAATGACAATGTTCTCTACATCAGCTGGCTCTCTTTAGCTTCTTTACCTTGAAATTACCCTCTGATTAGTCCATTATCGTCGTAATGTAATGGAGAATGTCCTGATGAAAAAAACGCCCTTTTTCATGCTGCCGGCAGCTTCACTGAGCGAGTAAATGAAGTGGGAGCTCTGCTGCTCCTCTGAGAACAACTGGAGAAGGCAGAGACTTTGCACTCACAGCAGGAGGTAAAAACAAGCCGGAGACGTTCATTTATTCACGGAGCTCTTCGGAATCTGTTCTGGGAAGAACGTGCTCACCTGAACCCTGTTCCCTCCCGCCCAACAGCTGATTAGAGCTAAAGGCTGGTGTTTGCTTTGAGGCCCCATCCATTAAACAAAGCCGGGGCGTGCACGGCGCTCTGCAGCCTCCCGGGTGCTGGAAATCATTCCAATCCAGATGAGGCCATCCTCGCCTCCCCAGCTGCTTCCCTTCTTTGATGTCGGGATAAAGCCTCGCCGAGCGTTCGCCCGCGGAACGCTCGGCAGCAAACCGTGATCTTCAGTCTGTCAGAGCCTGCGTCAGCCGCCAGCGCAGACCCCCCGCTGGCTTTCCATGTCAGATGAACAAACAAGGCGCGCTCATCCTCCTGGCGCTGTTTACAGCGACTGTGCACAAGATGACAAATCTGCCAATTTGTTTTATATCAGCCTCTTTTTGAAAATCCCTGGAGATGATTTTCCGACAGTTAAGGAGCAGGAGGATCTCCAGCGATTCCTTCATCAGTCACGTGGATCAAAAAGACAAGCTTTTCATATTTCTGCCACATAAATTAACAAACATGAACTCCTCTGAAGTGAGTCGGCACCAGATCAGAGGGCATCCAAAGCCTCTTCTGCTCTAATTGGTTTGGAAGGACATGCAAATGTGGTGGAGGTGGATGGAGAGAAGGTGTAGGAGGGATTCTCCAACACGCTTCGCTCATCTGAAGCTAAATTCTCTCCTTCTTACCGTCTCTGCGGTTGAGTTTGGCGAAGCACGGCGCGTGGCTGCTGGACAGCTGGGAGGAGCTCCTGAAGGAGGCTGGCGGCAGACCGGAAACCAGCGCGGCGTCGCACGCCTCTGTCAGCCAATCACAAAGCAGAACGGAAGCACATGGTCAGAAAATGGGTCTTGATTGTGACCTGTTACAGTGCAACAAGCCATTAAAAAACAGAGCTCTCGGCCTCCAAAGTTTCTGGTTGCAGAGTTTCCCCCCTAAATTACCGTTACCGTAGAGACGACACCTGACCCTTGCCAACAACAGTCAGATGTCTCTGACATGCACCGTCTTATTTGCAGAGATGTGCCAGATTAATAATAAATATCGCTAAGTAGCCAAAGCACAGAGACATCATAAAAGTTGCATTTCCAGCTCAGGGACTTATAACCGCAGTTATTAGGCATTCGCATGGAAAAAGCTCCATCACTGTTGCCGTTAAGGCTGTGAATTAACACGAGTGTCAGTATAATTCCCAATCAATGCCGAGCGGTTATGTTAGGCAGGTATGAGTGACTCTCTGCCGTAATGGCACCATGTTCCAGCAATAATGTCCACTCAGTGGAATGAATGGTGTAATTTTGCGGAGAGGGATAAATGAATGCTGTAATCATGTCGCATTGTGGAGATGGATGTCGTTCGGGCTGCCTCATTACAGGCCGGATGCTGATGGAGTGCCAGAGCGAAGCCAAACCACCGCGGATGAACGTAAAATATGCATAAATAAGCAAGGATGTGCACTTGCAGTCTGTGTTTTGTCCCTGCATCAGTCCAAAGTGAAGAATTTGGAAAAGTGTCGGTAAATGTCGATTAGAAGTGAGAGGACAGCGTGTTGCTATTCAGGTTGTTTATTGTCTCAATATCGTTACGCTAACGAGTGTCTCCCAGTCTTTTAAGATCCTTCAAGAGGCTTCCCCGAGCTCTGTTTAGTGTACAAGAATTTCTAATTGAGGGTAACGTGCATGGCTGCTGCGGAGGAAGAGAGGGAGCAGGAAATGAGCCGCTGCTGTGACAGATGATACAATGGGTAAAAAAAGGAATAAAAAAGGAAGCTGACAGGCTGAGAAAATAATAGACTCGCTCTTTCAAGGGCTGAGAGCCTGAATGTGTCTGAGAGACAGGCGGAAAACTGGAGGATGAGACTAAAAAAGATGGATGCGGCATCAACACCAGAATCCCCGAAACATTCAGAGTTTAACGTCGGCCGCTGTAGCAGGAATCGGCTGATTCTGCTGCCCACCAGCAGGGGGCAGCTCAGCCAGTTTGGAAAGGATCAGACGTAAAATTGTAGATTCCAGACTTGCAGATTTTCTTTTTGCTCGGGTCTGTAAATGTTGCATTTATGCTCCTCAGGACAAGTTTCATCAGCGTATCGTGCCTTCAGCTGTTGGCTCGCTAACGCTCAATTGTCTTATGTTGCAAAGCCTGGTGGTCAAATGTGGTCTGAATCACCTCTGAAAGTGTTTGTAGGTGTTGTTAGCATATTATTTGCATACATTTTATGTAGAGATTTAAATATGTTGCAGTTTTTTTTTACAGGGGAGTATACTGACTCATGGATAAAAAGGCACCGAAAAGTGTAAAAAGTGTTATTTCAGACAGAGTCTTTGATAAAAGTTGGATCTTCTTCCATTCAAGGTCAAATTCTTTCCAGACCATTAAAAAGAATTTGACCCATTTACGACTTTTTAAAAGTATTTTTTATCCACTTTTATCCCAAAGTTAAAAAACTCAGGCGTGTTTGTAGAAGTAAGCGCCGTTGGCGATGGTTAAATCAACCTTTCTCTGAAATGCGATCGCAGCCTGTAGGGACTTGAAATAACAAAATAAAACGATTAGTTGCTGTTGCCCCACAAACATAACCACAACTTTCATAAATTCTTGACTCTGTTTACATTTAGAAGGAAAAAAAAGGAACTAAATTACACACAGTGTCTCTGTAAACAGATCCGCCCAGAGAAAATGTGTTATTTTCTTGTGAAGACTGTTAACAAGAGCCCATTAGTGCGATGCTCCTTGTGTTTAATTCCCAGATCACGACGCTCCCAACGAAGCGTCACTCTGAATTAATTTGTCAACACTGGAGTCCTTCAGCACGGCGTCCTCGCCTGCCTCCGTGATTATGTTACTTCTTTGCAGAGTTTGTGCTTTGTGTCAACTTTAATAATGTCATTCTGGAACTTTTATCAGTTGAAGACGAGCAAAACCCTGAATGTTTTATACGAGACGTAGAAAACATGCAAGAGTCAGCTCCTGTGGAGTACGCCGTTCTTCTTGCTTCAAACATCTGTCTCTCTCATCAGAACATCCCCCCCTGCTGGGCAGGAAGCTTAATGACCCCGAGAAAGGAGGCACAAAACAAGTGCAATGCAAAAAAGTGAACCAACCGTTCTCCGTTGTGTGTGATAATCCCAGCAAAGATGACTGGGAAGCCCTTCCCCACTGATTCCACATCTGTGAAGGTGCAGAAAAACTAGCGCCGGTTTATGTGATGGGACTTCGACTTTAGAGGCAACGTTTGTGACACCAGAACCAGCCGAGCGTGACCACAGGCAGGTCAGAGGGAAACGGCTCCAAATGTTCAATATCTGCTGGACTCTGCAGACGCTGAGACAAAACCCCAAAACCCCAGGAGAGAAATCCAACAGCGACAAAAAACCCATAAAAATCGTAGGTAGTAAAATGGAGACCAGGCGCCGTCTGTAAGATTCTGCTTTACAACTGATTTGATGTTCAGAAACTGGACCGAGCACAAACCACCACAACGTTAATTTCAACCTTTGGTGATTCCAGCGAAGCATTTTATCAACCTCAATCAAATGAATGATCAATATTTTGCGGCCCCCTCAGGAGAAGCTGCATCCATCTCCTCGCAGTCACATTCATCACTCAGGAGGAATAAACAGACTGTGAGTCTGACAGCAGAAAAAACTCTTTTTTTCATCTCTGGATTGGCGGTGGAAGAGCCTTGGACCTGTCAGACACGATGAATCCCCTCTGACATGACTCAGACGCAGGGACTCAGGTGGAGGGAGGGGGCGGGGCTCCTTCACCTGCTCTGTTTGCTTCTTTAAGGTGTTGATGAATAGAAAAACAACCACAGAGCTCGTGACTAAGCTGGAGACCCTGAATCCCAATGAACTCCATCCATCAGCCGGACAAACAGCAGCGAGCAGAAGGTCCTGCTGTCGCAGCCCGACTTCAGTGCTGCTCGCTGTGAGTCGCGTTGACTCATTGGGCCATTCGGAGCACGCCCAGCCGAAGAACGAGGCCGGTTTTAACTCCAGAGATGACTACCATCCTTGTGCGGAAATCGTCAACGTCTGTTCTGCAAACAGCTGAAAACGTTGGCGTAAATTGACAGTAACGTTCTCGACCTGCTGACGGTTAAAACAGCCAGTCAGCAGGAGCAAGTGTTTCCTTTGACATGAAGGGAATTCAAAGCGCTGGATAATTGACCTGTCTCTGAAAAACAAACAGATTTTATGTTTACGTTCCGAAGCCGACAGGACAGGCTGGTTATATCCGCTGAATTATTTATCAGCTATTCCAAAGCTGCCTGTGGTCCACTTGTTAATTGATTAATTGAAATGCGCAGCAGCATAGCATGCTAACTAATATCCTGAAGGTACGGATATGGCGAGGGGGGTGGGGGCGCTCTCCACTGCTACTTTAATTAGCATTGCTTTGACACATAATTAATAGTGCAGGATGAGAGAGTGTGAAGGGCCCTCTCAGCAGCATATGGCACCTGCTGACTACAGTCGGCAACAACCTGCTTCAAACCAGAAGTTCTCACATTCTTTTTTTTGTAAAAAACCTTCAGCTCAAGACGGAAACTAAATAACCGTGATGTGTGTTCTAGTCTTGGGTTCTTACTGTCACAAAGAGCTTCATTCAGGAGGGGAGAACATGCATGCTGGACTTCAACCACGCCAGCAGGTTGGGGGCCGTTTGGCTCTTCACCTCTGGGATTTTTAGATCTGCATAAACGCAAAAGGACGAGTCTGATAACCGGGATTTACCAGTTTGTCTCAAGGCTACAGGAGAGCTGATCCTCCAGCCCTCCATATCTGTTTTCTCACCATTTCCTGCACGTGAGGAAAAAAAAATCCCCCAATTACGTGATTATTATTTGGAAGCTGCCGGCTGTAATAGCCATAATCGCTCCGGGTGGGAAATGAATCACCAGAATCTACTCGCCTAGCAGCTGCAGCGACTTCACCTCCTCCTGGAAAATACAGCAGCAAATGCAGAGTTATCTATCTATCTACCCGCCTTCCCTTCACCACCACTTATTCCTAACAGGTTTCAGCCGTACCTGAGGGTCCGGAAGACTCTGACGTGGAGCCAAAGCAGCCGGTGACGCTCCCGAGGACAGAAACGCCCCCCAGTGTCTCATGTCCTGGAGCCAATAAAAGCTGACTAATTTGTTTTCTATATAGTTCAATGCAACCGTATTTAGAATTTAATACAATTTATTTGCAGTCGGACACGTGCAGCTGACGTGACAAGACACCGTCAGGACGGAGGATAATTTGATATTAAGAATTCATTGAGCAGCAGGTTCAGAAGATATTTCTTTTTTTAAATATATTAATATTAATGTCTGTAAAATCTAGCCAAATCCTTTGACTTGCAGGCATAACTTGGCTGACTAGCTGACAGTGAAGGAGGCATCTACGTCTCACACACACACACACACACAAATCTGTAAAATCCTCATCTCCCCTCTCTGCCTACAAACCCCACACTTATCTTCCTCCAGGTTTTTCCTTCTTTATCACTTCTCCGGCTGCCCTACCTGCATTCTCCCCCCTCCTCCTCCTCCTCCTCCTTCTCTTCCTCCTCCCCCTAGTTTATAAAAGTCAAACTCTCTCTCAGATGTCAGACCTCCAGAATGCAGATGGGCGCTGGTGCAGGTACAGTAGAGTCACTGAGGGATAAAATGGCAGCAGAAAATGTCACCGCAGCCAAGGGAGCACTTCATCCTCCCAAGCTTTTTATTGTCTTTCCAGCTCTCCCTCTCACGCCTCTCCTCCTCCTCAGTCTCACCTCAATGTGTTTGAGTCCATTTAATAATCTCCAGAGTTGAAATTCATCCTCCTGACTCCGCTGTGGCCTCCTCCTCCCCCTCCTCTTCCTCCTCTTCCTCCACCTTCTTGGCCGTCAGCGACTCTGCGGTCACGCTGGTGTGGTTTCATAAAAACTGCACGGCGGTGGGAGCATTAGGCAGCATCTGCAGCAGGGAGCTGACCGACGTTCCAGGCTGAAGCCTGCGAAGTTCCAGACTTTTCAAGGTGAAACTTTGCATTCTGGAGCTTGGAGGCCTTATGAAAATGTGGCATTAAAACTCCCACAGCAGCCGGCTTCCCCCACCAGACCCCCCCAGCAGGGACAACGTGTCTCCGTGTGCTGACGGAAGTGACGACCCGGCGTCGACCCGACCGAACTGATTCAGGAGCAGCAAAAACACCTTAACTTGTGTCATCCGCGTTTAAAATCCAACTTTTGTTTGTGAAAGTACGATAAGTTGAGCAAAAACAGATATTTGAGACGTGTGTGTGTGTGTGTGTGTGTGTGTGCTGCTAGAAACACACACAGCAGGGTAATTAGGGGAGCCGCATCTGTGCTGGAGGAGCAGGAGTATCCTGAGGGGACCCCTGAAGCTCCTGTTTACATCCTGCTCGATTCCTTCAGCCTAATTCTGCGGCGTCGCGCGGACAAGCGGGAGATACAGCCGAAAGCTGATTCCAGAACCGTCTGAGGCGCCTTCCATGATCAACAGGCTGAAGGGGCCTCCTTCCCGCCCAGGCTGTCAGAACGGTGGCGACGGAAGAGCAGAACCTCCGCAGATGAAAGAGGATCCCCAACCCGCTGCGACAACATGTCATCTCGAATTATGGTTGCGTCACATGACAAATGGCTTCACTTCCAGGCTCGGCCTTGAGGCAACGGAGCAGCAGGGCCACAAACGGCCTGACTTGACTACCTGTTCCCGGGTTCATAAACCCAGAATCACCACCTGTGCGCCAGTAACCTCGACTTCATCGGGTCCCATTCATGGCTCCGCTTCATCCACGCGCATTTCCATAAATGACACACAGGAAGAAATATGGCAGGGATTTATCGTCCACGCTGGCTCATGAATCATAAGGGGCCCGGAGGTTTACGTTTCGCCGTTTTCATACCTAATGCCTTTTCTTCACAGCTGCACGCCCGAACCAGCAGCTCCCAGAAAGGTGATCAATCCACCAGACGCACCTGAAAAAGGCTGTTGGATCTGCAGCCAGCTCAGCGTTTTCTCTGCCAGATTAATCCCAGAAAAGATGAGGAGAAGTTCAGGGGTGCAGAGACGGGGCCCCTAACGCCCCCCCGGAGCCCCTCTGTTTAAATAGCCAACTTTTTATAAATACAAAAACATTAGTTGAAGTATTAAATGAACTAAAAGACCAGCAAAAAGTTGTGAAAATGGAGTTAAAGGTTTCGATTCCAACTGAAATACTGGTTAAAGTCCATAAACTCAGATCCCGTCTGGTTTGAACTTGACATAACTTTGTTTCTGTCACCGTTTAATTGAATTTCCGTTTAACGGCTTTTAGGATAACTCCATTTTCTTTCCTCCCGGAAGGGGGTAAAAATAAAAGGAGCAGTTGTGGAAAAGGAAGTGTTCAAACTTTGGCAGTTGAAGATGAACCTTCGTCTAAACAGCCGGTGATAATGACGAAAATGCAAATCAGCAAACAGCAAGCGGCAGCAGTGCAGCACTATAATCTGTCATTAGGGCGGGATTAAAGTCGTTTAGTGTTCTCCAGATTAGCCGTCATTAGGCTGTGATCATAGCACACACTCCAGTGGTTTTAAATCAGCGGAGGGGGAGAAGAACCCTCAGGAGGGATGGATGAGAGGAGAGATGGAAGAAAGGAGCAGGAATACCTGAACCTCCTGTCCTTCAGGAGCACCTGATGACGCTTACCGCTGGTTTTTGAGCAGACCTGTGTGACAACAGGCACCTCGAAGCACCACACACAGGAAGGAACACCCGAAGGTTTATCCCGTTTATGTTAGGTGAGCTAATAAAAAGTTAACCTCTGTTTATTACATTTTCAGAGGAAAAGATCAAATGAGTTGGTATTTTTGCACATTACAACCCTCCAGAGGTCGTTCTGCATGAAAATGTGATCTCGAATCTTAAATCTGAGGGATCGTTTTGAACACTTTGAAGGAGAAAACGTCTGCCGCTCTCGTTTTTGGCTCGGTGCAAAACATGTGTGAATACTAACAACGTTTCAGTGGTTTACATCGAGGTAATGAGCCACAAATGTCCTTTCGAATCTGCGTTATGATTCCCGCCGATGCTGCAGACAGATGCACGGATTAATGGAAAGGGAAAAACAAACACCGTAGCCCCCTCCACCCCCCACGTCTGAGGAAGAAGCTCGCCCAGCGAAGCAAACCATGTGTGAAGAGAAGCCACAGATGATGATTTAATGAATGATGAGCAACAGGAACAAACACATCCAGAGGAGCCATTTTTCTTTAGAAGAAGTGAATAAAATCAGCTTCTGAGAACACGAATGTGATATTTTCCCGCTCCTGGGCTGGTTTTTGACTCTTCTCACCTCACAGGTTCGGGTGTCTAACTACCAACTCAACCTGCCCTAAAATGCCTCCTGGTGTGAGCGAATGGTGTGTGTGCGCATGTGTGTGTGTCCTGTGATGGACTGGGGAGCTGCACAGTGTGTGTTCCTGCCTCCTGACTTCCCACTTAACATCACACTGATGTTGATGGTTCCATTCCCACATGAAGGTGGTAAACGACATGAGACGTCTATAAAGAATCCCCCAACCAGGCGTTTTTCTCCCCTGATTTTATCTCCTTGTACTTTTCCTGCACAAACCCACTCTGGGGATCTCATCTACGCTTTAAACCGTCTGCTGTCGGACCGGAGCTGCGCGCTTCCACGGCGGATCGCTAATTTACAGCCTGAGCCGGGGAGGCTCTGCGGAGGGCGGGCAGACCTTTCCCACAGAGACGTATGTTCACGGGTCAGCTAGCTCCCTCACCTGCAGCAGCTACAGTTTGTCTTCGCGTTAATGTGCTTACATAAACTTTAACATGCTGTTTGCCTGGAGCGCCTGAGGCCAGTCCAATTCATTTAAATCCACAGTGGAAAAGCGGAACATGAATGAATTTATTACAGCTGCACGCCCACTCACGCCGAGAAACTCAGCGATGCTTTCAGACCTTAACGTGTGCAAATACGGGAAACATTCAGAAATACACAAATAATCTGTTTGGACCTCACACATCAGCCTAATTACTCTATATACATATGCATCCCATATTCTCCTTAATTACCTCATCTTAGTGAGCATTTATGGCTCGCAGCAAATCGGTGCTGTGAAGCGTTAATAATTAAAATATGATTAAAATGTGATCTGGATGGTTCGAAAGCAACAACCAAGCACAGCAGAACTCCACAGCTGATGAGATCAAACCACCAGGAAAATGGTAGAAATAAGCAGAAGTTTCAGAGGAAGGTCAAAATGAGCCAGAAGAAATCAAAGAAGCTCGATCGCCCCCTGTTGGTGGGCAGCAGTACAGGTTGAAAAAAGGGTCCTCGGAATAAAAGCCACGACTTTAACTATTGATTACAGCGCGAAATAACAGTGTTTGTGTCGTTACCAAAACGGTGCAGGAAAAAGGCTCCATTCTGCTCGACATTTTTATCATTTTCTCCTAATTATGCTGCATCTTGTAGAAACACTGACACCCGCGCCAGGCCTCGATTGTTGTTTTCAATGAAAGAGCATATGGCGGCACAAACTAGTCTCCTTTGAATATCTCATTTCTCAAACAACATATGCTTCATTCAGAGCTCAGCGCGTCCTGAGGCACTGGGTTCTGCTGCATTTCTGAGGGGAATAAAAGGTGAAAGAGGCGTCGTATAAAATCAGCTCACGTGAGACCGTTCAATCAGCGGAATCTGGGGCAGAACACGGCGCTGAGCGGATGCTCAAGAACCGGCTTTGGTGATCTTCTGCTCACGTTACCAAGCTCACATCTGTTTCAGCATCTGTGCGGAGATGCTGCATCCTCTCCGAGAAACCTGTGATACACAACATCAGCCGGCATCTGCCTGTCAAAGGGGACGACGGGCGGAGATCTGGCGACTGAACGCTTTGGAGCCTGAAGCGCCCACGTGCTTCACGCCCTAGCGGTCGGACTTTCACAGCGGCAGCGGCCCCTGCGCCATCGCACCTTCAGTTTAAAGCGTCATCAGTTCCGACGGCGTCCCATCGCTGAGCACGTTGTGGCTGTCACGCCGTTAGCATCAGCGGGAGATTGAACGCCACGACTTTACTGCCCTGCTGGTTTTACGCGCCAACTTCCCTGAATCTCATTACCCAGAGTCGCACAGATGCACAGGCAGCTTATCGCAGCGCCATGCAGCCGGTGAAATATGCATTTGCCCTGTTGTTATTCAGCAGCGCCTCCGGAACGCACAGCACGGCGTCTCCGAGAGGGGGAGGCCGAAAGGAGGGAATTATCTCCCTGCTTCCCTTCTGATGGGCTAGACATGACGTGTGCTGCAGGTCAAAATGTGAAAAAAAGGAGAACGCAAAAGACGCATAGTCGCCCCCTGGTGGTGAGCTGCAGTAATGGATTCAGCCACACCTTCCACCTGATATTTTAGCTAGTGAAAATTCATAAAAAGGTCTAATTTAAGGTCTAAAATGAAGGGAGTCGGGATCCCTCTGTGGTCCGCGAGTTGGGAAGCTTGAGGAGCTCAGCGGCATCGTCCAGCTCGGAGCAGCTGCACAGAAGGAGGCGATGCCAGAAAAACAAAGCAGGAAAACAGCAGCGGGAGGGCAGAGATGCTGGAAGAGGAGAGACGGATGAGAGAAAAAAGACAACAAGAGGGGAGAAGATGCTCTGTTTGACAAATGTGCAGTTCAGGGTTGGGGGAGAAGGCGGCGCTGAGGAGGAAACGCGCAGAAGTTCGGCTATTTCGGCGAAGCTGCTCAAAGGCTGGATCACCTCATCACCTCATCATCTCCTTCTTTCCTCTGCAGAAGCTCCGTCTGCTTCTGGCCTGAAGATTTTACAGGCAGCTGCCTTTTTATTAAGCTGCTGAGGAAAGCAGCGGACCTCAATCACGTGTGTGTGACATTTATTCAGCGTGTGAGGAGAAGTCTGTCACAGAGAGCAGGAGAAGAATGTGAAACGGGAAGGAGCTGCGGAGCCTCGAACGAGAGAGCTGTCAGATCCGCTCTGGCTGGAGGGATTTCAGCAGGAGTGAATGACAGGAGGAGAAACGAAACACGCGAGGGGCAAAATCCAGACGTGGAACCGATGAGAACCGTGGAAGGAAGACTTGGAAGCTGAGGTCAACATTTGAGCATAAAAAACTTTATTATCTACTTTATTCCTTCTCTCTCTGTGTCTATCTGTCTGTCTCTCTCCCACACGCACACAAACACACGCGCGCGCACACGCACACACGCACTGTGCTCCGTGAACACAAAAACAGCCATCACGCTGCGCTGAGCACCAAATTAACCAGAAAACGCACCGATAACGTTCATTTACGCAGCCGGGAGGCGACTTTTCGGACACGTTTGAGCGACTTGCTGATTATTTTATAATTGATTGTCTTTAACACTTTGTGTCATTGCATGCTGAACTGAAGCGGGAATAAACTCCGGAGGAAAAACTGCATGTTAAAACCTTCCAAGGACAAATGTGACTGACAGGTAAAACCAGTCAGATCAGCCCCCAAACCTGAGGGAAGCAGCCTGGCTTCGACTCTGAATGCTGACAACAGTCCAGCTGGAGCATCAGCAGCCTGGCCGGACGTCTGCGCAGAAGCGCACGGCGCGGCTCACCTTCTCCGCCCGCCCCGGGCCAGCTGGACAGAAGCAGGACCACCCGAACCACCGTCCCGGCGCCCCCTCCGGTCCACAGATCCATGACGAAGCGACGGAGGTGAAAAAAGCCCGGCGGCTGCTGGAGGAGAGAGACGGCCGAGCAACGTCCCCGCTCCAGCTCCAAGAGAGGTCTCCTCCGTTCCCCAGAGCGGAGGGAGGGGGAGAGGGAAGGAGGGAGGGAGAAAGGGAGAGAAGGAGAGAGAGAGAGAGCGAGAGCGAGAGAGAGAGAGAGAGAGAGAGAGAGAGAGAGAGAGCAAAAATATCCACAGAGCGTGTCAGAGAGAAGTTGTCTAAAATTCATCATTTGCGGCAGCGTCAGTGTCCCAATGATTTGATTCTGTGAACAATCCTGTTGGAACATTTGGAAAATTCGCAATCAAACACGCTTATTGCCGAGGAATAATAAATAAGATAAAATGAATTGCGGGCGGGGCTCGTGTTGTAACTTTATACAACAAAGGGGTCTGCTGGAGGTTTGTTCCTGTCAGAAGCAAAGTCTGACCAGACCTTGTCTGCTTCCGAGGAGACTTTCTGAAACAAAAGCAGATTTTGTGTGAACGTCAGCTGCAGCAGGGGAAAACTGGATTTAGCATCTTTAAAAGCTCTGATTTGATGGCGTCACGAGCGGGTCAGCAGGCAGACGAACGCAGAGCAGGTGGGAGAGATCAAACCGGGCAGGAAGCACACTTTCAGAGTTTGAGCTCCTGGGAGATCAGAGACATCGGCGCCATCCAAATTTATCTCTGGGAACAGAAATAATTGGGAAGAGAAAATGTAGGAAAAAGGGGAAGAAAGGAGGGAAGGAGGAGGAGCGGTGTCACCGGGGTCGGCCTGCTGTCACTCCTGGGTATGAAATAATTGACTTCCAGAGGTGAACCGTCACCAATCCAGTCGGCAGGACGCCACAGAAATAGCACCCAAGTTTAGCCCTTGTTGGTGGGTTTCCATGGCGACGCCCGGGATCGGCCATTTTCTGACTTCTGAGCTTCACGTACTGATGAGCTGACCCTGGAAACCCATCCGTCCGTCCATCCGTCCATCCATCCGATCTCCAGCAAACGTGAGAAAACTCTGCAGCCTTTCATGAAAGAAGGCAGCCCCGTCTTCATGCCGCTCACGTCGCCGCCCGTGAAAACTCTGTTGGCTCAGACGAGCGTTCCTCTTGTAGACAAGAGAGGTTCTGTACGGCTTTGTGTTCCAAAGAGTCCTGAGGAGAGGGAGCCAGTGGGAGGGGGGCTGATAATCACAGCCTGGCTGGAGGGTAGGGGGGTCGAAAAGAGGTGAGGTCAGAGGTCAGACATGGCTAAAACACCTCTGGAGACGAACGTGGCTGAGTTCTGAGTTGCCCTGAAAGCTGATTCGTCGCCCTCTGGTGGTGTTCTGAGATAATAAACGATGCTCCTCCTCGATTAAACCTACAAAACTACATTAAAATCATTTGTATTGTTTGCACAAAATGCTAATTTGAGCTTTTATGCTAACTGCAACTGTGGACTACCCTGAGAGGATGGTGCGCCTGTGCAGCGGCAAAAATGACTTTCTATTCAGTCTAAACCAGTCCAAGGCTCCGGTTTTACCGTTATGTCCCCCCTCATTGACTCCTAACACACAGGGCGCCGCCTGGGTGATGTGATTATCTGGTCAGAGCGCAACCAGGAATTTAGCCCGGTTACATTTTTCATCTGGTTACCTTCAGTCTGAATTTATTACCACACAGTCGCTGCAACATTTATCAGTGACTTTGGGAGCACTTATAACGAGAACGAGTTCATTATTTATGTGCAAACATTGCAAACATTTGACCGAGGGTTTGCTAATTATTCTGTTTGATTCTGTGGATAAATATTGATAAGAAACAGCAGAATTATCTCATCAATCAGTTCCACCACTCTGTCAAAGGCAACCACAGGCTTTGCAGGATGAAGTGAATCATTCTTCCTCTTTTTTTGTCCTGATTGATGTGTGAAAGCCTTCCTTTCATCCATCAGGTTGTGAGCTTGACGCCTCGGCGCGAGCTGTCAGGTTCACCACGACGGCTGACACAATAAAAGCTCCACGTGACTCCGTTCTGATGGCAGAACCCGCTGCCGATGGCGGCAAATCCGTCCCGTCTGTTTCCTCGTGCGTGCTCCTGTTAGCTGTGAACAGCAGATGAGGACGAGCTGCTGATGGATGCACTCGGCGGCGTGCTTTGCATTCACGGCGGCAGCTGCAGGCTGCAGCGAAGCTCGGCCGCCCAGTTGGCTGAGGCACAAAAGAATCTGCGAGTTTCTTTGAGGGAGAACAGAGATCAAGCTGCTGGAGGCCAGAAGAGCGTCTGAGGAATCAGGAAAAGTCGAGTCTTCTTCTGTAGGAAGGAGGTTTCGCCCCTCCTAGACTCTAGGTGTCTCCATCTGTCCCAGAAATTTCCACGAACCAAAAATAATCCACGACACGTCGAGGCACGTCTGACCCAGTGTGTCAGATTTGGTGACATCTAGTGGTCAGAATCCACTGCAACAGTTAGCAAGGTTCTGTTCGCGTGTCCGCTGCTCTGCTGAGGCTTTTCCGCCTGCAATTAAATATTAAGCATGGAGCGGCACCTCTAAATGTTCTCCGCTGGAGAGGCTTCACAGCCGCTTTCGCTGCAGCAGGTAGAAAATGGTTCAAACAGGCTGTCAAACACCATAGAACAAGCAGCCAGAAGCTTCAGGCACTCTAATGGCGCGTGTGTGGACAGCAGATTTCAGAGACCTTCAGCTAGCTCGCAATTTTCCCAAAAAGCGAATCGATTCATTAAAAATTCGGACGCTGGCAGCTCTTCTAATGCGAATCGGCAGACCGACCTCCATGAAAAGTGCAACTACACGTCCTGATTTTAAATTTGCTTGTCACGTTTCCTGATACACACACAAAACTACTGCAAGAAGCTGCTTCTCCTGGTTCCTAAATGTCTTCAAACTGGCATCTGCACTGGTTCCTTCCGATATTAAACCTTCTCCAGGAGGGAACTGGGCCTTTCCTCCACTCCGTCTCTTCATTAGACATGTTGAATGTTAAGAGGAAATTAATCAGAGCCAAATCCTCCTCAGCTTTGGGGAAATTAATCATGCAGATGATGATTATGATCCGCTGAAGTAAAAGGATTTTTGTATAATCATCTAGCAGGAGCAATTGAAACAGTGTTGTTATTCGTCGCTTTTTTAAATTATGATAACATAGAATTAGGCGCCAGTTAGCGGTTCAGCCTCGCAAGCAGAAGGTCTGGACTTTGATTCTGTCTCAGGCCATTTTCTGTGTGGAAATTCTGTCCAGTTTCCAGAAAACATGGCCGCAGACTCCAAACGGATGTTTCTTTTTCCCGTGGTTGTGTCAACAGGAAGCTCCACGGTGAAAAAAAAGCCATAACCTCTGGCTGCTCTGAATGGCTGGTTCTGAGCCTCCCCTCACCTCCGGGAGCCCCGGCTGAGGGCCCAGCCGATGGCTGATCGAACGTGGGTGAAGAGCCGGACCCGTGACGCCGTGTCCGGGTCCACAGGAGGAGCTGTGGGAACGCGACTCTCATCAACACCAGGAATCATCCATTTTCTGACCCCGATGATGACGAATCCCTCGATTTGCTCCCGTTGATGGGGCGACTGAGCAGTCGAGCCAGACTTCCGCTGACAGCTCAGGCTGTTTCCAGCTCACTTCTCTGCTGGAATATTCTCCTTGGTCACGTCCTGATCCATCAGCCCCGACAATACGTCCACTTATCCGGGACAGTTGCCCTGTCATAATCACAGCCTCAGTCCTCCTGCTTCCACGCTGCTGACAGCCCTTCCTCGCTCTCCTCTCCATCGGTGGAGGTCGGCTGTTCTCAGGGCTCTTTAGGCTTCCTAATTTTCCCGCTGTGAAGCTCAGGGTCTAATATCACGCTTCACGACGCTCCGCAGGGCTCAACAGCTGGACGCAAACCTCAGAAAAATCAGCCAGTCAAGCAGGCGCTGGAGCGCCCAGTCGTTCAGTCAGTGCTGCGGTGCAGCTCTGGGCCGTTGTCACGCTCCGCAACACTGCCGGCGCCCCGCTGTCATGACGATAGTCTCATCAGGCGGTAAAACGGAGATGGAGCTGCATCGGGGAACTCCAGCCCATCTGGGAGCCAGACATCCACACATAAACTGGAAGCCAGGAGGCTAAAGCGCTTCTTTAACCCAGAGCTGATTATTTTGGTGTGATTAAAATGAATAAATGAGTCACACCGGGCCAGCGTGTCGTCGAGCAGATGGGATGCATCCGCTCCGCTTTACCTCCACCACAGCACAAGTCATAAAACAGCGGCGGCGGCTGCCAGTCGGGCCGGATCCACAGAGACAGAACCAGTCGCATCCTAATTAATGACAGGAGGAGCCACTTTGGACTCTGAACTTCTGTTGCATTCATATTCAACAGAAATGCAGCAGGTGGTAAAATCGGAAAAGATTTACTCGGAAACCAGCAGCGCCGCTGGCTCGCCGGACTTTATTCTGGAATTATTAAAATAGCTCTGTGTGTTTTTATGGTGCTGTTTGAGTTTCATTTGACTATATTAGGATATTTTTTTTCTCCCAGAATGAGAACAAAATCAATCGACACTTACTTTTTGTTATTTTTAGCTTAAAAAAACCTCCTCTCTGGGCTAGCGTAGCCACAGCTCCGTGCCTGCGGAGGCGGCGCATGCCAGGGGTTACAGATGTGTCTTTAAAAATGATTTTTTTTTTTTCTGCTCAGTTTTAATTTAAAAGACACTAAAGCTCATTTAAAAGCTAAGTGAGCCTTTGGACACATTTGATTGGACCGAGGGTTTTATCTTGGGGGCTCGTTTTAGCTGCCCAACACTGTTAAAAGGAAATTAGCCGAATGTTGGGTTTTAACAGGCTCAATAACACCTTGATTGTTGCTTCTGGCTGCAGTCACAAACATTTTTGTCTCTCGGCACCAACTCTACCTCAGATAATCACCCTCTCTCACTTCTCCTCCATCCTTCCTTCCTGTCACTGCCAGCACTTGTTTCTGATTCACTAACTTCCTGATATGGCAGAGTTTAGTGGAAGAGTTCAGATGTGGAGGCCGTCCGAGGACGGCGGTAAAAAAAGCTGCTTCCCCCTTGGGATTTGGGTTCAAAGGTCAACCATCCGTGCAGCGTTTGTGCGGAAAAGGTTCATCCAAACACATCTTGTTGCTTGGCTCATCAGGAGCCGAACCGACGATCCTGGAATTAACGTCAATGCTAATGAGCTGTTGTTGCCTCGGCGACTGTAGGTTCAAAGCTCAGATCATGAATCAGACAGCGAGAGCACCTCGGATGCTCTCATTGTGGCTTATGCTTATTTATCAGACTTCTCTCCTATTTTAGTTTCTAAATTTGCATTATTTTTACATTCAGACATTTTCTGTTGACATTAGAAATGTGATTTTATTGTTTAGCTAAATCTGAAAATATCTGATGAATGTTTGAGCCAGCGTAGACGTCAGATGACGCAAATGATCCTGCCGAACCATCGAACCGTCGTCGCCGAGCCCTGCCTGGAGTCAAAGGTGGGTGAGCAAAGTCTGTCTGAGGATGTAATTAGAATCCAGTGTGTGTGTGTGTGTGTGTGTGTGTGTGTGTGTGTGTGTGTGTATACCTAGAGATAAGACTGGTTGTCTTTGAAAAATCCCTGTAGTTTGTGTAGTTTGAGAGTTCACCTTTCCGAAAACATTCTTTGATGATGCGGTTTGGACTAATAATATGGTTAATCAAACTGTTCTAATTAGCAAAAACTAGTTTTTTCTGGCCAAATTCAGGGACTGATTTTGAATTTCTGGTTTTCTGTTTACATGATGAATCTGTTCAATTTTCACCTCTGATCTAAAAGATGTTTCCTAACTTGTTTCTTTCTCTTTGTGTTCAGCATCAACAGGTCTCACCTGTGTCTCGTTGTTGGCTCCGCCCTCACCTGCTGCAGCCGCCTGATGACCGACGCCCTCCTAGTCTATTTAAAGCCTGCGCTCCCCTTTCACTGGTTTTGTTGCTTTGGGTTTGTGGTTTGGTGGGAGAAGTGTGTGTGTGTCTGCATCCACCCCTGGTCCCTTTGTTATCTCAGATCTGTCCAGGTTCTGTCTGCTGGAACAAGTAAACATTATTTTTGGACAAGATAAATGTCCCGGGGGAGAACGGTGAGGCTTCCATCTCTCCAGTATTCCCATCAGCCGAGCTGGACGGGCCGCAGTCGCATCACACTGGCCGTGTGAGCGAGGCGCTCTGGGCTCTGTAATTATCACCCATTTGCCGCGGCGCCGGAGCCTCGCCCAGAATGTCAATGAGAAACCAAATCCTTCCACCTGAATGAATTATCAACGCCTCGATTCTCATCAAAGTCCTCGCTGAGCCTTTGGTAGCACACAATTATCTCATTTGTGGCCACTTTGCTTCCTCACATGCTCAGACTGGTAATTTTCCCCTGGGGTTGGGGGGTGAGGGTGGAGGGTGAGGGGATCTACCAGATTCTGCTGCTGATGTGAGGTTTCTCTGGTTGATCTCATGGGAATCCAGCATCTGAGCGCTGAGGGCAGTTGGAAATCACTTCCTGTTTACTCACCTTTGTTTTATCCAAATTTGAAAAGTCCCCTCAGGACCTTTGACCCCTCCCCCCCATTCTGAACCCACACAAAGGTGTCCTTGTCAGATAAAGCCACCCTTTTATCTCCCCATCAGACAGTTGACGTGACAAAGGGAACGAAAGCTCCTCTCATGTGTCTGATGGGCAGCCATTTAATTGGAGGGACTCTTCTGGCACCCTGGGATGGAAGCAGCGCTTTAAACATAGTTTACATTCCTTTAATTTCCAGCTGGACTCTGACTGACGGGATCCTTTTATTCCTTCTTTGAGGAGCTTTTTAAAAGGGAGAATTCTTGTGGTGTCAGATGATTCCGTCAGTTCTGGCCAGCGTTTCAAAGGAGTCGCCTGGTTTTCTCACTTCAGCCGGTCTGTGACAAGCCTCGTTAGATCCCTTGTGGATGGTCCCGTCAAACCCTGACTGACGGGCTAACGGGCTAAAAATGATACCGGTTCGTTAGAGCTCCTGAGCTCTTCCTCTATTTGCAGCTCAACCTTTACAAATCTCATCTGAAATATGAAGAAAGTGCAAAAATAAGTAGAAACAAACCATTTCTAACTGGCTAACTTGGGGCTAGACTGACCATGTTTGTATAAAGTTTTGCTGGCAGCAGAAATCCATTTTTTTCTGCAACTTTAACAGGTGACATTATCATCAGATCTTTCACCCGTGGAAATTATGTGCACAATCTCCCTAATCAGCAGGTGGATGAATGATTAATTCCCCCCAACAGCCCAAAAACTATGCCCATCAGCCTCACCGGACTTGCTAATTTCCCCCTCCCCTCTTTTTGACCAGACTCCAGCACCTCTGTGACCCCTGATTAGGAGAAAAGAGATGGATGGACCCTCCTCTAACAATGTCATTTACTTTTAGTTAGTGGCTGTGATCATATTATTCATAGAATATTGCAGCAGCAAAGCCTTTGTAGCAGGAAAAACTCTTAACTCAGCCGAGGTCTTTCGTAGCAACAACGCTCCCGTGGATGCTTAAATGCTACACAGCTACTGCCTGTTGCCTAGCTGGTTTCTGTTTCCAGCCAATGGTAGTCGTCTGCTGTTAGAGCATCTTTGTGCTCAGGCAGATGACACAATAATCCGGGGCTCCGTTACACGACGCCACAACGGGAGATCAGTTTGTTCCCGAGGAATCAAAGTGCTTTTCAGCAGCCAGGATGAGGGAGATGAATGAAGCGTCTCTTTGAGGGCCGCATGGACCTGCCTGGGCGGGGCGAGCAGGTTTCTGTGGTTTCCAGTAGGTCAGTGAACTGGGACAGGACAGTGAGGCCGTGTGTTCAGCTGCTGAATGGAGACCCCCCCGGGGACGCCAGCCTCCCACAGCCGCCTCTCTCTTTTATGGAGGTCGAGCCCCTGATGGATCCAGGAGATCATTGTGTCAGGACGAAAACACCTGAGATCTGATCCAGAGGACGAGACGAACCCCCAGAACTATGAGAGCTTCCATCCATTATTGGATTTAAACCAAATTAGACCAACACTGCAGGTCACTATGGTTACTGTGATCAAACCAGCGGCTTCTGGGCTTCTGTCACTTGTGACTGATCGATGTCCATTCTAGCGTGTCGGATCTCTGACCTTAGACCTTTGTGATCATGTGACATCACTAGCGCTCTAGCCTAGGCGAGCTGTGAGCCCTAAAACGTGGTCCGACGCCTTCTGGGGTTTTCTCATTCGCCCTCGGACACCAGAACGATGTCAAACTGCTGCAGCTTCGGTTTGTCTGACACTCTGACAAGCTCTAGTCGGACCAGCAGACACACACGATGAGTACTAATTATGTTCATCTGCTCGGTTTTAAAAACAAAGGAATGACAACGCAGGTTGTTTTCTCATCGGGCTCAGAACTGTTAGAGATGGTTTCCATCCTAATCAGTGCTTCTTATCTTCACTGATGTCCAAAAACCAAACTAACCAGTTATTATTTTAAATGAGCTTTTACATCCAAGCAGGTGCTTCAAACCACAGAAAAACCCAGAGATTTTTGTTGTTGCTAAAATGCTTTTATAATTTTCAAAAATCATGATGCTTTATTCAGTTCTGACCTCTTTTGGACATTTTCTTCCAGAGTTCTTGATACACAAGCAAAAGAAAAAAGTTCCAGACACAAAAGCTGTGCGGCAGCGCACCTCTGTTGTTCTACGTCTGTATGGGAAATAAAGCACAAACATCAAAGCAGTCAACCAAAGCGGGGAATCCAAAGCTTTGTTTCTGCCGTCTATCTTTTCTTTTTTCTTCTTTCTGCTGTTGATCCCGGCTGAAAGGGACCTGGAACATCGGCAGGACAATGTGGTGAAAGGAGACGTGGGCAGACGCCGCCTGCAGGATTGTGATTGGAAACAGAAGCGCTGCGTGTTGCTCTGAGCCAGAGTTCCGATCGAGTAGAAGAGATGACAGGTCACATTCATCAGCCAGGCTGGAGTATAAAAGTGTGACCACACAGAGAACAGAGGACCAGGCGGGGAGCTTTAGAGGAGAAGGTTAAAGCAATTTCAGCGCCTTTCTAAGTAAGATGAAAAAATGGTTTTTACTTTTACGATGCTTCAACATCAAGCGTGAAGAAGATGATGACAGTCAGACAGTCTGAGAAAAGGTGATTCCTCATCAGAGGAACGCCGATCACATGGGTTCCCCGATCACACAGATGTGAGGGCGGAGGAGCTCGTTAGCGCTGGACTGCAGAGGCACGAGGAGACGAAGCTGGGAGGGCCTTCAGGAGGAGGAGCTTCAGCTGGTTCTTTCACAAAAACACCAGAGAAACGTCCGATCCCTAAAAGGAAAACAGAGGAGACCACCGAGGTCCTCAGCTCCAGAGTGCTCCGTGTGTGTGTGTGTGTGTAGGTGTGTGTTTTCTGGCTTCCACATAGTCATCTTGGAAACAATAAATACTTTTTTTAACTGGCCACAAACACACATGCACACGCTCAACATGCGCTCGCAGCAGCTAAACCATCCACAGCTAATCTCTTTCAGCGGCAGACGTTCCCTCGCCGCTGCCTGTTCTCCTGGCAGGTGTGTGAGCATTTCTGTCCTTCAGCTGCTCCACCGGAACTTTGCAGCTAATCTGACTGCGCTCTGCTTCTACACGTGAAAGCCGGAGGGCTCTCGCTGGACCGATCGCTAGTTTCACATCAAAAACGCGTCCGAGTTGCCCAAATTCCACCCACGAGCCTAAAAATCTCACCTGGTGCTTCGGAGTTTTTGGACCTGAACTCCGGGAGTGAAGCTCAGCGATGAGTCCCTAATGAACAGTTGGCCCTGGTAAATGCAGCCTCATTTTCTTAACCAGGAACGCTCAGAACTCTGTCAAGGTCCAGCAGTCCCCTAAATGAACCACACACACACACACATCTGCTCCTTTTATCAGCATCTGCAGTCGGATTGGGCTCCTGCTTGGCTCGTTGCTTCTCCATCTGCCAAGATTCACTGAAATCCATCCAACAAAATCCTGCCAAGTTTAAAATCCTCACATTGTTATTTAATTATAAGCCACGCGGCTCACCGGTGCACAGCAGCCGTCATGCAACAAATGCACTAAAAAGACATAAATGATTTCAATAATTGAGATATAAAGTCTGTTGCGGAGGTTTACAGTTTTTGTGACTTTAGCGGGTAAACCTGAGCGCGGTCTGTGAGTCTGCGTTTGGGCCCAGAGGTCAGAGGTCAGCCTGCAGCTCTGGAGCCACCGCTGGACGAGCCCAGAGTCAGAGAGGAGAAGGCGAGATGGGAACACGCCTCAGGCAGCCGAGCAGATACGGCAGATCCACATTAATCAGCCGGTTTGTGGTCACCATCAATTATCTCCGGTTGCACGGTTAGCGCCGTCTCTTCCTCAGCGACCCCGCAGAGACTCTTATTAGCATCCGTCGGCTCGGGTTAACTCTGTTTCAGCTCTATAAAAACACTCCAGCCCATCTGAAATGAGTCATTACTCTTTAGGCTGCACAGCAGCTCTAAGCAATTTCACACTTATTACAACTGTTAGCTTTAGCGTGGAGACATATCCCTTCAGAAATGACACTTTATCTGCAGGACAGACGCTGGATTTCTTTATTTGGGTCTGTGAATGAGCAGAACGTCTTTTCTCTCCATTATCTGAGTCTGAGGAAACTCAGATTCAGCAGCGTAACCCAATTTTCCCCTGCCAGTGTCAACACAACAACATGAACAAAAGCGCAAAACGAGCGCTAATGTTTATCATCTTTCGCAGCACGGTGCTGTTTTTGTGCCTCGGGCAACCTCGTTTCCAATGACGACGCCAGCTCAACTTTTTAATTTTTCTTTTTCTTCCATCTCATATAAATAGTTTTGAAGTCTTTTATTCCATACTAATGTTCTCTTGTACATTATTCATAAAACATTAAACTGCCTTTGAATAGGAAATGTGTGCCTCTTTTCCCTTTGTACAATATTTATCATTTGTTTTTACAAAAACCCTTGATATTAGGTGTAATTTACTCCAGAGCAGTAAGTAAGCAGGCTGTGCTTGATTTTACAAACTGTGTTTGTGGGTAAAAGCATCAGGCAGAGGCTTTTGATTCCAAAAGCCCCCCAAACGCCTGTTTGCTGCCCTCCTGCTGGCCCGGCCAGCTTCACTCACAGAGGCTTTTCCAGGATTCTGACCCAACGTTTTAAACCCGGGTCCTCTCGAGGTCAGTAATTACATACCAATGGATTGTAATAAAAAGTTATTCACGCTGGTTAAAATGACGAGGTTAAGTATGTTCTGTGCGTCTAAAGTTTTTGCATTTTCATGAAAACATCCATCCATCCATCCATTATCCTACCCGCTTCATACCCAGTGGTGTCGCGGCGGTCTGCTGGTGCCTATCTCCAGCTCTCTTAGGGCGAAGGCAGGGATCCACCCTGGACAGGTCGCCAGTCCATCGCAGGGCACACACACCATTCACTCACACATTCATACTCTACGGACAATTTAGAGTCTCCAATTAACCTGGCATGTTTTTGGACTGTGGGAGGAAGCCGGAGTACCCGGTGGGAACCCACGCACACACAGGGAGAACATGCAAACTCCGCACAGAAAGGCCGGCAGCAGCTGGGGAGTGAACCCACGACCTTCTTGCTGTGAGGCAACAGCACTAACCACTGCACCACCGTGTGGCCCTTCATGAAAACATCTTTCATGCAAATAAGATTAGCATTTTTATTAAATACAGTAATGTCAGCAGCACAAAGACCTCGTTTGGACCTTTTTTCATTTCCTGACAGGCGCGTCTGTAGTTTCGGGCTGATTTCTGTCCATTTGCATCTCGGCAGCTCTGTTAGGACATTTCACGGAACCTTCTCTGGACCCGTCTTGGGTTTTTCTGCAGAACAACTAAACGAACGTCGAGACTAAAGCAAAACAAAGGAGGTGGAAGCGGAGCCAAGAGAAAGCAGGGCGAAGAGGATGCGGCGCGGTGTCGCCCTGAATGCTGGAGCCCATTCTTCACAGTATTGATCAGTGCAGATGATCACGAGGGGTCAAGCGTGCGCAAGTGCAATCGGCTGAACGGATGAGTTCAACATGGTTTGATTTCCACTGGAACATCTGTGTCTGACCTGTGAGCGGCTGCAGAGGCCACGTCTCTGTCTGCAGCTGCTAAACCAACACCTGAGCAGCTGAGGGGGACGCCAGCACCTCCAAAGCCTCCGTGCTCCTCAGGTTCCAGCTGGATTAGGGATGGAAACATAGAGAAATTGTCGCCTTCTGCATCCAAAGAGGCTGAGCAAACATCTCTGCCAACACGCCGCCTCCATCTTTACAGGCAGCTGATTTCACAGTTGTTGCAGAACTTCCACGCTTCCACGAGGGATGAAAGAGATGCTTTCCTCCAGAGGCTCGGGGCGCCAGAGAGGGCAGCCATTATGTAAATGATCCCAAATATCAAAGCGTGGGATGTTTTCAAGCGGAACCTGTTGACAGCGAATGAGTGAAGAAGTGGAACTTGTTGGGAGTAATCAGGCGAGACGGCCGACACGGTGGTCAGACGTGAAAATCACCACCAGAATGCTGTTCCCCACTTTCCCCTCCAGCTGACTGATTCAACGCCGCTGTCCGCAGCGTCTCGGCACTAATCTGCTCCATCATCGGGCCTTTGTTGACCAGCTGCACCCTCTGGCGCTGCGCAGAAACGTTAGTATTTATACTGCGTCGTTCTGCACCGGTTGGCATGAGAGGAGCAGTCGGCAGAGCCAGGCTGTAACTCTGGAAGCAAAGATCTGGATGGTGGGTGACAGGGTTCCTCTCCATACGCGCTAAACTGTTGCTCCACAGTGTTGAAATAATGTAACCCCACACCGCAGCGCCTGCATCGCGTAGCATCGACCTTGTTGTCATAACAACCGATATAGTTAAAATGAATTTTCAAAAAAAGCCACCAAATTGGTACACAACAACAGCTGTGAGATGAATGTTGAAGGACAGAAGAACGTCTCACCTGGGTTCAGAAAGAACAAGAGACACCCGCGAGACGCTAACGGCCGCGGCGCCTGAGATTCAGGCGGTAAAGTCGAAGGTCGGCAGATTTCACGGTGAAGTGAGTTCAGTTATCAAAGGCAGGAGAACAGAGCTCGGAGCATTAAATTACCATTTATTAAACAGTGAAATGAGAGCATGGATTTCAAAAGGCTCGGGGTCACTTTAGTCAGGGTCAATTTAGCCTTTATTAATCCCTTCAGAAAATGAATATTGCAATTTGCAAACTGCATTCAGAGTTAAATGTCTGTAATATTGTGTGGAAAGAAGCCTGAAGGAAAGCAGAAGTGTCAGAGCTTCGCCTGGCATTTACTCCTTCAATGCAAATATGACTTTTTTATTAGCATATTGGAAATATTCCAGCCGGTCGTCGTCTCCATGCCGCTGTAAATTCTCCTGCCACCGGATGAGCAGAGCGGTTTTCCTTGACTTGCTCTCAGATGTTTTAATCACACATAATTTCTGACTGTTTTTATTCGTTTAGTTTTGTTTCTCTGCTAAATGCTAAAAGCGTGGCTCGTGATCAGCTGTAACATCTTAAGATGAAAATCGGCGCCGCGGGACTCAAACCCGTCATTACCCTCCAGCCTGCAGGATGCCAGTTCCACATCAGAGGACTCTGCAGGATGAGGCCGCACTTGTCCCCCCGCGGAGGTTGGTGGCAGCAGCGTGGGGTGGGCGGTGCCCCGCTCAGGCGGAGCTAACTGTCACATCTAGACAGTCGGGGTTTTTGTTTGTTTGTTTGATATTGCCTCTGGATGAGCAGGCTGCAGCGTGAGCGTGCGGGGTGTTGACTCAGCTCACCGTGGGGGGCGCAGCCCTAACGCAGAGCTCAGCAGAGAGGCTGAGGCGGGGGGGAAGGGCTTTCCCGATTAATGGGAGCATGGTTCACCATCTGGGATGTGGGAAAAAAAACATTTATGAAGAGGGTAGAGTTGCTTTTCATCTCTGAAATAGAAGATTTGGTAATGGGAAGTGTTGCAGTATTCGTGTATCGCCACTAGGTGCCGCCAAATCTGGAACATTTAGGTTGTATTTGTGTCCACTGTCTGTTGGCAGATCGCTTTAAAAGCAAAATAAATCATTTTGCTAGTAGAATTTCTGGAATCATGAAGGAAAAATCCCACGGTGGGCTAATGGACGGGCTGTTCTTTACTGATTTAGGTTGGACGTCACCAGTTTCAGCCAGTTTCACGGTGGAAACCGTTGTATTTTTTTGTCCAGTTTTTGTAGCCATTAATTCGATCTGTAACTCTTCCTCCTTTTGCTTTTAGCACACGGATGTCGGAGCACAAAAACAGCCACATTCCCGTCCCTTTTGTCCCAACAGACTGGACAGCGGCTCGGCTTGTCGGTTCCTGAGCAGCCAGCGAGCCAGCAGATATTAGCTCGGCGTTATCAGCAGGAGCCACAAAGGGCTGAGGTGAAGTGCACTGAATGGTGGCAGAGGGACTGCTCCTCAGGGGAGGCAGTTAGCGGCCCTGCCCCTGCAGACAGGGCCTGACACCGGTCCAGGAGCCCGTCCTAGGGGACGGGCTGTTGGTAGCTTACCCGTGACACCCAAGCACAAAGGGAATAGGAATCAGGGCAGAAACAGACAATGGTTAATAGGTTTGCATCGTTAGCTAAATTACAAACAGGAGGTGAAACACAGAGTCTGAACGTGTTCCTTAGCTTTCAGGGCTTTAGGACACCTCTGGCACCTAAAATTGATGGTATTATTGTTTTTATAGCTCATTAAGAACAACAACAGAAAAAAAAACCTACTTGTTTGCCTGCTAAATGCAAGAATTTATCTTATTTCCAGCTGAAATGGTTTGAGCCAAATTACACATCAAAGGTCTCATTTCAGTTGTTTATATTCACTTCCATTGCTGAATTATTTGACTTTAGCACAGAAAAACACACTTTGTTCTTTACATCAATGAGATTAAAAGTTAGTTTCAAACTGAATAATTCTGTAGCTTTTTCTGGTTTTTATTTATTTAAAAGGTATTTTAATGCCCCCATACCTGCTTCTGAGGTGCTAAAAGGCATCATAAAACGAAATACAATGTAAAAAGTTACGTACTTAAAACTGAGGTAATTAAAACTAGTTGATCAGAGCAAAGAAATGTGTCAGGAAGAAGTTTGCGAGATTCCATACACTGAAATGTGAGCTCAGTTTTCATTTTTCAGACAGGTTAAACTGATCCCTGTTTGGTCAGATAATATATTTAATCTACATTTCAGGTTGATATGAACAGGAATATAACATCTATGAGCTGTGCAGCCCAAAGCACTAATGTAAATATGATAAAAACAAATGTCAGAACGGCATCTCTACTGTCATCAATATTCACACCCTGCATGCCTTTTCTCACTTTACTTTTTCACATTTCCCTCAAAACTTACCTTGAAGGTTGTTGTTTGAGTCAAACATTATAAAGCGCAGCAGAGCCAAACATTTGTATCACATCCATACAACCACAGACATTACTAGCCTTTATTTCCACATGTGTAAATTGGTGACAGATGCACCGCTGAGACATCAATGCTAAAGAGAGACCTTTTCATTCCACTTCAATTTTAAAGAAACTGCATTATTGTTTTGCCCTAGAAGTAGCATTTCCCCCCCAGCTAGGAAGTATGAAGTCCCCTGTGGAGCAATCAATGCTATGTTATGGTTGAAAGGGCAGTTGTTGCTATTCTTAAAAGGTTATTACATTTTGCAGGAATCAAACCTTTACCTCCTGGTGGTTCTTGTCTTTGCCTTAATGATGGCTAACATTTACCCTGAATGCTCTGAATAACATTAAAGTACATACATAAAAATAAAAAAAACATTTAGATACGGATTTTAAATAAACAAAAATATTTAATGTAGCTGTATATTTATTCACAAAATGTGTGGCATTTTAACCTCTTTCAAAATTCCCTTTTTTAATTGTGGTCTCAGCATTGTTAGTGCAGGTCTCTCTTCTGCCTGTAGGGGACAGTCTAAGCTGCAGCTACCACCGGAAACACGTCACGTTTACCGGAAGTAAATAAACCTAAGCGCGCGGCCGAAACGCTTGCAGAACGATTAAGTTTACGGAATATTTGACATGGACGAGCTGTATTTGGATAATATCGACGAATTTGTCCACGATCACAACAAAATAGTAAGTGTACGCTCTAATGGCGATCGGTCGGTTGCTTTTGTTGACATCACCGGTTAGATACTGCTATCTGCTATGATGCTAGTGTTAACATAGCATGAATGTTTTTAGATGAAACTTTTATTTACAAGGAATAAACAGATGTCTTGCATTGATATTTATTATGCTCCGCGATTGGGTTTAATTTGGCGTATGAATAGGATAGCTTAGGAGGATTTAATTCTGGCATCATCTTCAGAACACGTTATATGACTCCTAAATCTGCAAGCGTGGTAATGAGATACCAGATAAAGTTGAAGCAAAATGGGATCGCACCTAAACAATGGCAAATAGTAATGCAAAAAACACAATAGCACGTTAAACTCGTTATTCTCTGCTTGTCAGGTAACTTACAAATGGCTGAGTCTCACTCTGGGGGTCCACGTCAACACAGCAAAACAGTGAGTTCTAGTTTTTTCAAAGCTCATATTCAAACAAAACACAAAGGTACAATCACTTATGACCAGAGAATATTTTGTCTGTCCTTAGTTACGTTCCCTTTTTAATAATCAGTAAAATAATTGTGAATAAAGAAGACATTATAACAGTAATACAGTGAATATTTGTCATTTATTCCACTGTCGGATAAAGTCTCAGCAAGAAAAGAATATTGTTAATGTACTGCATACGGAAATAAATAGAATGTCAAAAGTTTTGTGAAGACATTTGTATATTATGTTCAGGATGCTTTATCATTACTTGGATCACAAGAGGAAAGAAAGTTCAGCTCGGATCCATGCGACTTACCTTGTGTCTGGAAAGTCTGTGGATGACGGGCAAACGGTAAGAGCCACCACAAATGATGAAGACTGGGCTGCGGGTGCCGGTAAATGTGTGCTTGTGCTGATGAGCTGTCTCTCATCAGGGTCACCGGGTGTGTGTTGTCAGAGAAGACCAGCTGGAAGGTGTGCAACGACCTGATTCAGTGCGGCTAGAATGATTTTCATTGTTATTTTTTGCTGGAATAGCTTTTAGAAGCTGAAATGTCGACTGGTGTTTATGTTTTGCAGAAGCTAAATCCAGAATGAGCCTTATTGTCAGCGCCCATGTTTACAGCGTGCAGAAAGCCTTCCTGAAGGACAGCGGTCCACTCTACAGCGTCGATTACGATGCCGTGAGGGACAACCTGCAGAACTGCAGCAGGTTCAGTTTTGCACAGCCGTTCTTACCTCACATGAGCGACAGAGCCATGTTTTGACACGTTGCCTCACTCCCTTTTTGCAGCTACAGCGCCATCCGCTGTTCGGGTGCGGTTCCAATGTCCTCTCTGGAGCTGCAGCAGGCCAGAGGGGCCCATCAAGCTGATCCACCTGAACCCGAACAGGAGAAAGCCAACAAGAATGGAGACGCTACCGCTGTTTCAAAACCACCCAGCAAGCCACAGAAGGGCATCATGGGACTGTTTGCCAGTAAGGCTGCTGCTAAGACCCAGGAGAGCAGCAGAGACCTTCAGTCAGAGCAGCAGGAAGCCTCTCGGGTACCCATCCGTGTCGTCACATTTGGTTTCACAGGAAGATTCAGAGGAAAAGTTAGTTTAATCCAGTTTTTCCAATCCATGTTTCAGGTTGAACCTGCCCAAAGTAAAGCAGCTGAGAAAGCCAACCACATGGCAAATTTCTTCAGGGTTCAAACAAGTGAGTAAACCGTTTTATTGGTAATGCTGTCATGTCCCGCCTTTGAAAGTGCCTCCTTTATATGGCGTGTCAGCTCTGTCAGGGATGACTCTGCAAACAGGCAACTTTTATTTTCATTATAATATTAGAAAAATAAAGGAATAATGTTGGAAAACAGAGATCACGGTAAATCCCAGGGATCCTTTTATGTTGCATCTGAAGATGGTTTCCCGCCTTCAGAAAATTCAAGAATCTATACTAAAGGAGGAAACTGTAAATGTAAATGTGTGTAAATGTTTCTTTCTTTCTTTTTTTTTTAAATGTTTCTTTCTTTTTTTTTTTTTTTAGGAAAATCAGTGGAGGAAGATAAATCCTCACCATCGCCTCCCCCAGCAGAGCAGCATCTTCCCGCCGCAAAACCCGAAGAAAAGCAGGAAGCTGCATCAGTGGAGGCTCCGAAAGACACAAAGAGAGAGGCCAGAAGGTGTGAGACGGCCATCAGCTCCGACCGTAGAGCCATGCAAATGTATAAATATATACATAAAAACTCTATTTCTGCCTCTCTAAGCAAAACCAAACGACTGGAGTCTGACAGCGAGGAGGAAAAAACTGAGAAGAAAAAGAGGCGCCGGATCAAGAAGCCTGAACCAGACAGCAGCGATGAAGATGGCGAGTTTCTCTGCTCCCCACATCGTATCTTTTGTTTTTGTTTTTTTTAAATTAACAAGTGGTTTAAAATGTCAACGTTTTATTCATGTTTTCAGTCATTCCGGATTCTCCACCGAGGCTGGAATCCAGACGACTGTCACCAAGTCTGGAGAAGAAAATTCTTCCTGTTTCCTGTTTACAGGTGGGTGGTTTGAGTTCTCAGGTTCTCTGACGCTCATTTATCAGGTTTTTTTTGTTTGTTTGTTTGTTTGTTTGTTTGTTTTTAAGCGTGGGAATTCTGAGGGGAAGATAAGGAAGAGAAGACGCGTCCTGAAAACTCGCACCTTTGTGGATGATGAAGGATGCATCGGTATGGAAACCAGACAGATGTTTTTACTCTTTCTTTAACTGCAGCATTCAGAGACAACAGATTTCTGTCTTTGTTCAACAGTGACGGAAAAAGGCTACGAAAGTGAGTCGTACTCTGAAACCGAAGATGACGTTCAGGCCGCCAAGCAAGCTGGCAAAAACGACGTTCCAGCAAGACCGGCAACCAGTTACAAACAGGAGGACAAGAAAAGCCTCAAGAAAAGTTCAGCAAATACAAATAAAGGAGCTAAGCAGGCTTCCATCATGGGATTCTTCCAGAAGAAATGATGACTGTAGGGAAACTAGAACACTTTGGTAAGATGTACCTGACCGGTCATAGATGTACTAAATAAACACTTGAAAACCAAAGTGTTTCTTCTGTGTTCTTCTTTGCTTAAAAAGTATTTAAGTTTTCACTGCAGGTGCCATCAGCTCAACACTGGCTCCGTCCTCTTCTGTCGCTTTCTTCTGCCAGGCTGGATCCTCAACCGCACGACAACCAGCAGCCAGACGCTGGAATAAACAGTTACCACCGGAGCCACAAAGGCAAAAAAACATGGTTATAACATTTGCATCCCTGTGTTGACTTGTAGTTCCGGTGGACACGGACCTCTCTGAAGCTTCCTGTTGTGGAGCACAGGTGTATGATGACCCACAGGGGCACCGTGATTGCCGAGGAGAACGTCATCATCCATCCCAGCACATACGCCCAGTTGGGGTAAACGTACCAGTCATTAATCTTCAGGTCTCTGTAGTCACTCAGGTAGAGGATGTAGGAGATCTGAAAGAGTTAAGATGGTTTCAGGGTGTTTTGGTGCACTTCCTCACTAGTGTCCTTGTGTAAGTGAGGACAACCTAACTGTTCGGAATATTGGCGGATGACAACAGTGTTTTCAAGGTTAAAATGTGCTTTTTCCTAATTTAACATGATTTTTCAGATCGCTGCCAGTAGACAGCTACTGTTAGAACAAAGCTAATGACTTTGGCCTTTGCTTGTGCAAAGACGTACACCTGAGTGTCATCTGCGTATCTAGAGACTTGCTGAGTGGTGAGTAATGATCTGACCCAGCAGAGTGTATATTCCCCAACAAATTAAACTATCTGAATAAAAGCGTTTCAGACTAACCAGAGACAAGGCAGGCGTGACGTATTTCCAACAGAGTTTGAAGAACACTGATGGCCTTTGTCCGATGCTGTCGCCGATGATGTCCAGGAGACGGTCAGCCCCTGACAAAAAGACAGATTATTCAAACGCGTCAGTCCGAATCACACCCTTTCTCTGCATGGCTACATTGTCAACTAGATCAGGCAAATGACACCCACCAAAAATCCAGCCCACTGCCACAGTTGCACCAATTGTCAAAAAGTTCTGACAAACTCTGGTTCCACCATAATAATCGATGAGATAGAAAATGTAAATGCCTCCCTGAGAACAGACACGAAACTAAAATACAAGATCAAAATTTCAGAGAAGAAGCTGTTCTGAAAATGGATTTGCTTACCTCGGTAATGAACAAAATGTGAAAGAGGAAGTTGCATAAACAGACGACCAGGACAAAGATCTCGTGTCTGACGGGGGCGTGCAACAGCTTCGGAAACAGGTCGCTCACCGTGGTGATGAAGCTCTCCACAGCTGTGAACTAGGAACAGAGGTGAGCTTAACTCTTGCCCTTTAACAGACAAACTTACAGGTGTTATTACTTGTGTATCAACAGCCAGCAAAATGAGCATAAAGAAGAAACAGGCAGTCCAGAACTGGGGCAACGGCATCAAAGCCGTCGCCTGAGGATAAGCGATGAAGGCCAGACCTGGACCTGAGAGGTGAGACAGTTCACTCAAAAACAGCCTCTCTCGGTTTCATTGCATAAAACGCTTGACATTTAAATGTATGTTACCTGAATCAGCCACGACGTCTATCGTAACACCTTGTTTCTGAGCCATGAATCCCAGAACGGAAAAGACGACAAATCCAGCAACGAAACTGGTGCAACTGTTGAGCAGACAGATCCACAGGCAGTCCCTGGAGGACGTCCACACATACCAGTGTTCATCTTTTTGATTTTGAACTCAGTTTTATCTTGTCAGCAGCTCGTACTCACTTGTAACAGTTGTTGTTGTATTTGTTGTAGCTGCCCAACACAATCAGATTTCCGATAGCCAGGCTGTACGAGTAGCAGATCTGAGATCCAGCCTCGATCCAGACCTACAGGACACAGTTCCCTCAAGTCCTCCTCAGTCTCTACCTTCAGCAGGAGAAGGCGTGAACTGTAACATGTTGGAAATACCTCGAGGTTGGTGAGGTCTTCCAAGTTGGGATACAGGTAGAAGTAGATCCCATCGAAGGCTCCAGGCAGAGTCAGACCCCTGATGAGTAGAATCAGCAGCATCACATACGGGAACGTGGCCGTGAAGTACGCCACCTTTGGAAACAGGGAAGAGTGAGACCCAGGAAAAAGGAGTTGGCTGTGAGATTGTAGAAATTTCCACTGACCTTTCCTGTGGATCGGACACCCTTCCAGATGCTGAAGTAGCAGAAGACCCAGGAGGCCAGTAGACACAAAAGCAGCTCCCAGCTCACGCTGCCCACCTCCTCGATGCCTCTGGACATGCGCAGCATCCTGCGTCTGAGAAGACCAGAGACTGAGGCAATGAAGCCCAGGGAGCTGGCTCCAGGTCCCGGTTTTGTACTCACTCCCAGAACTCGGTGGCGGCAGAGGTGGCGTTTGGGAATGCCGTTTCATTTGTTGTCAGGTTGGCTACATCCTGAAGACTCACGCAGTTGGCTGGTTACGAGAAAAACAAAGAACATGATCACCAGACGCAACAAAGCAGAAAGTTCACTAACTTTAGGTCTTCCAAAGAAATAACAGTGGTCTAATAAATTCAAATATAAAACACTGAAAATTTAACTATCCTTTTATTTTTTAAAAATAATTTTTTTAGTCATTCAAACCAGTTTATGACCAACATTTATCATCTATTCAAACAGTTTAGAGGGCAGTCAGGATTTACTGGCTTAGATATTCATGTTATTTTCCTGCTCTGAGCCTCAGGCTTCAACTGTTTCATCTTTTATGCACATTAACGACAATATGCTAATGAATCCACTTGCAAAGAGTCATTTTATTGGCTACAACCTTACAAAACCACCAGTTTTGTTTACAAAAAGCGGTCTCATAAAATGTGTCTGCCACTGCTGACTAATAAACTAGCAATAATGCCATCACCTTATTCAGCCATCGTTATTAAATGCTCACCTGTGTTCCAGCTGTTGTTACAGGTGGCCCAGGGCAGCTCTGACCTGAAGGAGAACACCAGGTAGAACAGAGCCCAGGCTTGGATGATGATGTAAACAAGCTCATAAACCTTTAGCACCAAATATCCATATCCAACCCCTGGAATAAAGAATGATTTTTTCTTCAGTATCAAACACCACAAAGGCTTTTTGTTCTTCATGTCCTGTCTCACCTTGAGCCAGAGGACAGATCTTCCTCCAGCAGGTGATGAATCCCTCCTGGGTGAACTGACCCAGCGAGGTCTCCAGGAGGAACAGAGGGATCCCAAAAACCACAACCAGCAGAGTGTACGGTATCAGAAAAGCTCCTGGGAAAAGCCCTCAGATCAGAAAATTACAGTAGAAGCAAAATCCTTTTAAACAACCTAGTAAAATAATATTTGTGGTCACCTCCTCCATATCTGTAGCACAGGTACGGAAACCTCCACACGTTGCCCAACCCGACCACATTTCCTGCAACCACCAGGATGTATTCGGTCTTACTGGCCCACTGTCCTCTGGCTGCAGCTCTGCTCTGCCTCTCTGCCTCTCTTCTCTCCATTCTCACTTCGGAACGTTTGATTTTAAAGCAACACTCAACAGTGAAAGTTAAATGTTGCTTTGACATCATGTGACACCAAACCAACCTGACTTTTTTTACAGTCTTTTTTACAGGTTTTGGGCAACCCCCAGGAGTGTCATATCTCCTCCTGTTCTTCACCTCCTTTTGCCTCAGGACATGAGCAGCCCCGATTCATCTTAGCAGAGTTTAGATCACCTGTGTTTGTGGCTGGATCAGCCTCTAATCACACCTTAATCGCACCACATAGGGTCTCGGCTTTTTCAGAGACTCTGACCAATGTGTGACCCTTAGTCCAAGCAGACATTTCAATGAGCCAGAGTCTCTGTAATGATGATGCTTTGTGTTATCACGCCAGCGTCATTGCATTGCCTCAGTTCGCATTTGGCTCATTTTCAGACTTTCTAACGCAGTTTTTACAGGTTCAAAGTGACATGTAGTTTATGTTTCTTCGAAAATGCTAAAATTCTGTTGCCACAGGCAGTGTGAGACTATCGGTCACTCCCTTGTTGGTTGTCTTTTGCAGGACCAAATCTTCAGAAGGTCAACGCAGGACAGACAGGTGCTGGAACACACACACAAGCCAGGTTTTAAACGATCCACATTTCTGAAAGGAATGTTAGGTTGCTTCTAATTAAAGTGTGCAAAAACTTGTTGCTCCAACCTCTCTGAATGTTCCTGCTGTTGTCAGTGCTACCATGGTAACCGAAGAGAGTGCCAAAGCCTAGCCTACTGCATACGCCCAGTCAGGGTATATGTAGAAGTTGTTTACCACAAGAGGTTTGTAGTAAAACACGTGCACAACCCAAAAGATCGGGTAAATCACAAGAAAACAGGAAGTCTGGCAAAGCATTCAATCATCTTTATGCTATCTGAGCACTTCCCATCGCTAAAACAATTTCCTACCAGTGAGAGCAGAGGACTGGCATAGTTCCAGTATGTTCTGAAGGAGGCAGACGGTTTCTGTCCTGTAACGTCAATGAAATGAAGACGATCACGCTGGCGACCACCGATGCAAATCCTGTTCAGTTCCTCTTAAGCTCTTTGTCTTCGATGATTTTATTTGTTTGCAGAGTAATGTTCCAACACTTTGCAAAAGCCAAATGACTCAAGTGAGCCAAATGATTGTTTATGTGTATGCCCAGAGCTAATTACACATCAGAGCATATTTAGGAACTTTGTTCTCTTTCATTTTATTTATTTATTTTTTTCAGTTTGTGTGAATATATACACTAGATTGCTTATGAGTTCTTTTTGGTCGGGTTTGGGTTGCTTTCTAT
>CAAE01014542.1:1948851-1970085 GCA_000180735.1 Tetraodon nigroviridis
TAACATAATATCTATGTAAAGCACATGCTATTTACTTAGTAAATGCCTGCTGGGAAATGTGAACATTTTTGTTCTAGTGAATCATAACACCCAGGTCAAAATGAGTGTCACAATTATAACGATCATTTAATTATGATTCTTCCACTGCTGACTAATAAACTAGCAATAATGCCATCACCTTATTCAGCCATCGTTATTAAATGCTCACCTGTGTTCCAGCTGTTGTTACAGGTGACCCAGGGCAGCTCTGACCTGAAGGAGAACACCAGGTAGAACAGAGCCCAGGCTTGGACGATGACGTAGCAAAAGTCATAGAGTTTGATCATCAGATATCCATATCCAATCCCTGCAACAAGGTTGAGTTTTGATGATGGGACAAACTTTTAGAGAACAGTGAGAGTGAATTTTACTGCATATCTCACCTTGAGCCAGAGGACAGATCTTCCTCCAGCAGGTGATGAATCCCTCCTGGGCGAACTGACCCAGCGAGGTCTCCAGGAGGAACAGAGGGATCCCAAAAACCACAACCAGCAGAAGGTACGGAATCAGAAAAGCTCCTGCAAACCAAAAAGATGGTCAGTTGAGAAAGGAATACATTTCAAAGAAATCCTGTCATAAACCAGTGAAGTAAATCACCTCCTCCATATCTGTAGCACAGGTACGGAAACCTCCACACGTTGCCCAACCCGACCACATTTCCTGCAACCACCAGGATGTATTCGGTCTTACTGGCCCACTGTCCTCTGGCCGCAGCTCTGCTCTGCCTCTCTGCTTCTCTTCTCTCCATTCCAACAGTGAAAAATTTTGTCTTCTTAGTTCACTGAACCAACACATTTTTCTTCTCTTTATAAGGTTGGTAATGTTGTTTGCTTTTGCAGTAACATTTAAATGACAATTTCCTCTTGTATAAATATGCCTATTTTTGTTTTTGCCAGCACCCTCTTCTCCACCACCCAAACCTGACTTTTTGACAGTCTGTCCCACCTTCATCATGCTGTTGTGTAATTTTCATCTCCTGTATAATCCAGTTTGGTTCTTCTTGGACCCAGTCTCTACAGGTAAATACAGCAGCTTTCGGTGCCTAACAACAAGTTTTGCATGTCAGGTTCTTGGTGTTTGTCTGCCTCAAGCTGCTTTAGCCTCTCCATGTTAGAGAGGTAAATTCTCTGAAGGATCTTCCACTTTTGGTGGTTTCCAGAATCCTGATCACAGCTTTAAGTATTTCAGCTTCTTCAGAGATTCTGTTCAAGGTGTCATTTTCACTTTTTCTATGAGCATTCTTTATTCAATAATGCAAGGTGTTTGAGTGTTCCCAAACAACTGTGACTATTATTATTATTATTATTATTATTATTATTATTATTATTATTATTATTATTATTATTATTATTATTATTATTGTTATTATTACATTTGTGTCAACAGCCAGAAGAACCAGCATCAGAAAGAAGCGAACGCTCCAAAACTGTGCAAACGGCATTAATGCTGTCGTCTGGGGACACGTGATGAAGGCCAAACCTGGACCTGGAGGTCAAGCAGAAGAACCAGGTCAGATTGTTGGTCAGATTATCATCCAAAAACAGCCTCCTATCAGACTCAACCACAGGTTTGTGATCCTTGTCGTAAAGGCTCTGTTGTTCTCTGTGGCCTCTAGTGGTAACCCAGGCCATACTGAGACTATTTTTAATTTAATTGTTAGAGGCAGATGCAATAAATATCCATATTGATTAAATTAGTTTTTACATTTCAAAGCAAAATTTGCCGATTTCAACAAGTCACAAGCTCCCTCCTTGGATATTGAAATGCAGTTTTTCATTTCATTTGTGTTTTGATCTGGGAAACACAGGACACACTCTCAGTGGAGGGTAATACCAGTAAAGTGGTCATGCTTTACCTGATTCAACCACAGTGCCAACACTAAAGCCTGTTCTTGGACCATAAATCCCAGTATAGAAAGACAAAACAAAACTGGTCCCACTGTTAAGCAGTGTAGGATTTTTTCTGTTTGGGCGTGGAGTCAAGCAGGAGACCAGATCGGCGAAGCAAGATTTATTACACAATTGTGGACTCTTCAACATCCAAACACACGGTCATGAACCCACGGTGTCTGACGAGGAAGAGCATCCTCCCTTCCGCATCCAGACCTTTTGAATACCTGACCGCGCCCAGTAGGCGTATCTGACAGTGATGCAAAGTCTTGAGGCAGCACCAAGGTCACAAGTGGCCATGACTTTTGCCCCATATACTGGATATAGTATGTAAGTATGTAATATTAGATTAAACTAGTAGTAAAGTAGACTCTGATTAAAAGGATCAGCAGCATCACATAGGGAAAGGTAGCTGTAAAGAATTCTGCCCTTTAAAAACAAAAACAAAAAAAAAGAAAGCTACAGCCAGTGGTAACAAACACATTTAGGCTTCTTTGAAATTTGAATGTACAAACAATAATAACCTCAAAAATCTGGAATCATAACGTTATTTTGATTGGTTCTACCTGGTGAACAGCAGTGGGCTGAGCACTAAACGTTCAATCATAAATATTCAGCGCTCACACATGTCCATTTAAATGTAGCCTCTTTATTAAACTTAGTGCAGCCTGTTTTTTATCTCGCATGCAAACTCAAATTAAACACAAATTACATTAAAAACATTGTAATAAAAAACCTGTCACATAAACTCAATAATAGCTAAAATGCACTGCTGGTTATGCTTCGACCGGTGCCAGGTCGGCGTTCTCTCCCTCATCTTCCGTTGTTCTCCTCAGCCTGATTGGATCCTCAGCAGGGCGACAAAGTGCAGCCAAACGCTGGAACAAAACAGCCAAAAACCATAATCAGCAGGACAGGTGCACAGGAGCGCTGGGTTTCTTTGTGATGTGGCCATTTCAAAGTAACCGATTGGTCATTGATAGATGGAGCAGGTGGACACAGACCTCTCTGAAGGTTCCTGCTGTCCAAGACATCTGAATGACGACCCACAGTGGCACCATGATGACAGAGGAGGCGGTCATCATCCATCCCAGTGCATACGCCCAGTCAGGGTAAACGTACCAGTCATTAATCTTCAGGTGTTTGAAGTTAACAAGGTACAGAATGATGGAAATCTGCAGAGATGTTCCGTGAAAACAACCGTGAGGGATGTCACATGGCGATCTCCTACTCCATCCACCCCTTAATTCAAACAGGCTACACAAACGTCAACAATAGCACAGTCTGCTGAAGTCTTTGGCATACTGGCCCTATCTAGTGGTGACAGTACAGGTTGCAAGACTTTTTTACTCACCACTGACAGCAGAGGAATAATGTACTTCCACACCAGTTTGAAGGTAAAAAATGGTTTCTTTCCTGTCATGTCTTCGATGATTTTCATGAAACGGTTCGCTCCTTAAAAAAAGATGCTTCATTCAGTAACCGATTTTACTGAAATTAATTTTGCTCTTTTTTTGTTTTTTATATTTTTGGCTATTTTTTGATATAAAAAAAACTGTGAAGATCCAGCTGACTGGACCCCCCCCCCCCCAACCCCCCACCTCTCTCAGTTTCAAATCTGCTAAAACTGGTGTTTGGACGATTATGGTTAAAATCAAAGGGAACAAAAAAATCCAACACACCAAAAAACCAGCCAACAGCCAAACATTCACAAGGAGCCATAAAGTAGTCAAGTCAAGTCAAGTCAAGTGAGCTTTATTGTCATTTTCGAACATATATAGCTGGTGCGATACATATTGAAAACGAAACAACGTTTCTCCAGGACCTGGTGCTGGTAGGACAACACAAAAGGGGCACAGAAAGGACAACAGGGCTACACAGAGACAGCATGGGTCAACACAACATGCAACAGGACAGGTACATAGACAGGCAGGAATGAGGGGTGGAGTAGGGTGGAGTAAAGTAGTGACAGAATCCAGGTGCACCATAATAGTCGATGAGCTGGAACATGTAAATTTATGACTTGGGCCCGTATGCGCTTTAAACCTGGAAAATCTAGGTCCTTAGTCCTGAAGGCAGGGAAGGTGACCGACCGCTTCCGCTTCTACCTGGGAGGCACCCAGATTCCATCAGTCTCTGAGAAACCGGTGAAAAGCCTAGGTAAAATGTTCGACGGCTCCACTGTCCTCTGGCTGCAGCTCTGCTCCGCCTCTCTGCCTCTCTTCTCTCCATTCTGACTTCAGAAACTTCACAATAAACCTGCGAACATTCTTCTCTCCTCAATGAATTTAATGATGGTTTTTTTCCATATTGCAGGTGTCATGTGACCCACCAACCAAACTGGATTTGGAAAGTTCACCCAGCATTCTTCCTGCTGCTATACAGTTACCTTTCTTCACAAAACATCTTCATAAAGCACCTGAAGCCCGTATCATAAGAGAACCAGAGGCCTTGCAAGGGAGAGACGGCAGCAGTTCACTCAAGGCGCTTCCTCTTCTCGCTCTGAAGTCTGCGTGCGTTCTCTCCTCTTTTATTGAACACAAACAGTTAAAGTGTAACGGAATATCTGCATTCATTTAACCTTAGATTACCACTTTTGGTGGTCACACGTTAACAGAAAGAATAACCCCTAAAAATGATTTGTCCTTCAGTTAAGCAGGTAGCGATTCCTTATTTTTACCTTGCACGTACTAGCGGTTAACCCATCCTGTTTCCCCTTGACCCACGGTCAGCACGTTGTTTTGTGATAACTGAGTAACCTGCAACATACTTAACAAAACACTTCTCACAAATGCAGCCCAGACGTACCAATCACTGACCAAGAGGTGTTTGTAGTTCATCAAGTAGACGACTGAAGAAGTTTGAGACAAAGTGCTGCCTCACTTGTACTAGGACTAGTTCACAGAGGTTAAAATTTGCAGGTGGGGAATTGGGCAGTTAAAAAACAACAGTTCTGCACTCTGTCATTTTGCAGGTGAGAAAAGTTTTGTTCCAGATGGCCTGAAGTAGCTCTGAGCTGAAGAAGAAAACCAGGTAGGACAGATCCCAGGCTATTTGGTCTTACTGGACCACTGTCTTCTGGCTCCAGATCAGCTCTGCTCTTCTGCTTCTCCTCTTTCCATCCTGACTTCAGAAACTTCACATTCAACCCTCAAACTCTTCTCTCCCTCCATGAAATCAGTGGTGTCTTTCCTAATTGCAGGTACTTTTCCTCTGTTTGTAGCCTGCTTGTTTGATGACTTCTGGTAATAGAGCAGGCTTGTTTCACTGGCTGTCTGCGGCTAAAGAAACATGAAAACTTGCCAAGCTTTTTTTTCCACATTTTTTATTTTATTGTTAATTTTGTTAACTTGTAAGTACTAGAAAGAAATGACTTTACTTTACAAAAATGTTCTAATTCAGTCCTAATTATGTAACTCCCATTACACACACACAAACACACACTATATTTTCAGTTTTGTCACTGTCTTTATTAATCCCACTTGCACATTAAAGCAGCTGAAAGGCTACAAGGCAGAAGGTTTTCTAAAATCTAGGTCCCCATCATGCACAGAAGAAAAGAACACTGATCAGCTTCTGGGTTCAGAGACTCCAGGGAAAGCTGGTTCCACACTGAAGCAGTTTGAACACGAGTGCAGAAAACAGGCAGGTTGATATTTGGAAAACCAAGAGCAAACGAGCGTATGCTGACAACACTGCATTGTATTAGAAAGTTATGTTGAAACTGCAGATGTCAATTCAACAGCTGTTCCATCCTCTTCCTTCTGCCCGGCTGGATCTTTAACGGGGCTACAAAGGATGGAGAAGCGCTGCAACAGAGCACACCACAAAATTACAATTATTCAGACTGAAGGACTCATTTTGGCAGGATTTAGAGAATCTGAGGTATCGATTCCACAAAAATTAAAGCTCTAAACTCGTGTTTATAATAACTAAAAATCGGCTCATTTAAGTGGCAGACTGTGTAGTAGGTTGATACTGACCTCTCTGATGGTTCCCGGGGTCATAAAAACCTGTAATAGTGCAAACAGTGGCACTATGAGCACCAAGGAGACAGTAATGATGCAGCCCAGCACGTACGTCCAGTCAGGGTAAAGGTACGACCCTATTCTGAGGTTTTTGAAATCCATCAGGTAAACTATGAAGTAAGTCTGTGTGAACAAGAAAAAGTGTGAATGTTGAAAGACACTATCGCTTCAACACAAGTGACATCCTGCCCTCGTAAAGGGACTATTTGCTGCCACTGTTGCTTGTTTCTTACTAATGATATAGGAGGAATGACATATTTCCAGCAGAGTTTGAAGAAAACTGATGGTTTGTTTCCTGTCATGTCCATGATGGTGGTGTTGACAAGATCGCCCCCTGTGGAAAGTTAATAAAAATGTGTGCATTGTTCACGACCAGAAGTAAAGAAATAGGTGCAACAATGCTAGAGTCAGTCTCACCAAACATCCAGCCCAGAGCCAAACATTCACAAATGGCAAAGAAATACCCGCAGATTCTGGTCGAGGCGTAGTAATCAAAGAACTGGAAGATGTAAATTCCTCCCTAAAAAAAGACAAATGTAAACAAAACCCGACACGTGGCTCTAAATACGACCTGTTTTCTGAGCTGGGAATTTGGTTTTTTGGTTGCTGTTGAAACTTACCTGAGTTACGAGCAGCAGTTGCACAAGGAAGGCAGATGCACAGACGACCAGGACAAAGATCTCCTGTCTCATGGGTTTGTGAAACCACTTTGGAAACATGTCACTCACTGTGGTGATAAAACTCTCCACATCCACAAACTGGTGACAAAGTCAAAGTTGGGGAATTTTTTTTTTTTTTGCCAATTCAAAGACATCTTATTTGATCAGTGTGATTTCTGTTATTACGTGTGAGTCAACACCCAGCAGCAGGAACATTATGAAGAAACAAACAGTCCAAAACTGGGACAGTGGCATCATAGCTGTGGCTTGAGGGTAGGCGATGAAGGTCAGTCCAGGACCTGGGGAAATCTGACTGGTAAACCAGACACTGTCCTACTCTGGATAACTAAAAGATCTTCAATGGAAACTGGATGGACACTGTACCTGAGTCCACCACAGCGTCGACTGTAACACCTTGTTCATGAGCCATAAATCCCAGAACAGAGAAGATGACGAATCCGGCAACAAAACTGGTGAAACTGTTGAGCAGACAGATCCAGAAACAGTCTCTGGAAGACACGGAAAACCCTTGTCAAAACTCCATGTTCTACACTTATATTGTGAATACATCAATATCGAGGCAATGTCCTGTAACTCTCACTTGTAGCAGTTGTTGTTGTAGTTGCTGTGGCTGCCCAGGACAGTCAGAGTCCCCTGAGTCGGACCATAAGAGAAGAATATTTGAGACCCTGCCTCAATCCAGACCTGGAATGGAAGGGTAAACAGTTAATATCACCTCAGCTCCTCTCTGCTATGGCCTTCTCCAAAACAGCATTCCATAAGGTAGTCAACCAATCAGGACACTTCCATGCAATTCTGTTCAGTTTATACCTGAAAGTTAGCCAAGCGACTGAGATCTGGGTACAGGTAGTAGTAGATCCCGTCTCCAGCTCCAGGTAGAGTTGCACCTCTGACGAGTTACATGATCAACATCGCATAGGGGAACGTTGCCGTAAAGTACGCTACCTTTGTGAGAAGAGCCAAAAAATCAACACAACCTAACCAAGAGGGTGAACTTTGAAAAGGCAAAACATTTGTGTTTTTATAAAATTTGTACCTACCTTTCCAGAGGATCTGACACCTTTCCAGATGCTGAAGTAGCAGAAGACCCAGCTGGCCAGAAGACACAGAGTCAGCTCCCAGCTCACGCTACCCACCTCCTCGATCCCCCCAGACATGCGCAACATTCGTCGTCTGAGAAGGGAAACTTGATTTTAGCCACGTGATCGATCTTACTGTTCATTATGCTTATGCATGAAAAAGCCTTTGAAAAAAAGACTCACTCCCAGAACTCAGTGGCAGCAGTGGTGGCGTTCATCTGTGTGGTCTCATTGCCTGTCAGATTGCTGGAAGCAGGACTCAAATCCTGATAAACTCGGCACTTGTCTAGACACAAGGACAAACATCAGACGGGGAACAAATTCATGAAACATGAGTCTCGCGTTAACCCACAGACTCCTGCGAGCGTTTAACTACAAAACTGACCAAAAAGACTGACTGATAGGTGGACCAACCATTCTCTAGGGAAATGACTTAATTCCAAGCTCAAAGGACCAATAAAACTAAGTCTTACCTGTGTTCCAGGGGTTGTTGCAGGTGGCCCAGGGGATCTGGGCTCTAAAGGAGAACACCAAGTAGAACAGAGCGTAGGCTTGGAGGATGATGTAATTTAACCCATTTAGTTTAATTATCAGCTGTGCATATCCAACGCCTAAAACCCAAGTCAAACCAAATCAATTTTAATTACAAAACCACAGAGTGATATTTTGTGGAACATACAGAATTTCTTTCACCTTGAGCCAGAGGACAGATCTTCCTCCAGCAGGTGATAAATCCCTCCTGGGTGAACTGACCCAGCGAGGTCTCCAAGAGGAACAGAGGGATCCCAAAAACCACAACCAGCAGAGTGTACGGTATCAGAAAAGCTCCTGTGGTTGTACAAAGGCAGAGTTGTTTCACGTGTTTGCTCTAATTCAGCTTCAAAATATGAACTCCTGCAGATTGTTAATATTGAGACTGAATTATTGACCTCCTCCGTTTCTGTAGCACAGGTATGGAAACCTCCACAAGTTGCCCAAACCCACCACATTTCCAGCTACAACCAGGATGTATTCGGTCTTACTGGCCCACTGTCCTCTGGCTCCACCAGCTTTTTGCTTCTTTGGTTTTGTCCTGGGTCCGTCCATCTAGTCTTTTCCGTATCCAGTCAGAGAAGCTCTAAAGCTGTCGACTGTGTCCTCATCTGCCAATATGTTTGTCCAAATTCAGAGGATCTAAATTTCCCAAAGTCATGAACAAATACTGGAGCGCTTCAGTCTGAAGGTGTTATTCTTCCTGTTTTCTAAGCGCCACAGGCCATCTGATAAAGTCATGATTCCAGATAAGCAATGTGATAAAAAAAAATTCAAATTTTGACGTCAAACATCTCTGTTAAATAAACTCATTTATTCAACACTTAAAATCCAATGTCAAGTTAGATTTTGAAAATTATTTAGCCTTGTACTTGGGTACCCTCTGGCTTTGCTGGACTAACTATTCACTGCAGACGTTGTCAGTTCAGTGGCCGTTTCATCACCAGCAGTTCCTCTGGACCAGACTGGGTGTTCAGCTGGCCGGCAAAGGATGGAAATACGCTGGAAAAGGGTGAAATAAGATGGGGATTAGATGGAAAAATGAGCAGAAGTGCATGACAGCCTTAGGACCCCTTTCTCTGAATATTGACCTGCTTGAAGGTTCCCGGGGTCAGACACAGTTGTCCAACAACAAAGAGCGCTGGCACAACAACGGGGGATAAAGTCATCATCCATCCAAGAGCGTACGCCCAGTCAGGGTAGACGTACCAGTCATTGACCAAGAGGTGTTTGTAGTTAATCACGTACATGACTGCAGAACTCTGTGTGCAAAGACAGATTCAGTGCCTCACCTGGTTTAAGACTTTACAGATTTTAAAAATTGTAAGGAAAAAAAAAAAACCAAACAAACAAAAAGAAATGATCTGAAAAACTGTTAATACTAAACAATCCACCTGTGAAAGTGTTAACCGAATAGTAACTACTCCGACTCACCAGTGACAGCAGAGGGATGATGTATTTCCAACATAACTTGAAGAAAAAACATGGTCTATGCCCCGTCATGTCCTCAATGATGTTGAGCAAACGGTCAGCACCTATGCAAGCCCAACCGACAGTTAGCAGATATGATAAACACACAACGAACCAGGCATAAAAGGCTGGGGCGTGGTCTCACCAAAAATCCAGGACACCGCCAAACACACACAGAGAACCATAAACATCCGGGAGACTCTTGTGCTGCCATAATATTCAATGAGTTCAAAGACATAAAGTCCTCCCTGAAAAGATAAACAATTTGTTTTCATTAAGTAACCAAGAGGCCGCTGATGAACCAAGAGTTTTTGGTGCGTTCAAGCAAACAGACATCCAAAACTATGTCGCATTTTCTGACTCACATCAGTAACCAAGAGAAGCTGCAGCAAGTAGAAGGTCACACAGACGCCAAGAACCAAAATCTTGTGTCTTGCCGGTGAATAGAACACTTGTGGAAACAGATCTCTGACAGTGGTGATGAAGCTCTCCACCGACACAAACTAGAGACAGAAAAAAAGAAACAACAAATGAGTAAGAAGTTTTTCTTTTATTCCAGCCTTACTGACAAAGTTAGGTTTTTCCTCACGTGCGTGTCTACAGCCAGCAGAATGAGCATCAAGAAGAAACAAACGCTCCAGAACTGAGGAAGGGGCAACAGAGCTGTGGCCTGAGGGTAAGCGATGAAGGCCAGACCTGGACCTGCAGGGTGGAAGAAGAGCGCCTAAGGCCTACTGGGGAGGCGAGTTTTCTTTCTCACTGTGGTGGTGGAGCGTTGAAGAGGAGCACGCAGTACCTGATCTGACCACAGTGTTGACTGCAACACCCTGTTCCTCCGCCATGAAGCCCAGAACGGAGAAGACGACAAATCCAGCTACAAAGCTTGTGGAACTGTTTAGTAGACACAGCCAGAAACAGTCCCTGGAGGACACAGGAAGCCTGGTCAAAACCGTCGGCGTGTTGTCTACAACCAATGAATCTTCACTCAGTGGCACCTGTAACAGTTGTTGTTGGAGGGACTGTAGCTGCCCAGGACCAGCAGAACTCCAGAACCCACGCTAAAGGAAAACAATACTTGCGATCCTGCTTCAATCCATACCTGAAAGAGATAGAAGTCTTACTGACAATAAGATAAGGACCAGCATCAAAAGCTATGCTGATGAACTTTCATAGTTAAGCTGGAGTAGTTTCACTGTGCTGCTTTTGCTGTCAGGCAAATGCTCACTTCCATTTTAGCCAGGCCACTCAAGTCCGGATATAAGTAGTAGTAGATCCCGACTCCAGCTCCAGGTAGAGTGACGCCTCTGATAAGCAGGATCAGCAGCATCACATAAGGGAACGTGGCTGTGAAGTATGATACCTTAAAAACACACACAAGGTCTCCTTTTCTTTCTGCTAAATGCTTCAGGAATAATGTCCATGGTCCTCAACAGAGGGAGCCCAAGGAGTTTCAAACACTTCAACCAGCCTTTCCAGATGATTTGACGCCTTTCCAGATGCTGAAGAAGCAGAACACCCAACTGGCCAGAAGACATAACGCCAGTTCCCACCTCACGCCTCCTAGTTCCTCGATGCCCCTGGACAAGCCCAGCACCCGTCGCCTGGAAGGAAGGTGCTGGTGAACTTTCTGTCTTTAACTGCAGGTACTGATACCTGATACCAAACTAAACAAGCATTAGACTCAAAGAGTGATACCTATGTCTAAGTTATTTATTGAGTCAAACACACTAATGAGTTGACTGAGAGTGAATGAAACACTCACTCCAAGAACTCGGTGGCAGCGGTGCTGGTGTTGGGTAACACCGTCTGATTGGTTATGTAGTTGACCGATGAAGAATCCACAGCTTGCAGACTCCTGCAGTTTGCTGGTTTAGACGAGAAGTTATTGAGCTATCTTCTGCATCAATAAACCCTGGCACTGATATGGTACGTGACAAAACATATCAGATTTTAAATCAGTTGCCTGGTTACCCGGTATTATCATTGTGGCTCCTACATACTGGCTGATATTTGTCTCGTGACCATATTTAAACCAATTTTGAATATATGTTATGTAAGTTGGGTGAAGGAGAGGGGAAGAAAGCAATGCTTCTGCACTCATTTTGCAGTTTAGAAAAGCTTGGAAATCCCACTTGTACCTGTGTTCCAGCTGTTGTTACAGGTGACCCAGGGCAGCTCCGATCTGAAGGAGAACACCAGGTAGAACAGAGCCCAGGCTTGGATGATAACAAAGACAAATCCGTAGACCTTAAACAACAGTTGTCCATATCCGATTCCTAAAATGCCAGGGGGAAGATTTGTCAGATGAGCTGATCAAATGGGAAATTTCCTGAAGTTTCCACTGGCATCATCTTCTAACACACACATGCTTCCTCTCACCTTGAGCCAGAGGACAGATCTTCCTCCAGCAGGTGATGAATCCCTCCTGGGTGAACTGACCCAGCGAGGTCTCCAGGAGGAACAGAGGGATTCCACACACTGCAACCCAAAAACTGTATGGCACCAGAAAGGCGCCTGCGGATCCCAGACTTATTCCTTTGAATCAAGATTTGACTCAGCAATTTCAAATTGGATTTGAGAGCTTTGATATTTACCTCCTCCATTTTTGTAGCACAGGTACGGAAACCTCCACACGTTGCCCAACCCGACCACTTGTCCTGCAACCACCAGGATGTATTCGGTCTTACTGGCCCACTGTCCTCTGGCTCCACCAGCTTTTTGCTTCTTTGGTTTTGTCCTGGGTCCGTCCATCTAGTCTTTTCCGTATCCAGTCAGAGAAGCTCTAAAGCTGTCGACTGTGTCCTCATCTACCAATATGTATGTCCAAATTCAGAGGATCTAAATTTCCCAAAGTCATGAACAAATACTGGAGCGCTTCAGTCTGAAGGTGTTATTCTTCCTGTTTTCTAAGCGCCACAGGCCATCTGACAAAGTCACGATTCCAGATAAGCAATGTGATAAAAATTCAAATTTTGACGTCAAACATCTCTGTTAAATAAACTCATTTATTCAACACTTAAAATCCTATGTCAAGTTACATTTTGAAAATTATTTAGCCTTGCACTTGGGTACCCTCTGGCTTTGCTGGACTAACTATTCACTGCAGACGTTGTCAGTTCAGTGGCCGTTTCATCACCAGCAGTTCCTCTGGACCAGACTGGGTGTTCAGCTGGCCGGCAAAGGATGGAAATACGCTGGAAAAGGGTGAAATAAGATGGGGATTAGATGGAAAAATGAGCAGAAGTGCATGACAGCCTTAGGACCCCTTTCTCTGAATATTGACCTGCTTGAAGGTTCCCGGGGTCAGACACAGTTGTCCAACAACAAAGAGCGCTGGCACAACAACGGGGGATAAAGTCATCATCCATCCAAGAGCGTACGCCCAGTCAGGGTAGACGTACCAGTCATTGACCAAGAGGTGTTTGTAGTTAATCACGTACATGACTGCAGAACTCTGTGTGCAAAGACAGATTCAGTGCCTCACCTGGTTTAAGACTTTACAGATTTTAAAAATTGTAAGGAAAAAAAAAATGATCTGAAAAACTGTTAATACTAAACAATCCACCTGTGAAAGTGTTAACCGAATAGTAACTTGTAGTCTTACTGGCCCACTGTCCTCTGGCTGCTGCTCTGCTCTGCTTCTCTGTGTCTCGTCTCTCCATCCTGACTTCAGAAACTTCACCCTTCTAGACATCTGTGTGTTCACAGCACAAAAAAAAATTCCGACTTTTATTATGGATTCTTATATTAGCCTATTAAAATATACATTTTAATAATGTCTGTGGTAGCTAATCCAACAGCCAAGTATATTATTTTTTTAGCTGTGGAGTTCTGGTTTTTTTTTTAGGCTAGGCTGTATATGTTGTGTAAGTCTTATTGCCATTCTAAGCAGATCTAGATGGATGTCACCACTCTTCATTTTTGAACTATTTTAAACCTTCCATCAAGTGGTGTCTATGAATGTTTTCTCGATTATAGCCGTTAGCGTCTTACTTCCGCTTGTACTACCAACCGCTGCACTGTTAATCCTACAGGACATTTACTTAGTGACTTATTATGAAACTAAAGCTACACACAACAAGACAATAATAACCAGGGCACAGCTGTCAGATAATAGGCTTAGCTGGAGCAGGAGTCATTCGGTCCAGTCGCTGGGTTGATGGTTTGATGTCAGATAAATATGTAACTTTATACCCAGCCTAGGGTGTTTTTTCTTATCGTAAGGTGGCAAAATGGTTAAAGAAATGTGGAAATAGGCACAAATCTAGCCCATATTATGGGTTGACCACTCCGTATTTACAGGTGAAGAACAGCTGGAGGAGTATTTTCTGTGGAGTTGTTTCTCAAACCTGTTAGCTCACACAGAAGAAACACACCCTCCCACTTCCTCTGTTAGTGTGGGTCGGCCTGTAGAACTGGTATTTGGACTAGCTGAGCACTCCAACATGAAAAAGGATATCCTTGGCCGTCACAGGGTGTGGCCACAAACTGAGCTCAGCTGTGGGTGCGCGTTGCTCCATTACAGCATCTGTTGGGTGAGGTCAGGCGTTCGAACTCGCAGCTGCAGCTCTCGAACTGACGCGAGGACAGCTGAGCGAGAAGCTGCGATGGTGAATCCACCGGGCGGAACAGTGGAAACAGTGTTGATTTTTTTTTTCTGTACAGTTTGCCTTAAGCAGCTCACGTAAAAGGCTTTTCTATGTTTACTATCTCACATCCAGGAAGACCGCTGATTGAATGAGTCTTTGTTCCCATATCTCATCAAAGGCAGTGCTTCACTCATCCTGTTTCTTTAAAATTTCATAGTTTATTTAACAGAGCAGTTGTGTCTGTGATCTCACGGTTTGAGTGCAGGATTTGTAGCATTGGAGTTACTTTTAATACAAATGAATGATCCAAAATGTGATCAAAAACTACATTTCCACCAAAGGCCAGAGTTCAGATGCGATAACCACAAAAAGGCAAATCATGACTGAGCTACACAAAGGTGGATAATGGAGGGAGGAGACCCAGTGATGGATCTCTGTGCTTTGGGACTGCAGCTCGTCTAATTCAGTTCAGTGTGGCATCTGTCCCGATTAACATGTGCTCAGACTATAAAAAGTTCAGAATTATTGGCATCCTTTTTTGAAGCTGCCAATCATCTGGTACACATTCTACTCTTCTTAGGATGAAGAACCAGCTAATTGGAACACCCTGGCATGGCTAGTCTTGTTGTGTTCTGTTTAGGTTATCAATGAGCAACAGTTAATTGCAGGATGATGGAGTTTGCCACCCCAACTAGGCTACTTTTAAGACTAAAACTGACATTGTAGGCTTTGTTTAAATGTCTGAGTTTGTGCTACACTGTTTCTCCCAGTTTGAAACATTTGAACCAGACTGCAATTCGCTTGTGTTTTGGGTTTCATTATATTTATTTTTTAATTAATGAATAAGCGTTGACATGCAAAAAGCATCAGATGCTGGTTGGTTTTCCCGTTTGCTTTTAACCGAATTCACAAGTGACTGGTTTTATTTTAGAGGGTATTTCGTGATTTTCTGAGGTTTAACGCAACAACAGCAGCGGCGGAGGGAGCGTCGGGGTGACGTCATTGGGAGCCGCATCCACAGCGGCAGCGGGCGGGGTGAGCCGCCGCTCATCCACCGGTATCATGGCTTCGTAGCTGGAGGGGGAAGCGATTCCGAGCAAAACAAGGACTTTCGTTCAGTAGCCGACGGTCGACCGCATTTCCAGATCCCGACCGTGGTACAGCGGGGCTCGGCCTCCCTTTTTGCCCCGGTGGCCGCTCCTGGCATCCAGGATTTACTTAAATTGTTTTAACGGTGAATTTCCATCCGTCAACCGCGGAAGATGGCCGACCCGGCGGAGTGCACCATCAAAGTGATGTGCCGTTTTAGGCCCCTAAACAGCTCCGAGGTGACCAGAGGCGACAGATACATTCCCAAGTTTCAAGGGGAAGATACAGTTGTGATCGGGGTGAGTTCGTTCTTTGTGGTAGTGCCTGTTTTAATGGACCTTTGGCGAGGCCATTGATACGCCATTTTTGATTGTCTTAGCTAAGGTGGTTAGCATCGTAGCATGCTGGCTAAGACTAGCGCAAGGCTGACCTGTTGTCGCTCAGCTGGCCTTTGCTTTAGGCTAGCTACTGTTACCGGTAAAAAAAAAAAAAATTCTGAGTTTATTCGGTGTATATATCGTTAGCACTCTGCAGCTGCACCTATTCTCTCATTTAAAAAAAAGCTAGTTGTTGTACATTTTCGATTGCCGTGTCATGGCTAGCAAGCTGTCATTCAACAAAGCCACAACAGCGGCTGAAACCGTTAAAATGTCGCACGTTAGCCAGCTACTCCTGCACACTTACTCTTATACTGCTGTCGCCACATGATTTTACACTTATTCGTGTATATGTAGACACAAAACTGTTAATTCTGCGCAGTTTGCGTCAGCATAAAGCGTTGGTCCGTTTCGATTCCAGGTGATGAGGAGAGTTGGCTAGCAGGCTAGGCCAGCTGGTGGTTGACAGATTAGCCGGCCTCGGCTAGCTGGATAGATTTAATACTGATGCTTGAGCTAAAATGCGTTAGTTGGTTGTTAAACTAATCGTTTTTAAAATTAACCTGAGGTCCCACATGAACCAATAGCCTCAGTTAAAAAATACCTCTGCCAGGTAAAATACAGGTTGTTGACGTTTCAGATTCCCCGTTGACCTTCTGCAAAAAGGCACATTTACATCCGGATAAATGTCCGCGAAAAGGTTCTGGGTTCATCTGGACTTTTCAATTTTCTTTTTGGAAAACGTTTCGCCTTCTATCCAGAAGGCTTCATCAGTTAAGAACTGATGAATTGAAAAGTCCAGATGAACACAGACCCTTTTCTCGGATAACTATGACCTGGATGACTGAGAACCTACACAGACATCCGGATAAATGCGTGATTGTGGTTCTTTTAGTGACATTTGTCAGAATTAATAAACTACAGTTTGGTATCGTCCTTCTGGATATCATCTCAGCTTGTAATTAAGAATACATAGGCAGAGATTTGCATGTTTATTTGAGTTTAATGTAAACATGGCTTAACGACACATATTTTTTTAGATTCTGTACTTATCCGTCTAAATAAGCACATGACACACATCTTTGAAAAGTTAACGATTAGTTTTCTGCAGTGACACATTGCCTCTTTGTGGACTTTGGCGTCTGAGTGCACCTCTGATTGTTTTTATAGCAACTTTACCAGGCAGGGGAACCTGATCCAGGATCATTGTTGCAAGATTAGACCGGTTACATGAATCACAACCTCTGGTTTGCGGTGGTCATTTTTTTAATTCTGGGGGTCAGAGATCAGCAGGGATGTTATTCTTTTGTAGTCAAGCAGCATTGAGACTGATGATGCTGTGGTCTTAAATTGTTAAAGTGACCTCAGCAGGCGTAATGCCGGTGCCTGCCGGACAATGTGGCCGAGCCCGTCCACAGTACCTCGTGGTGCCAGACCAGAAGTGAACGTTTTGGAGAAGACAGAATTGCAGGCTTGAAGCCTTTGGCCTCTAGTCATCCATCTGCTCTGAGACGCAGCTCCTGAGGCCTCCTGGGTAATCCCTCTGTGTTTTCTATCCTGGTTACCAGCTGTTTGTCCAATCAGAGCGGGCGGGATGGGCGCTGGGCTATCTCTCTGGATGGGGAGGGTAATTATCGCGACGGTGCCGTACGTCCACGGCCGCGCCCAGCCTGTGGGGAAGCCAATGACACGAGATGCCTCACAGCTAATCGCAGAGTTGATGGAGGGCCAGGGATGCTCCACAGGACGGTTTACAGACGCGGCTGCACAGATCCGCCCATTAAACACCATCAACACATTTTAGGATTACTAGTGACATAGTCAAAGAAGTAACAATGTGGAGTTTCTGGAGTCCTCACCTGTTGTCACCTGTCAATCTGACTTTAGTTATGATTGTTTGTGCGTGCTGCAGAACAACCCTGCTCTCCCAAACGCCTTTGGCTGTGCTGATGTGAAACAAGACGGAGCGCTTCTATCCTTCTACACTTTGAGCTGTTATTACACTTTAAAAGAGTAATCTCAGATGACGGATGTGTAACGAGGTTGGGAGTAACCGCCATGGACTCTATACTGGAGCTTTACTGCTGTTTGCTGACACAGCCTGCAAGCCTGACAGGGCTTTACTACACTATGTTATTGACAGCTTGAGCTGCCAGGATGTGGCTCTGAGGAGAAAAGGAGCTGCTGAAATGCAGAGCTGTGCAGTAAAATGACAAAAAGCTAGACATGACTGATGTAGCGGGTGTAAATAATCATTTAAAATCTGCCATGAGCAGCAGCCAATCAGCGTGGAAGCACAAAAAACCTTCAGACATCTTTACCTCTTATGTATTTTCTCCACCAAATGATATCTATGATACAAAGTGAAAGCAACAGATTCTTTTCGCTGGCACAGCCCTGCTCTGACCGCCAGTCGCTTCAGACGTGGACTTTGTTCCTGTCGGTTTTTCCTGCTCGGAAACGTTGACTGGAGGCAGATTAGACTTCCTGATTGCTTCCTGGTGGAGTGTTTGGAGCCCTGCAGACACACAGTCGCTTTCTAACCACTCTTCCTTTTATTTTTTTTTCTTCTTCCAGGGAAAACCCTACATGTTTGACAGAGTTCTGCAGCCAAACACAACACAGGAGCAAGTGTACAACACCTGCGCCCAGAGGATTGTTAAAGGTCTGTCAGTCACACAGAATTATGGAAACAAACCAAAAACACATTCTTAATTAAATTCCTTACAATCTCTTTGGTGGCTTGCAGATGTCTTGGACGGATACAACGGGACAATTTTTGCATACGGCCAGACATCATCGGGAAAAACACACACCATGGAGGTAAAAAAGGGGCTCGTGGTGTGTGTGTGTGTGTGTATGTTTGGGTATGATTACGTGGCGCACGTTTGACCATTGTTGCTGTCTGTGTAGGGAAATCTCCATGACACAGACTCGATGGGAATCATCCCCAGGATAGTCCAGGACATCTTTAACTACATCTATTCCATGGATGAAAACCTGGAGTTTCATATCAAAGTGAGGCCAAGCGCAGTGTGATGATTAGAAGGTGGTTACGATCCCGAGGACAGTAATAATTACCATTTAATCTGCTCACAGGTTTCATATTTTGAAATTTACTTGGACAAGATCCGGGATCTCCTGGACGGTAATTTTTCCCGCTTGGGTTCAGGTTAAAATCGGCTCCAGGACCAGCTAGGTTCATGAACATTGTTTCTTCCCCTTGTTTTCAGTGTCAAAGACCAACCTGTCAGTGCACGAAGATAAAAACAGAGTGCCCTACGTCAAGGTGAGGACTAACTTACAGTCAGTAGTCACCACCTTTCATAAGAACCCTTCCAACTGGCTCCGTTTGGTTCATTTTCAAGGGTTGCACTGAGAGGTTTGTCTGCAGCCCCGAGGAGGTCATGGACACCATTGATGAGGGCAAATCCAACAGACATGTAGCAGTCACAAGTAAGGGGCCGTCGCTCTCTCTGCAGTCTCGACCGACCTTCCTTCAGAAGGATGCTTTGTGAGCGCGCGTGTGCCGTTTGTCCCTCAGACATGAACGAGCACAGCTCCAGGAGCCACAGCATTTTCCTGATCAATGTCAAACAGGAGAACACTCAGACGGAGCAGAAGCTCAGCGGCAAGCTCTACCTGGTGGATCTGGCTGGCAGCGAAAAGGTGCACAAATAAACACCAATCAGGCAGAATGCTGATCATTATTACATGGATAATTATTCTAATCACTCGTTTTTCAGTATTTAGTCAGTGTGTTTTTGTGACCGACAGGTCAGTAAGACTGGAGCAGAAGGAGCTGTGCTGGATGAGGCCAAGAACATCAACAAGTCTCTGTCGTCCCTGGGAAACGTCATCTCTGCCCTGGCTGAAGGAACGGTGAGTAGCTCCAGTTAAACCTGTAGGCCACGGTCTCTCCAGTGATGACGATAGTTTGTTGGGTTTTGAACCAGCTCAGATTTGTTTTGGCAGAGCTGCGTAGTTGATTCAGCAAAGTAAATGTCACCCCGTTTTGTCTTCAGGCTACCATGTTGCTGACAGTTTTCTGGCAGTTTGTCGTCATCGTGATTAAAACTGGCGTCTTTTTAGTTGTATTATTTGAAGGAGCTGCTCTCCAGGTCTGTTACTGCAGAGACAAAATGTAGCTCCGAGCGCTGTTGTGTTGCTCTTCTCGAGTGTAAAACCACACATTGTTTTTTACAAACCAGTGTTTTCTTCTCTGGGTAAACAACCTGAGGGACACTGCGGCTGATATATTCGCAACAACTGCGCTTTTGTGTTTCTCTCCCCGCAGCCGAGTTTGTTGACTAAAATGTACGACAGCCAGAGCCGCTTTGCTGCTCTGATCAATATCAGATCGATATCAGGATATCTATTAGATCATTTCAGCTGAACAATATGAGGCAGCAGAATTTAGAACATCTGTCAGCAAACATTTGCTGCGTGAGTGAGTTTGAGGTTGGGAAGCTGTGACTCGGATAGAATGTCAAGTCTTTTCCCGGGATAAGTATTTTTCTCTCTGTCTGTCCGTGTCCGCGTTTGCTAGGCCTACATCCCCTACAGAGACAGCAAGATGACCCGTATCCTGCAGGACTCGCTGGGTGGCAACTGTCGAACCACCATTGTCATCTGCTGCTCGCCTTCCTCCTACAATGAGGCTGAAACCAAATCCACCCTCATGTTCGGACAAAGGTCTGTAGGCCGACACAAGAAAAGGAGCCGCGCTGCTCTTTGTCTACGTTCACGTCAGAATCTTATCGGTTGCAGTATAATTGTTTTATTTTTAGAACAATGTCTTCCTTGTCCATGCCTAATTTGTCATATTTTTCCCCCTTTCAGAGCAAAGACCATCAAGAACACTGTCACTGTGAATATTGAGCTGACAGCGGAACAGTGGAAGCAGAAGTATGAGAGAGAGAAGGAGAAGAACAAGACCCTAAGGAACACTGTCACCTGGCTGGAGAACGAGCTGAACCGCTGGAGGAACGGTAAGGAAGACCTCCATCAGAACCAGGAGGTTCTTTGAGTAATGGTTCTTCTGGGAAGATGTCCAGCGGGTCTCACCCAAACCTTCTCTCCGGCCAGGCGAGAGTGTGCCAGTGGAGGAGCAGTTTGATAAGGAGAAGGCCAACGCGGAGGTGCTGGCTCTGGATAACATCATTAATGACAAGTCTGCGTCCACTCCCAACATGCTGGGCATCCGCCTCACCGATGTGGAGAAGGACAAGTGTGAGGCCGAGCTGGCCAAGCTCTACAAGCAGCTGGATGATAAAGTGAGTGTGTGTGTGTGTGTGTGTGTGTGTGTGTGTGTGTGTGTGTGTGTGTGTGTGTTTTTTTTTTTTTTTGTTTTTTTTTTTTTTTTTTTTTTTGTTTTTGTTGTTTGTTTTTTTTTTTTTTTTTTTTTTTTGTTTTTTTTTTGTTTTTTTTGTGTTTTTTTTTTGTTTTTTTTTGTTTTTTTTT
>CAAE01014542.1:1970673-2107772 GCA_000180735.1 Tetraodon nigroviridis
AAAACAGCTCAAAGCGCTTCTCCCCCTGCAGTGTCTCCTGTCGTCTTTGGACTCAGAGCTTCAGAAGCTGAAGGAGATGTCCAACCACCAGAGGAAGCGGGTGACGGAGATGATGTCCTCGCTGCTTAAAGACCTGGCTGAGATCGGCATCGCCGTGGGCAGCAACGACATTAAGGTAGAGGACGGTCAAACCAGCTCATTTGGTCATCACACATGCAGTTTGATCAAATCCGGGTCAGATGACGAGCACTTTCACACGAGTCCATTTTTCTGCTCCTGCGTCTGCAGCAGCACGAGGGCGGCAGCGGCATGATTGACGAGGAGTTTACGGTGGCCCGCCTGTACATCAGCAAGATGAAGTCGGAAGTGAAAACCATGGCGAAACGCTGCAAACAGCTGGAGAGCACCCAGGCAGAGAGCAACAAGAAGATGGACGAGAACGAGAAGGAGCTGGCCGCCTGCCAGCTCCGCATCTCCCAGGTAGGGAGGAGCCAACGGCAGGGACGGGTGAAAATGAACCCATCCAGGTGGGGTTCGTTCTAATCGACGCTGTTTTCCTCTGTTCACCAGCATGAAGCTAAAATCAAGTCACTGACAGAGTACCTGCAGAACGTGGAGCAGAAGAAGAGGCAGCTGGAGGAGAACGTGGACTCTCTGAACGAGGAGCTGGTCAAACTCAGCGCTCAGGGTACGCCCGGCCCGTTTCTGTCCATCTCTTCCTTCTCCGATGTGTGACTTCTGAAGCAGATGAGGTGGTTGTACACGTGCAAGCATGCTGAATCCTGCTTGTGTTTTATAGAGAAAGTCCACGCGATGGAGAAAGAGAATGAAATCCAGACGGCCAATGAAGTGAAAGTAGGTTCCTCACACACGTTTAAGGTGTTGGGTGTGTGTATCTGGTTACAGTCATGAATTGTTCAGAGTCCCAGTTGGATTCAGGTGAAACTACATTATTGTCTGGGAGCGTTAAACTCAGAAGGTGAATTTGCCCTCTCTTGTGTGTCCAGGAAGCGGTGGAGAAGCAGATCCACTCTCACCGTGAAGCTCACCAGAAGCAGATCAGCAGCCTGAGAGACGAGCTGGACAACAAAGAGAAGCTCATCACCGACCTGCAGGAGTAAGTCTAAATCGATGCTCAAACGCAAGCAAGACCTTCCTGCTCAATGTTCCGCCCTGCGATGATGTGCTTGTTCTTCTTCCAGCCTGAACCAGAAGATTATGCTGGAGCAGGAGCGGCTCCGGGTGGAACACGAGAAGCTCAAATCCACTGACCAGGAGAAGAGTCGCAAGCTGCACGAGCTCACGTATGTTCCACGCAGGCGCCGCTGCGGCAGCCGTCCTGTCCACACGACACCACTGTGACCTGTTAAATCTGGTTTTGCAGCGTGATGCAGGATCGAAGAGAGCAGGCCAGGCAGGACCTGAAGGGCCTAGAAGAGACAGTGGTGAGTTCATCTGCAGCTTTACTGCCAACTCCGCTCCACTCCGGCTCTTAGTGACTCGGCGTTTCTGTCGTCCTTTCATTTTTTACATTTTCTTCACCTTTAAGGCCAAAGAGCTGCAGACTCTGCACAACCTGAGGAAGCTTTTTGTCCAGGACTTGGCTACCAGAGTGAAAAAAGTAAGAACCACCACTAAATCCACAGTTTGAATGACTGAAGTGACAGGAGTGTTTAATCCTTGTCTGTCTGCCTGGTACAGAGTGCAGAGATGGACTCGGACGACACTGGGGGCAGCGCAGCACAGAAACAGAAAATTTCCTTTCTTGAGAACAATCTTGAGCAGCTCACCAAGGTTCACAAACAGGTAGGCAGCTAACGCTGAAGAGCACAGCCCCTTCAGGCCTGTGAGAATTGAACCAGATCAAAATGGCCTGAACTTTCCACAGCTGGTGCGTGATAATGCAGACCTGCGTTGTGAGCTTCCGAAACTGGAAAAACGTCTTCGTGCTACGGCTGAGCGGGTCAAGGCCCTGGAGTCTGCTCTGAAGGAGGCCAAGGAGAACGCTGCCCGTGACCGCAAGCGCTACCAACAGGAGGTGGACCGCATCAAGGAGGCCGTCAGGGCCAAGAACATGGCCAGGAGGGGACATTCGGCCCAGATCGGTGAGCGGGACAGAAATTCCACCCTTAAACAGCTTGTCATTGTGGAATGAAACCACAGCCTTGATGCTCTTCATCCTCCCCACAGCCAAGCCCATCCGGCCCGGGCAGCAGCCGGTGGCCTCTCCCACCCATCCCAACATCAACCGCAGCGGAGGAGGCTTCTACCAGAACAGCCAGACGGTGTCCATCAGGGGAGGAGGCAGCACAAAGCCAGAGAAGAAGTAGGTCCAACAGCAGTCAGCGGACACACGCTGAGAGGAACCAGGGGAAAGAGATGTGTTTGGACACGTTTTGAAGTTAAACAAGCTAACTGTGCTGCTGTGGTCACGCTGGGTGAACTGGGAGTAGCAATGATGCAGAAATGCTGCCATGGCAACAGAATCAGGATAATATAGGTGTGGGTGGTCTGCAGCTGGTTAGTTGTCCAGGGGGGGACCTGGGGACCGTCCTCCCCATCATCTAACGTATGATGTCACCGTCCTTACGTCCATGTGACGTCCATGTGGTGGTGTTTAGTGCTGCGCTTTTGAACCTGACCTCATGTCTTTGTGTGTGTTCGCAGCTGAATCCAGCGGGACAGAAGGACGACACCACTGAAGGAGTTAAAAATCACCCCCCCTTTCCTCCCCCTCCTTCCTGCGACCCTCACCCATCTCCACAACCTGTCATTCCATTACAGACGAGAGTCTCCACGTCGCCTCCTCAGAGCCGCGGAGGAGTCTCTTAATTATAAATATATATAAATATTCCTGGCCTGTACAGCTCCACGCCCCACACCTCCACCCGCTCCCTCCAACTGTCATCATGACCTATTTCTTTCTCTCTTACTGGATGTAATGATCATAACAATTTAAAAAAAAAAGACGGCAGAATTACTTTACCCACCAAACCAAACAGTCTTGAGCGCAGCCTCGGCAAGCGAAACCACGCACACCTCAAAAATGTGGCTTTTGGGTTGTTTTTTTCTTCTTTTTTTTGGTTTGTTTGGATTTATTTTTTTCTCTTGTTTTGCACAGCCAGTTGTCATCTGTCGTCGTCGTGGTAGTAGTTCTGCACTGTGCCAAGCTGAATGTAAGGGTAGCAAAATCTGAATAAAATTTCAAAAGACCAAAAAAAAAACCAGAGAGAGAGAGAGAGAGAGGACCCTACCGTGAGAAATAGCTCGGTCCTGTAGGCTAACCTCTGTACATTTCATCGGTATTGATTGTTAATCACACTTTTCTCTGGGTAGGTTTTACAGCTTCGTTCCAAGGGTAAACTAAGGGTTTGAATGACTAGATGGAGCACTACTGTTCTGTCCGCTCTTGTACAAATCTTGTAAAATTGGCACTATTCGCACACTACCCCACAGAGAGAGCCGCCACGGGGGCAAAATGGCCAAAACGAAGGTTTTAACGGTGTAAAGCTGGGCCGTGTGACGCCGTTCTGTAGATGTATTTAATGAAATTCCTGTAGAGGGTGATTGTTTTTATTACTAAGTTAAAATTAAAAGTCTTTACTCATCACTGGTGAAGGACACAGAGACTAGAAAGGAAAAGAATCATCTCCAGCTAACACAACAGACTTTCACCTTTAGCATTGTCTGTGCTGCATAGCTACATGTACTGTTTTTACTTCTCTCTGTGGTCAATAACGCTTCGCTAACGGACGCTAGCTATAACTGTCTGCACATCGGGAGCACATCATGCCGCGATGCTCGTCTTGTCCTCGCGGGGGCGCAGTCACTCACTCTTCTCCAGGATGTGTTGTCGCCTTTTAAACTGATGATTCGTTTGGTTTCCCGGTCTGATTTCCCCTTGGAGAGAGGCTCTCTCTGACGGTTCCTGCCTGTTTTTGTCTTTGCGTTTTGATTTAGGAGCTGCAACTGTTTGTGTCCCAATTTGTGGTTATAAATTTGCAAAAAAAAAAAACTTGTCATGCTGGGTTTTAATGTACTGTATCCGGTTTCCTTGTGTAGATGCATATTTGAAGTTTTGAGGAGGCGGGCGGGGTCGAAGGGCGTTCTGGTGTCAGCTGATGGTACAGACCTGTGCTGCTGATCAGCCAGTCAGCCGGCGGGGGTCTAACATTGCACAACAATCTTCTGGCATCATCAGAGGTTTATTTATCAAATCTGGTCAGCGGTGTGGGATTTCTTCCTGTCATTTTTGTTGTACTTTAGTGTCTTTTCATGATTTTTTCTTTTTTTTAATGTATTCCAGAGGTTTTTTTTGCTTCTTTGAACCCTGTGACGAGGCCCCAGTACGTTTGGCAAAGAGCTTGTAGTGATTGTAACTCCCAGCATGAGAACACTAACATCTCGTGCAAGTGCAATATACTGTAAAATACACTGTACATCAGTCGGGTGGCGGGTGTGATCCGGGTGGGAGCGGACGCGGCGGCCCTGCTGCGTGGAGCCAAAGTCCTGCGGCAGCCTGGCCTTTGGCTCCCGTAGATCTGAGAAGGATTCGATCATTTTATTCCGAGATGAAGCATCCGTGTGGAGATGCAGCCGAGGGGCTTGGAGGAGCTGCGGTAAATAGCACTTCTTCACGTTACCGGCACTCGTAAAAACACTCCACGTGTCTGTGAGGTCTGAGAGGTCTGAGAAGGTGTGTCCAAAGCCCCGTGAATGGACGTTTGTCTGTCTGCGCGCTGTAGCAGGAGGTGTCCCAGCGTCAGGTGACGTCTGGGACACCTGTGTGTGTGTGTTCAGATGGCTCCTACCCTCCTTGTAATCTAGATTAGATCCAACTGGGCAGCATGTACCTCAAAAACCCTTCAACTTGTCACCAAAACTGGATATGAAACAGAGGGGAAAATAGTTGATTAAGGAGCAGAGAATATTTGTGGTGTTTACCTAAAATTGAATTTTAAATTCTGAATAAAATAAAGTGTAGCCACTTTTTTTATTACTGTGTAATAGTTGGTCAATTTTTAATGGGCAGTCTTGAGGATCCATCAGTGGAAGAAGGTACTGGATCATTCCTGGAGAACTGGGGTGCAAATAGCAGGGCTCTGACATGGACGGAAACGGGATGTTCAAGAGATCACAGATGTGGATTGATTGCATGATGTAAATGTATGTGTGATTAAATAATTATGAGAAAGTCTTGGATTTCTGCTGCCATTTGTCTGTCATCCAGTAATGATATTTTAAACCTTTAATAATCAATCCTTAGACATGTACTTTAGATAAAAACTCAAATGAGGAAAATAATTAGGTAAATATCTCCGACTTTTATTTGCTAAGTGGTTGTAGTTCTCTACGTCCACCATTAAGAGGCGCTAATTCCCCGTTTGCGTTTCGAACACCTGAGGGCATGGACGACAGTGCAAATTGAATAGCGAGCACTCACTCTGAAAAGGTTAACCTTCCACAATCTAAATTTCCTAAATGCAGATAAAGGAGATGTTACACAATATACGAAACGCCTTTTGCGATGAATTTGCGTCAGTAAAAGAATGCGAGAAAGTTTCTCCCGGAGCATAAAGCAGGGCAAGGTTTCCCCGTGATAGGGCGATGTAGTGATGCATCTTCTCCCTGGACGATCTTTGACACTGAAGGTATTGCCAAAGTTGACTGGGCAGCAGCGTCCGCAGCCACAACACTGCGGCGGATTACACCGGGACGGGAGCGCCGCTCACAAGCCTGACAAGTCGCCGACCACTTTACCGCGGTGGCCGCTCGGCAGGGAAATAAACGACAACTTTACTGCACCTGCGGCGACTGGAGCGCGTTTCTCTTCTCCCTGGAGAACGGCCTCACACCGGGAGAGAAGGTACGCTCGGTCGGGCTGCGGAGGTGTTCGGGACACTGGAATGTGTAGCCAGCAAGCTAATTAGCCGGCTAATGTTAGCAGCAGCCCGACGACGAGACAGGTGCTTAAAGTGGCGTTTTGTGCAAAGTACGGCTTAAACGCGTTGTTTTCACTTTTACAGAAAGCCTGCCGGCTCATAAAGTTAACAGAAACGTCGCTCAGTGGCTCCAGAGATGTATAATCTTGTTAGGAATCGTATCTGTCAAAGTTATAAAAATGAACAATATCGCCATTTTAACAGGCGTTTTTGAAATATTGGGCGTTTGTTCTCCTTCAGTCAGGTTGTTTTCTAGAACTCGTTTGTAATTAGTTTGAACCTTAACGACATTAATGTGGCAGAGCTGAGCCATCCGAAGGTGAATTATTTTAACCTTCAGCCAGCAATATTCGTTTTTATTCTGATTTACCAGCTGATCTTTACACTGTTTATAAGGAAGATGTAGCCGACGTGATGGATGTATCGTTATATTAATTTCAAACTTTGTCACTGCTCATTTTCTGGGATTATTTAATCTCTGGATTTAATTTGGGCAGCCAGAAAAAGTGCCTGTTTTTATTTTAAAACAAAAACCAAACCAACATTTCCAGGCCTTAAACAGATGCTTCAGTTCTCCGAAACCCAGCCGGTGTGTGACCGATCCCTGTAAATCTGACCTCTGTGCCTGGATCCAGGTGTGTAAATATTCCAGGAGTTACTGCGACACCTCGGACCTCCACGCCGCTCCCTGGTTATGATGTAACTCAGGTGTGAGGCTGGTTTCACTGGGACGCTCGCGCCGCCATAAAGAGGGAACGGCGAGGAGAACGGCGCCGGCGGCGCCACGCTGAGAAAACCCGCCTCCTTCTCTGGTGCGATCTTGTTGGTGTGTGTGAGCGAGCTGATGGGGATCGTAGTCGTGATGGCTGTGGCAGACCCCTGGGAGTTGATCTCCGTGGAAGAGGGAAGGGGAGCAGAGGTTCCTAAGTGGGCCAGGCTGTGCCGAGTCCCGGCTATGAAAGGAAACAGACCTACATTCACTCCCGACTGAAGCCGTCGCTGCTCTGCTTCTACCCCAGAAAACCATCCATCCGTCTGGGAGATCCCTCCTGGCGCTTCACACAGGTGAACCCAGTGGTAGCGTAGCTGGATTGCAGGGATTGTTGATCTGGAGGAAAGCGGGGATCCGTTACTCGTTCGGCGTGGTTTATTGGATCAGTGAACTTGATAACTGCTTCCAGATGCTGCTTCTGCTTTCCTGATGAGTTTGTCCCTCGGGTGTCCCGCCTGGTCGTGCTGTGGTACAAACATGGTCTACGTGCTGAAATCCTGTTTTGCCGAGTCAGGAGGAATGGAAGGGTGTGTGTGGATGTGTGCTGACGGCGGCAGAGCGTTTCCGCCTCTTCCCAGGTCTTCTTCAGGTCTCTGTCCCCCCATAACGGCCCACCCGTCCAAGGGCTGGTTAGACTTGCGAGATCTGCGCCGCAGCAGAGAAGCAGGCGTTCAGAGACACGAAAGGCCAACCGGAGGCGTTTGCGTCCCCGCCGCCTTCCTCACTTCCACTCAGGCTCCTATAGATAATTGGGGCTTTTGTTACCATGGTAACCAGTGGCCAGAACCAAACTAGGTAAATAAACATGAAAAAATCTCCCAATAAAATCAGGTTTCCCACTTCTTGAAGCAGTAATATTTACTCCTCGCCATCAGCTGAGTTCTGTGTGCTTGGATTTATTCGATAGAAAAGGTGTTTTTATTTATTCCTTCACTCTAACCCTCTGGTCTTTGGGGTTGTTTGGAAGTGATCAAACTTGAATAATAAGGAAAACCTGTGTTTTTCTCGTCACAGGCAGTGTTTACATGTGATTAACGAGAACTTTGTGGGTTAGATTTGAATGCAGCGGCGTAATCTGTGCTCCCTGTATCAGGATTAGTCCAGGGGTTGAGACCTAATCACAGTCTGTAACCAGCGCCAGCCCATAATTACCTCCGTAGCTATACAAACACTGAGTAGAAGTCAGGAATAGGTTGTACTCTGGGCCTGAAATCCTCAAAGTTAGAGATAAAGCTGTTAGTTTGCTGGCTTACAGCGTTACGGGGTTTGTTCCAAACCACATCGGCTTCCGCTCTCTGTAGGTGAAGAGCTTTTTTGGTCCTGTTTTACCAGCATTCCAGAAATATCCTCAGCCCAGAAGCTGGTGTTGTCATGCGTCTGCAGCCCTGCAGCAGCAGAAGTGAGACTGCAGCCGTTCACGCTGTAGGAGTGGTTTAGACTCCACGGCCTCGGTCTCCGGCTAGCTTTAGCTTTACCCTCCTCCCTTATTGATGGAACAGAAGGAGCCTGAGGCCACATGACAAGAGCTCACGCTGCCTCTGGGCAAAGCTTCACCTCTAACTTCACAAAGCTCAGCTTTAGAACAGAAATGTTCCCATTCTGTCAGAAATTCTGACTCTGTCTGCTAGAAACAGATAAAGATTCATTTAAGATGGCTTCATGTCTTACTAAGGAACTCATTTGTGTGTGTGTGTGTGTGTGTGTGTGTGTGTACACGTTACATGTGACCTCAGCATGAAACTATGTATGAGTGTGTGTGTGACGGTGTGTTGTAGCTAATCTCTGCTCGCTTGCTTCACTTGCAGCGTGACTAGTCTTCATTAGCAAGCGGAGGGTCTGAGACGAAGGCGGTGAAGGAAAACTGATTCCTTCTGCTTTCCACCTCTCTGACTCACTCCTTCTCATTTGTTCCTGCAGCTCCTCTGGAAGCCATGCTGGTAAGCACCTTCCCGTGGTGGTGAGCAGCCCTGTGGACCGTCGGAGGCATCATGGCGGACCTGCCCATCGCCCCAGGTCAGGCCTACATCGAGGTGGAGTATGACTATGAGTACAAGGCCAAGGACCGCACCATTTCCATCCACCAGGGGGAGTGTTACATGCTGGTCAAGAAGACCAATGCGGACTGGTGGCAGGTGAGGAAGGAGGAGGGCTCCAAAGCCTTTTACGTTCCTGCTCAGTATGTTCGCGAAGTCCGCAAAGCTCTCATGCCACCTCCTAAGCCCCTCCCACATCCCCCCGCCGCCTCTGGGAACGTGCCTCCGCATATTCCCGCCGCGGTCAAGGGGAAGCCCACCAGCCTGGACCTGGGGCTGCACAGCCAGCCTGCAGAGAACCTTCACAGACGCGAGTCCGACTTCCGGCGCTCGCCGTCTGCACAGACGGCGGCTTCGGACCACTTCAGTGCTGGCGTTCAACGCCGGGACAGCAACCACCACCGGGCCCCCAGCTCCCCCACCGACCACGACCGGGCCCTGGCCGACATCCTGGTGCACGGCGGAGGCAAGTCCAGCACGTTACCTCGCTCCAGAGCGCGGTCGCCCGAGCTGGTGCGAGCGCCGCTGGACGTGGACAGCACCCAGGGCTGCGACTCTGCCGGCGAAGACAGGCGCACCAACGACTCCGAGTCAGGAGACGAGCTGAGCAGCAGCTCCACCGAGCAGCTCCAGGTAAGATCGCGAGTTTTCTTCTCGGACTGAAACCGAAGCCGGAGCGCGCGCGTCTCCCCCTGGTGCAGATGCAGATTGTTGCAGCAGTGTCTCGTTTCCATGGCAAAGTATCTACATCATTTAGGTGAATGCGGATGTTTGGTGCTGCTGCCTCTACTTCTGCTCCCACGTTTCTCATTTAAATCCCTTTGTTTGCTCACATGTCGGCCGTCGGTCCTGTTTTAGCGATCTGATCTCTTGACCCACTTCTGGGGGTTTTGTTTAAGGCAGAACAAGCTGACGCTGCAGGCCTAAGATTACCTGTCTGCAAATGAATGCAGCTTCAGCCGGAAGGCTTCAGCCGGGGCTCAGAGGGAGTGTTTGTTCACGCAGGCAGTCGCTCGGACTGAAGCCGAACAGAATATGTGCGCTTAAAGGTCACCTGAATGTAAACGCGTACGGCTTCAAAGTCCGTTGGTTCTCTGAGCCGCTCGCGTCCAAACCGGTGTTTCTTCCTCTTCTGTGCTGCTTTGTGCTCTTTAAATGGCAGCACAAACACACCGTGTTGTCAGGCTGGTTTTCTGGCTGCTCGGGTAAACAGTCGACGCACAAGTGCAAATGTGTATCGCTCTTCTTCCCAGAAAATGTGTATTTTATAGATCTGTATCAGGAAAGGATGTTTAGGAGCTCCTGCACTGTAATTGAGCCAACTCCTCTTTATTACCTCACGCGACCGTCTTCAAACACGACCGTCTTCATACTCTAAGCTAGCTTGTTTTGCTAACCGTGTGTTTTGTCTGAGTGTGCAGGCTCATAGTCCGGTTCAGGCGCCGACGCGTCGTTCTCGGCGGCCACGCTGGGTTGCACCCACCGCAGCAGAGGGTCCCTGTAGCTGCAGAATAACGGCTGCCGTTTTAATTTGCTGCTTGACTGCACCTCCTCGTCCTGATGTTCATTACTTCTCTTTCTTTAGGCTCCTAACGATCCGACAGCCAGTGATAAACGTTAGCACCAATGTCCCATTATTGCCTCGGGACATTAACGCTGAGTGTCTGCTCCAAACGGAGGGTCAAAGGTCAATGACCTGGAGCTCAGACCGTCAGCCTTAACATCTGTAGGTGCCCGTGTGCTTCCCGGACACTGAAATCATACCATTTCCAGGGGTTTTATTTAAGCTGCATAGATCTGGCTGGTTCCATCGATCTGGGATGGTTTGTTTAACATGAGGAGCGTGCCGCTTCTCCTTTTACGTGCTGTTTTCCTGAAGTTTCCTGGGATTATAGAACCCAGCTGGTGACCTTCTGTCACCACCCTACATCACTTCTCCCCCATCTGGGTCACCATTGAGCCAACCAGATGGCTGCGCTGATCAGGACTGCTACCACAGATTCCCTCTCCTCCCTTTCTGGAATAATCAGCTCCGCGTTAGCTTCAGGAGTCTGAAGTTTTGGTCTCGCTCTGGGTTTTAAATGGCTCAGAAGTCTCCGTCTTCACCACGGTGATTAAACACTTTTCCCTGTGGATGCTGTTGTTTGTGGATTTGAGCATCACAGATGTCTCCTGATTAAATAACAGAAACACGTGGCGTCCTTCTGGGACTGAGCGGGAAGGTCTCAGCGGACGCCCTGAAGCCTTTAGCTCCGCCGCCGACGGTGAGATCCAAACATCCAAAAAAAGTTTGTTTGAATGTCCTCGAGGCCGGCGGAAGGCAGACGTTGACCATCCCGTTTCCTGAAAGTCCTGAGCAGTGATTAACCATCCAGTGTGGTGTGAAGGAAGCTGTGCTACGGACTCCATTTGCCTAATCCTTCAGCCAGATTGGTGTGTGTGTTTACACGCTGGTAGGCTGTCGCTCCTGCTGCTCCATGCTGCTTGCTGCTTGCGTGCAGAACGGCGGTAAAAGGGAGACAGGTCAAGCCCTGAGAGCTGTGGCAGCCCGGAGAGAGAGCGCACGTCACGGAGGTCACCCTGTGTTTATGTAAGGACCTGTGGGTGAAGAAGAGTCCGTTTGTGTGCCTGACCCCCCCCACAGAGGCATTATCTGCGCTGCCACGGTGACATGTCAGTCAGCCGGAGAGTCTGCAGATAGCACAGGCTGCTGCATTATCCTCGCCAGCGGAGCCGCTATCACGCTGATTCCCCCGCAGCGGCGGCAGCAGCGCGTCTACAGGACAGCATGTACCCAGATGAGAACGAGACGGTAGGACTGTGTGTGTGTGTGTGTGTGTGTGTGTGTGTGTGTGTGTGCCTGTGCCTGTGCCTGTGCACCAGCAGCAGAGACTCATCTGCACTGAGCTACTCCAGCAAATCACCGTCAGCAACCGCGGTTTTCACTGTTGGGTTTTATTGTGGCGGGAACATTCTGGCTGAAACCACTTGGATTTTCAGAATAAATGTCCGCAGACGCCCCTGTGCACTGAACCAGGTGCAGTTCTGTGACACAGTCACGCCAGCTGCGTTTTAATCCCAGAAACACCACTCTTCGCCTCGGCGTGGTGTTTCTGCAGCCGATCGCGCGGCTCTTCACACCCGCCGTTCTGCTGGAACGCATGAGAGCTGCTGCCGTTTGAGCGGGACGGGACGGGTAGCTGAGAGGACGCGCTTCGTTACATAAGCCGCGGCTACGTGAGGTTTGCTCGGACAGCTGGTTGTGAGACGGGCCTGGGGCAGAAGGACAGCAGGCAGATCTGTTTTTAGTCTGCCGATGACGGCGGAGACGCCGCACCGGCACAGCCTGGGCCTTTCGCTGTGTTACTGCAGTTTTCAGAGTCCCGCCTGTTTAAACTTCGCCGGGATCCAATTTCCACATGAAGCTGAGCTGCCACTTAATGGCCGAGAGCTGTTTGAACCCTATAATCTGCGGGCCCTGCCCTTGTGTGCTCATGCCTGGCAGATGACAATGGGTGCTGTCATCTTACACTTTCCAGCAGGAAATTATGTGTGTGTGTGTGTGTGTGAGTCAGTGTTAATTAACCTTTGTTCAGGACGTCATCCTCAACATATGCAAAAGCCCAGGGATTGAACACAACCTGTAAAGAATGTTCAGAATATTCATATCTGCCTGGGTCAAAGGTCAAGGGGTGAGGACACCAGAGTGTTTGGGATGGTAACACGAACCTCCCGGAGTTGAACGGAAGGTCGTTCTCTCTCTTTGGCCTCCTCCTCCTCCTGACTCCTCCTCCTGCAGTGTCTGACAGAAATGTACATGTGGAAAACCTTGAGTCAGGTCTCGGTCGGGCTTCGGATCCTCGTCTGGTCTCCCGGAGCAGGAAAGCTCTTTAAGTGCTCGTTCAGACTCTAGATTAGATTAGTGGATTATATCAGCAGCCCTGCCGTCCTTCCTCCTTCCTCTCCCTCTACTGCCGTTAATATTGTATCGGATAATAAATTCCACCTCGCCTACCGCCACCTGTGCGAGGCGGAATCGCTCGTCCTCACCCCTCCGACGCTCGTCCTCACCCCTCCGTCACTCGTCCTCACCCCTCCGTCGCTCGTCCTCACCCCTCCGTCGCTCGTCCTCACCCCTCCGACGCTCATCCTCACCCCTCCGTCGCTCGTCCTCACCCCTCCGTCGCGCTGAACTGGTTTGATCTGAGCCGCTTCTAACGCCGACTCTGTATTTGCATTCAGGACCAGAAATTCAGGCCTGACAACTGTTGCTCAGAATGATTTCCAACTTCTGGATGAATCAGAACTGGAATAACAAAGCCGGTCTTGTTAGCCGTCGCTTTCACACACGCTTCTCTTTGTTTCGGCCTCTCCAGTGTTCCAAGCAGGTTTAAATATTAAAGTGTGACGAGCTGGAGTCGATGGCGTCTGTTTAAAGTTGGCAGGCTGAGGTGCCGACCGCCAGCTGGGAAACAACATTAGTTCCCATTGACTCATCTCAAACCGTATGGGTGTTAGCATTTTAGCAACAGGTACCCAGAAAAGTTCAGACTGTTTTCGTCTGTCAGAAAAATGGCTCTCTTTTTCTCTTTAGCTGAGAGGAAAATATAAATGTATCACCAGAATGTCTGTTGCAACACCCATCGGTGTTTACAGACTGGTTTCCTGGCTCATTAACTGAAGGTTTGTGCTGTTTACTTGTGGAACAAGGGATCATTCTGCTCTTTTGCATTCACACTTTCCTTATTTTCCTCCTCAGAGGCGCCTAAAGCCCAGTTTGGGGTCAGGCTCTGACCTCTGGCACGTGTCTGGAGGAACAAGCTGTCTCCCAGTTTCTCCCATCCCCAGTACAGCGGCTCTGGCCGTTTTGCTTTGTTTCCTCTGTGACTAACACACTGACTTTGCTGGATTTTCATGCTGATTGATGAAACGGCGGCCAGAGGCTTCTATCCTCCGCTGGAGCCGGCTGAAAGGGCCAAACACCGCCTGGACTGGGCTGCTGCAGCTGGAAAGCCTCCCAGTTTGATGCTCTTTGTGCTGTTGTTGGTTCTGGGTCCCGTCTGAAACAGTAGCTCGACCACTGTGTGTGACCGGATGGTTACTTGGCTACGCAGCTGGAACATCTGCCAGATTAGAGCTAATCTCTCCTTTTTGACAAGAGATATCGATTTACTGCCTTCGTGACGTTAATTCTTAGCCTAGCTCGGAGCTTGGTCTTTGTTCTTGTGTTTATCTGGATCTCAGCAGATCTGACTCCCAAGGTTTCCGTTAATCCACAGAAGGACGGTGAAACTGATGAGTTCTGACAGGTAATACTGGCATCGGCCTGGAGCGTTACCTGCCGCTCTAAGCTGCGCTTTCGTTCGTCTGCCTCCAAACGCAGGTGATCTGTTGAGGCTTGTGACCAAACGAGAGTCTTCCACGTCGCTGAAGGAGCAGAAAGGTTCTTTTTTTTTTATCCTCCCGCCCCTCCTCATCACATTCTTGAAGGTGTGTAGAGACATGTTGTTGCGTGATCCTGCCGGTGGGAAGAATGTGGGACAGGCTGCCAAACTGCTGCACTTCAGCAGTTACAGTCAAATCTCGCAGCTTTGCCTGTCGTTTAACCGGCGTTTGACGTCCCCTTTCCACTCTGTTCATTAGCTCAGAGGAGGTGTGATTTAAACACTTGTTCGTAGCGCCATTTTTTACACTTGATTGAGTGTGAACGGATTTTTGAAGGATGTCTGAGCACATTGTCAACTTTAATTGCGCTCCAAGCTGGTCTAATTGCCTTCTTAGCCTGTTTTTAATTGCCGTGTCGTTTCGTCTTTGCATGCCGCTGCTCATTCTCCCCACGTCGCTGTTATCGTCCCCTTCATGGCCTTTAACTGTGCTTGAGTGCCACTCTGGACCAGCAGGCGTGAAAACCTCCTTTTTCTGTGGGTTTCCAACCCATTAACTTTGACTTTGGGTCTTATTTTTGAATTGATATATTGTAAAAAAGAATACAGAAACGCAGCAACAACAGAAGCGTGCCTGTTTTTTTCCTTTTCTGTTTGTAGACAGTCGGCGTTGCTGCTGGCGTAGGTGTGAACCCGCTCACCTGTCTGCTCACTTTCTTCTTGATATTTGTCACTTTAACCATGGAAACACACAAGTGGGCCAGTATTTTTTGGTTCGTAGCCGCCCACTGACGCCTCCTTCGTAAGGATCTGGGACAATAACTCCTTTCACAATCATCAAATGTGAGTTAGAAGCGCTAAATACTTGTCCTGTATATCAGTTCCTAATGGGGATAACTCTTTATTGTCAATATTTAGTCTCCTGACAGTGTGATTCAGCAGAAACGCGAGGTTAATGCGCAGTGGTTGATGCGGTGAAGGACCCAGTACACAAACACGTAGGCTGATCTGGGCTGGGACCAGTTGGGCCTGTCACATCTAAGCTTCCCATCTGAATCGTCCCAGAGCACCTCAGCATCCATCAGCAGTGATTAAGATTCCATCTGGAGGCTTGTTGAAATACAGTCTGTTTAGTAGCGATGATAGATGATGGAAAATATTGATGTTTTGTAGAGTAATGCCTTTTTGCTAAAGCTATTAGCGTAGAACCTCCTCAGACCCCAAATCAGATGAGAAAGGGACCGTTAGTGCACATCTATTTAGGTTCCATCACAGCCTACTTCCTGGCACTGACACCACCTGTCCACTAAAACACTCTCTTATGTAATCACACACACACACACACAAGCTTATATTAGCTCCTGCGTGCTAACCACAGTGCAGGAAAGTCAGGCATCCTTAACTGCAGCTATTCAGGTAGAAAGATCTAAGGGATTAACCGGCCAATCAGAGCTGCCGGGATGAGCCTTTCCTCGTCACCATTCTCGGCAAACGAAACATCAGCACATTTGTGGCACAGCGTGTTCCGTTTGGACGTTTTTGCTTGATTGAAAATCCGTGTAAAGGCAGGAGAGGAAGTATGAGTCACGGTGCAGCCTGGTTATTTTAGATCTCCGGGTAAAAATGGACACATTTGAAAATCTGAGTCTCTTTTTAACTTTTGAGGAAGTGCGACTGTGCGTGCTGTGTACAGCGAGCGGCCCCTGTGGAGAGGCCAGAGGACCCTGACAGCTGCTCCTTCGGACCCACAAGCATATGGTCGTGCCCAGGCGGAGCTCCTTTTCTCCCACATTTCGGCTGTGCCGGCATGAATCACTCCTCCCGCCGTCACTCGTCAACCTGCGCCTTTTGACACGGTTTGTCACGCAATTCTCGGTCAGCTACATCACCCCCGGGAGGGGAGGCCGAGCTCTTTCCAGCAACCAACCAGCCCTGCTCCGCAGAGATAACCGCTCTGCTTTGTTACGCAGGTTATCTTTGGGAGAGGAAACCTGCTTCCGTGGAAACGAGAGAGAGGGAAAGGCTGTACCGAAGTCAGGGGTTGATGCGGTGGCCTAGTCATCAGTCATGCTCCTGCCTGCTCCACATCCTCCCTGTTGCAACTTGAAGCTTTCTGCAGCTGGCGCTTTTATTACCTGTCTAGATGGATGGAAAGGATGCTGGAGGCTTAGCCAGTTGGTTAGCATGCTAGCAGCTCTTCAATGAAACATCTCATGGTCTCCTCAGACTTGTTTTTCCTTCGTTCTGATCTTGGCTTCAGGTTTTTGACTCTTTCCCTCTGCTTTATCTGTCCTTTGCTCTAGTTTAACATAAATGTTCTGAAGTTGCGTAACGGCCTTGGGTGTTGCCAGCATTTCAAGGTCTGTTTTGCTGCCAACATTGTGTGTGTCTGTGTGTGTGTGCGTGTGTGTCTGCAGTCTTTCTATTTTCTCCCCGTTCTAAATTGGTTTGGATGTTTTATTCTGAACTTTGTTCACTATTTTTCTGGGGTGTTTTGGCTGCTTTGTCGTTAAAGCTTAAACCAGTACTTCCATCTCGGCTCTCCCAGTAGCCCCTCACCTGACTGAAGGACCAGTTAGACTGACTCAGAAATGCTGAAACGTTTCTGTGGCAGGTAAACTGTTCTCACTGCTGTTCAGCGTTTATTACCCCACAGTTAGAACTGAGAATGTGTCGTTGCTGCACTCTGGCCGTGAAGTGTGTGTGTGTGTGTGTGTGTGTGTGTGTGTGTGTGTGTGTGTGTGTGTGTGTGTGTGTGTGTGTGTGTGTGTGTGGGGCATGCGGCGGAGCAGGTTCATCCTTTTCTGACAGAGAGATGGAGGCGGGGGCGGGCCTGAAGCTCCGCCTCCTCCTGCATCAGTCTTGCTGAACCAACCTTGACGCCTGGCTGCCCCCTAGAGGACGGCCCTGGACGAGCACCGGGAAAGACTCGGAAGCTCAGCATTTCCACATGGAAGATGGAAAAGGAGAAAACTATATTTAGGGCTCCGCAGTCTTGGGTCTAGGCTAATAAACGGGCGCTACCACAGCGTCCTCCAGGCTGCTGGGGGTAAATACTAAAAACAGACACAGAAGTAAGGAAATCCCCAGTGACATCCCAGCAGCAGGAAAACATGGCGGAAAAGTGATACGCAGCCACTTGGCTCTCACAGCCGGTTGTGGAGCAAAACGTGACCCTGCGGAGCTCACCGTTCCCTGTTTCTGTCCATGGTCGGGGCTAGCCGTGTGACAGATCCCTGCTCCTAATCACATGGTCTCATCGCCTTATACATGAAGTGACTGCAGGTTCCGCCGGGAACCATGGCGACGGTCCGCTCGCGATGGAGATTCTGCAGGTGGGATCAGGAGGAGGCTGATGTGTTCACCCTCTCTACTCCGGTTGTTTTGGTAGAACTTGGAAAGTTCTTTTTCTTTTTCTCCTCGTCATTCCAGTCATGAAGTAGATCGGCGGTGAGCTGGCGGATGTGCTGCAGCCCGGTTCTGGGCCTCCTCTGGTCCGCTTCAGATTGGATCTCTGTGGCTGCTTCCAGCTGCTTCATGCATATTTCATCCCCATAGATCCGTGTGAAGTAAAACATCACGTAGCCGATGTTGGAATGCCAGACGTTCTTGCAAGCCTGTCTGCCCCCACACTCAGGGAAGCTGTGCTTTTCCCCCTTTTTTTGGATGGTCAAGCATGAAATAGTCATGCTGATCCCGGATCAGCGCTGCGGTGCGCTGGTGGCGGAGCCAGAGTTCTCCTTCCAAACCTGGTGACTGTTGCTCGGCTGCCCGGTCCTGTTTCCAGGGGTAAAGTGTCCGTTTGTGGTTCTTCAGGTTCCGCTGTCCTGCTGACCAGGAACCTTTCTGCAGGGCTGCAGGAGCAGCGGATGCCTCAGTCCTGATTGTCTGAACAGTTCTCCGTCGTCGTGAGCGGCTGCATCCTATTCTGTTCCTGATTTGGACCTGACGTGCGCGTCCGTGGCTCTGTTACATAACAGCAGCACCTTTGCTGTACGACTTCATTAAATTCCTCGGCTCCGTGTCAAGGTGAACTCTTTCAAACCGTCCCGGAGCCATTATAGCTGCATCATTTGATATGAAAGGCTTTCCCTGTGTGGCGGCGTCCAGGGTTCAGGCGGTGAAAAGGGTGTGATTGGCTTCGTGTGGAGCTCAGAGGAGACGGCCGTTCAGGTTTCAGAGGCTGTAATTGCTCTCAGGCGATACCCGTGCTGAAGTGCGACTGGTTTCTCCCCCCAGACGGTGCCTTCATCGGGCCAGGGCCGCTCGGAGTCTCCCGTCTACACCAACCTCCAGGAGCTGAAGATCACGCAGAGCGCCCTGCCTCCCGCCCCCTCCGGCTCCCCCCTTCACATCCTGGGCGACTGGGAGACCTACAAGGATCAAAACGGCAGGCACTTTTATTACAACCGCTCCACGCAGGAGAGGACCTGGAAACCGCCGCGAGCAAAGGATGTGAGCACGGGGAGTTCCAGGCTGGACCGTCACAGCACGGGGGAGAGCTCTGAGGTACACGTGTGCGCTCGTTCATTCAGCATCACACACCGACACACACGCTTGTGCCTTGAGCCCTCATCACCCAGATCTGGAGCCAGGTGGTCGTCCAAATCAGCCGTTAAACACACAGGCTGCTGCCCTAAACGCGGTTGGAAAACGTCTCCATGGTTACTGTTTCGCTCAAAAGGGTTCAGGAGATGCGGGAAATTGAGCAACGGCACAGCGACCGCTGCTACGGTTCACAGCGCTTGCTTTATTTACACACACAGAATTATCCCAAATTGAAGCATTTGAACAGACTCGGTTAAATCAGACTTGAATTAGGACAGGCATTCTTCTTTTCTTCATTTTTGAAACCAATCCTCAGAGCCTTTAGAGGAGCGGGGACAACCACAGGTTGCGTCTAGCTCGTGAAGACGTGTCCTCGGTGGTTTGCAGCGCAACACTGCCACCTACAGTCAGAGCGGCCTCACTGTCAGTCCACCCGGAGCGACTCTCCTCCTTTCTGGGTCTTTGTGGTTCCCTAATGTGTGCTAAACTGGTCTTGGTGGTTCTCCGTTTTGGGTGCATGATTGTCTTCCCTCTCTCTTTAATGTGTGGTGATCTCTCTCTCTCTCTTTTTCTCCCTCTCTCTTCACCAATGATAGACCGCTCCTTTCTCTCTCTCGCCTTCTATCCTTCCCTTCCTCTCGCTCTCCATTGGCCACCTCCAGCCTCTGTCTTCAGAGGACACCTGCTTCAGTACCTACTCTAGCCAGTCGGACAGCCAGTATGGCTCGCCGCCTCGCGGTTGGTCCGAAGAGATGGACGAGCACGGGCACACGCTGTACATCAGCGAGCATACTAACGAGAAGGTACCGGCCTCGCGGGGGTTCTTTACCCGGGTGACTCGGGGATGATTCAAGAGGGGTTCCACACCAGACTTAGATCTTCCCTGCATAATCATTGGATCTATGTCATAACTCAGCATAACACATATAACTACTGTTATCAACAGCGGTAATAATGAAAGCACTATCACCTTCACTAAAATACCAGCATGACATAAAAGGAAGCGATGTGTTTTATTCCTGACATATGTGAACGTGTTTAGGTGTGCGTTGGCTTGCTAGCGTGCTGTCTAACAGCGGCCAACTGTCTGTTTGTTGGTCTTTAGTGGCTAAAACACGTCGACGAGCAGGGACGACCGTATTACTACAGCGCCGACGGTTCCAGGTCAGAGTGGGAGCTTCCGAAGGTAAAACTCCAATCACAGGAGCAGCCAGAGCAAACCCAGAGGAGGAGGAGGAGGTCGCGGCTGAGGAATGAGCACTAAGTCTGTCCTCCTGTCTCCTCCCAGTACAACCACTCCCCTCCTCAGCCCTCGGGAGACGTGACGAAGACGCGCAGCCTGGACAGGAAGCATGTGGAGCCCATCGTCCTGAAGTGGAGACACAGCACCTTTGTGCCGGAGCTCGGCGACAAGGTCTGACTCAGTAAAAGCCGAACTAAGCCCGGCTGCGCGAGCGCGGAGGCCTTTCCGGACTGTCCTCGTTGCCGTTCGGGTTTTACCTGCCGTCAGTTTGAGTTGCAGACTGGTTTGCGTTGCAGCGGCTGTTAAAAACCAGGCGGTTCCGCCCCGGCTCGGCCCGCCCACACTCCTTCAAACACCAAGTCAGTAGCTCGTCGGCCCGAGCGACCGGCGCCCCCCGCTGGAGATTGCATGTCCGACCATCGCGCCCCTCTTCCTCCTCCTCTTCCTCAGATGATTGAGTCCGATCGTCTGAGCCTTCGCTCGAGTGATTTCTGGACAGAAATGCTGGAGACGTTTGAGAGATGATGGAAATCTGCCTGAGTTTCTCCTCACTCCACTAATCACCCTCCTTCCTCCGCCCGTCTCCTCCACACTCATCACCTCCTCCAGTTGCGGCCAGAGTTGAACTTTCCATCTGTCTCCCCACCAGGATGCTCCTCTGGGCCCCAAGCCGCCCTCTCCTGACTCTGACTCCTGCCCTTCGTCTCCCAGACCCCCCACCTCTGTTAGTACGCCTTTTTCTCCCTCTCTGCTCCTCACTTCTGCCGTTTTCTGGAACAGAATCGTGTCTGAGCTTCCAAATCCTCTGCTGATTCTAATGTTTGATGCTTTGAAGATCTTTATCTCGGGCGTTAAAGCAGCGCGGCGCTGTCGAAGCAGCCGAAGCTCCCAGCGGTTGATTTTAATCTGATTTCTGCGTCCACTTTGTCCCGTTTTGCTTGTTGGGTGGGAGGAATAAAGGCAGCAGCAGGAGGTGGCTGCGCTGGTGGCGGGGCGCTGACGCGTGCGGGGATGGTGCTTCGGCTCCTCTGTTTTCTTCCGGCGGCCGAGCGCTCTGTACTGATGCGTTTGTGTCCTCTTGCAGCCGTCCGAGAAGTGCGGCGTTCTGAATGTGACCAAGATCACCGAGCACGGAAAGAAAGTCAGGTGAGCGGAGCAACACGGCCTCATTCCGAGGCCCGTTGGTTCGGAGCGTCTGATGATCCACGCCGTTCTGCCTTGCAGGAAGAACTGGACTTCCTCCTGGACCGTCCTGCAGGGGTCCACACTGCTGTTTGCCAAGAGTCAAGGAGGCGGCACCAGCTGGGTTAGTGGAGCAGAACCGACGGAGCAGCCCGTTCCTGAGCGGAACGCCTCAAATAGTCCCTCAGATGGGATGACGAGCAAAGGCCCGTCATCCCAGTCCAGAGTCAGGGCTCACTTCTCTCTCCCCTCCATGTTTCACTCCTTTTTCTGTGGGTTCCCACCCCTGCGCCCCCTCCATCCCTCCATTTTCCTGGTCCCAACCATCTCCATCCTGCCACGTAGCCACACCACAACAGCGCCTCCCTTCCTGAATTTCTCCTGTCGCTGTTGAGTAACTGGAAGCCGGCGGCTAAGAAACGCCCCTCCGTCTCCTCTCAGCTCCACAGATCCTCCTCTGTATGTGCTTCCTCCTTCCTCTCCTCCTCTTCCTCCTCTGCACGTGGCCTTCCCACCTGCTCATCCGCATGTCACGAGACATCGGCTGACGTCTGTTTGGCCTGAGACGCTCCGTGAAAGAGCAGACGGGTATTTTGGTGGTTCTGGACCGGCTCGGATCGCGATTCCATCGTAATCTTCATCGCGAATGCGCTTCTGCTCGGAGGCCTTGTGGATGAACTTCCACGCTAAAGTGCACAGACAAATGCTAACCATGCACGCGGCTGGACCCGGGGGTCACCTGTTCGGCTCCGGGTCAGGGCTGATGAAGAACCGAACCATGACTCGGTGTTCTTCCTGTAGCTGAGTCATGCTCACGCTGGGGCGCATGGCTGCGCTCTGAGCGGGCGCTCCTCCTCTTCTCACACGTCGGAGGTTGATTCCCTTTCCTTCTGTCCAGTTCGGAGGCAGTCAGTCCAAACCGGAGTTCACCGTGGACCTGAGAGGCGGCTCCGTGGAGTGGGCGTCCAAGGACAAGTCCAGCAAGAAGCACGTCATCGAGGTGAGGCGGCGACGGCGGGGTGGCGGAGGGGAGCGGGACAGGCTCTAACTCCGGGTTTCTGGAACAGCTGAAGACTCGGCAGGGCACCGAGCTTCTCATCCAGTCCGAAAACGACGGCGTGGTCAGCGAGTGGTTCCGAATGCTGCAGGACGCCATCAGCACCCACGTGAGCGGCAGCGGTCTGGGAGCCTGGTGGAGGAGCACCGATCAGCCTCCGTCAGCTGGCAGGGTTGTCTCTCTGTTCCAGGCCTGGGAGTCCGACGAGGCCATCGAAGAGGACATGCCCGAGTCTCCCGTGGAGAAACATGACAAGGACAAAGAGCACCGAGACGCCAAGAAGAGCAGAGGTGTGTGTGGACACACACCAGTGTGGGGTGGAGACCAGTGGGGGACCAACTGTCCTTGTGTCCTCTCCGGCAGTCATGAAGAGCTCCACCAGCATGGACTCCTCCGACAACAAGAAGACCAGACACAAGCTGAAGAAGTTCCTGACCCGCCGGCCCACGCTGCAGGCCGTCCGGGACAAGGGCTACATCAAAGGTAGCATCAAAGCACCCTCCAGGCGTCCGCCGTGGCTCCGCCTGACCTTCTCCTCTGGTTCTCAGATCAGGTGTTCAGCTGCAGCCTGGCCGACCTGTGCCACAGGGAGAACGCCACGGTGCCCGCCTTTGTCAAGCTGTGCATCGACCACGTGGAGAACACAGGTGGGTGCTGGTCCTGGTCCAGGCTCCTGGTCCGGCTGCAGGCTCCTGGTCCTGGTCCTGGTCCAGGCTCCTGGTCCTGGTCATCACATGTTGTGCCCCGCTCCTGCAGGTCTGTGTGTTGACGGGCTGTACCGAGTGAGCGGGAATCTGGCCATCATCCAGAAGCTGCGCTACACCGTCGATCGCGGTGAGTTTCCGTGCCGGCTGATTCCTGCCAAGCCTGGCAGGTCCTGGAATTCCAGGCTGTTTGTTTTGGCTGAGCGAAGCGCTTGTGTCCAGATGAGAAGGTCAGCCTTCAGGACGGGAAGTGGGAGGACATCCACGTGATCACCGGAGCCTTGAAGATGTACTTCAGGGAGCTTCCGGAGCCGCTCTTCACCTACGCTCTGTTTCACGACTTCGTCAGCGCCATCAGTACGTCCCGCTCTTTTCACACCGCCAGGAACCCTTTGCCTCTGCTACCGTCCGGTAGACGGACCGGTACCACGAAGAAAAAGGTTCCTGCGGCCTGCTGGTCTGTGGATTTCCACATTTCTGTAGAAGTGTTTAGAGTTTCTTAAAAATGACCCAGAAGCCACGTGGAGAGGGAAGGCTACCTGTAACGCTGCTGTGGAGAAGCGCCCGTGATCCCAGTAACCCTGGTGTAAACGCTTCCGTGTTCTGTCGTGCAGAGATCACAGATTTCAAGCACCGGGTTCAGGCCATCAGAGACCTGGTCAAGCAGCTGCCGAAGCCGAACCACGACACCATGCAGGCTCTCTTCAAACACCTCAGGAAGTAGGACCGCCGCCGGGCCTCCGTCTCATCCTAACGGTCCTACAACTACAACCCTCCTCCACATCTCCCTCTGTCCTCCAGGGTGATCGACCACGGCGAGGAGAACCGCATGACCACCCAGAGCGTGGCCATCGTGTTCGGGCCCACGCTGCTGCGGCCTGAAATCGAGACCTTCAACATGGCGGTCCACATGGTCTACCAGAACCAGATCGTGGAGCTCATCCTGCACGAGTACGAGAGCATCTTCGGCAGGTAGAGCGACGCCCCGGAGGACGAGGCTCTCTTTTCCTCTAGCAGCGGGCCGGCGGCGCCAGCACGCGTTCACCTGCTTCCTCACATTCCCAAAGTTCCGGACCAAAGCGGACACGACCCAAACGAACCAGGGACCGAAAAAACGCTCCTCTTTTCCTCCTGTTTGTGCATCACGCCGCTGCCGTAGCAACGACCTCGGATCGGAGGATCGCCCAACCGCTGGGCAGCGCCGCACCCGGATCCAAACTTTCAGACACTAAAGTAGGGTTAGGGTTAGCTGGTTCCTCCTCCATCTCCTCTCCTCCGCTGATGGACTGAGCCCGAGGTTGTCGCTGCTAACGTCCGCCTGCACGCCGCCCTCTCCAGAACCTTATCCCTCAGCGCTCACACGCTAACGCAGCAGGTCGTCTCTGCCCGGACGTGGGGGCGGAGCCTGCCAACCCTCCCCGCGAGGGCGACGTCATGATCGTGGAGACGGTGGACATACGGTCGGTGTGCCTGGACTTAGAATGTGAAAGGTGGGCTGGGCTGGGGTGGGGTGGGGATGGGGGCGGGTGGGGGGTGTATCTGATGTTCCAAACCTGGGGGGTGGAGGTTCACCTGAGCGGCAGGTAAATGGAGAAATGTAACTTGAGCAAGCTGGAATAAAGACCTGGAAGAGGCTCCAAACATCCCTTTCTTGCTGTGTTTTATTAGCCTTCAGGCTAACGGGGGTGACCAGCCAGACCAGTGGCCCACTGGTCTGGCTGGTGCGCTGCTCCACTCCAGCTTCTGCTGAGATCTCCGTTAAGATTAAAGACGGGCCAGGTCACATGACTAACCAGTGTTTAGGAGCGTTAACGGGACAGGAACCTAATGGGCTGATGGGACTGGTTGCAGTGGGGGGGGTACATGGACTTCTTAGCGTTTTTAATTGACATTTTGATCCTGCAGCGTTAGCAAGCTAATGAGATTTGTAGCGAAAGGCCGGGGTGCTGCTCCTCCGAGAGGCTGTGGCATTTGGCTGCAGGTGATCGATAAGCCAACAGACTCCAGTCGGAACTCGGTCAGGAACCAAAACAAACTTTGGCTCCGCCTTCGGAGGAGACTCGGAGCCTTGGGTTCGGACGAGGTGAAGGCGCCTGCGTGGGTGCTAAAGTCACCAAAAACAGTTGCTCCTGGAGGCAGCTGTAAGGCTGATAATAGAGCAGATTAGCATAAACGCTCTGCTCTCCACTGAAGTTCTTCACTTCTGCATCAAAGCCAAATGTTTTTCTTTGATTTGCTTGTTTCCGTAACAACGCTGAATCTGAAATCTTCCAGATCTGTTTGGATCAGGGAGCCACCGCGTCGACCGTCCCAGCCAGCTCCGGGAAACATCCCAGGCTTTGATGCTTGGGATCAGCCCCGTCGCGGTGGGGTGGAAGCGGGACTTGCGGCTGCCGCTAATCTGAGCAGAACCAGAGCAGCGGGACGGCTCCGCAGACGTCAAAGCGCCGGAATCAGGTTTCAAGGTTGGAGCTGTGCTAGCTGCTCCTGTCTGCTGCCGATAAACCTCTGGAGAAGCTGCTGTCCTCTGGGCACCAGAGCAGCAGCTTCTCCTCTGAGTCTGCAGCAGACGCACGGACGGCGGCGCCTCGGGAGCCGCGTGGCCACCGGCTTTGGTCCCGGCGGGATTAAAGCCCCCTGCTGGGCTCCTCCCTTCTGCAGCTTTTTCACAGGACCTGAGGAACGACGGGAGCGGAGATGGACGACGATGAGAAGCCAGACATCCGTTGGTGGAAAAGCACCGCGACTGTTAGCGCGAAAGCTCCCGCGGAGCCCAAAACTCAGCAAAACGTGATTAAAACCTCATTATGGAAGCTGAGGAAAACAAAGAAATGAGCTCGTAAATCTGATTCCTCCCCAGGAGGAGTCGATTTAGTCATTTATGTTCCTTTTTTACATGATCCCTTCAAGTTTTTAACCTTTGTCAATATTTTAGGGTGCTAGCATCACTTAACCTCCGCCATGTTAACCTTAACCTCCACCAACCTGTTTGCTCGTGTTAGCTAAGATTCTCTGATTTGCTAAATGTAGCTGCGAGTTGACCTGAAATATCCGTGGTTGCCGCCGGCGCCAGTTCCTGTTCCTGGCCTGCGATTGGACAGGAGCTCCATCTGCTGCGCCCTCATGGATAAAGGTGGCGCTGCAGCACATGACGCTTCCACATCTTTTATTTCTGTCATCGCAACAAAATCTGGTCAAATTAGATTTATTTTCCTAACTGTTATTTCTGGTGGCCAAAGTCTTCAAATCAGCTTCCTCTTCGTCACCTCTCCTCTGATTGGTCTGGGAAAAAACCCTCTGAGCCACTTTTCATCCATGTTCCGTGTGTGTTTTTCCCTGAAACCCAGCAGCGGCTCCTGAAGCGGGTTAATCCTCAGTGAGCCGCGGCTCCGGATGCATTCCCAGGACCTGCTGTTTGCCTGGAGGAAGCCACAGGCGTATCACCAGGTGAGAACCGCTACAGTCACAGCGTCTGTGTTTCCAGGAGATTTCCTGCTTTGCCAGAGCAGAAATGTGTAACGTGGGATGCTTTTATCCACCTGGGACACGTGAAAACGGATGCTGTGTTGGTTCCCGTCAGTTCCTCCTGCCGCAGGGACTTACACTCGGGGAAAACCGCCTCGTGGCGGCTGCAACCCCCAGAAGTCTGATCAGAGGAAGAGTCACAGCTCTTCACAACTGCAGGAGGAGGAACAACCCACCAGGAATTGACGTTACCACGGCGATGACGCTGTCGGCCTCACCTCTGACACAGGTAAACTCAGAGCACCTTTAGCTCCACCCTCTTTGATACCTCAGAGCAGAAGTTTTCAAGCTGCGGTCCGCGGCCCTTCCGTGGTCCGTGCAGATGTTGGAAGTGGCCCCTAATCTAAGTGTGTTAGCGTTGGATAATTTAAATCTACTATATGAGATTAAAGGCTAGTATCCCTCTGCTCTCTGCTAGTCTGTGCTTTGTGGCCGAGAACATATTGAAATTATTCTCCATATCTGGAGATTTCAACTATTTACCGAAGATCTAAACACAGTCAAGAAGAACAGAGAGAAGTGTGGACTGAAGACGTCTCCGGGCCTCTAATCATAGAAGAAATTAGCATTTCTGCTCCTCTGGGTGCTGATTAACATCAAAAGATCACTTAACTCAACATCTGTGTTGTGTTTGGAAGAAAACAAGGTCAGAGGTTCAGGTGTTTCACACACACTTTTGAGAACTGCGGAAGGTTGTTTGGTTTTAGCTCCACACAGCGACGTTTCGCTCTCCGACTCCGACGGCTGTGATTCCAGTCAGATCACTTCCGATCTCTCTCTGGGATCTACTTTCCTCTGGTCCCTCAGGACCGCGGTCTGACTGCTAATAACGGTGGAGGAAGGGGGCCTCCTGGTGAGCCACCGGCCACTAGAGGGAAATCAGCTTTAGCTTCAGTTTTGAAACCTTGTCGCTCAGTCCAACCTCTAGAGTAGAAGTGCAGACGTTAGCTAACTGTTCAGCCTGCTGTACTGACAGAAAACAGCGTCATTGACTCCTCCAGTGCGCAAAGAGACTCCTAGCAAGCAAATCTTTACTCTCATTAGCTTTAATGCTAAGGTGGTTTTCATCAATAGCTCGTTTGGGATTTGTTCCTCGCAGCCTCAACGAGCTGCAGGGATTCACCTCTCAGACGGTGGAAATTACCAGTCTGAGCATGTGAGCAGCTAAAGTAGCCACAAATGAGATAATTGTGTGTTAGCAAAGCCTCAGATGAGAATCGAGTTAGCGTTGATAATTTGTTCAGGCCGAGAGATTCCGCTGGCTGTGATTCTATCGGCCTTGTTGATATTCCAGACGAGGTGCGGGCGCCGCAGCGAACGGGTGATAATGGCGCCGCCGAGAGCATCTCGCTCAGGCTGCGGGTGTGATGGGACTGCCGCCAGTCCAGTCTGCTAATGGGAATACTGGTCGGCCCTTAAAGGTCCTCCTCGCCTCGCCGCTTCATGACGTTAGCGGCTATGATTTAGATGAACAACTTTTATCCACCTGAATCGTTTTTTTTAATAGTGTTGCTAATATCAATAGCACAGTTGGTAAAGTGAGGCTAAAACTGTCTCTGTGGGTTAGCAGTGCTAGCTGAGATGACATTAGAAAGGAAAAACTACCTGAAATCAGGAGATTCAGACTCCTGCAGCATGCTACAAACATAACCCGAGCTTAGCTTTGAAGCTAAATCACTGTCAGAAGTTGTTTTGGAAGGATTTTCTTAATTTAGCTACTTTCAAGGTTACTTCAAAGGGGAATAGCTAACGTAGCCAAACGCGTGTCAGAAGTTCCAGCTTTGAGAGCTGCTGTTTATTTGAACAGCGGCTAAATTAAACTCTAATTACTGTAACCGGAGATCCGTTTAATCACGCTAACGACCCCGCAGGAGCTAAACCCAACGCAACGGCGTCAGCCTTTGCGTTGCGTTTGACGGGACTGGAAGGAACTTGTTTGGCGTTTGCTTTTTCTCTCTGTCCCGATAGCGCTATTCATTAAACCAACAGAAAGGAATTTCGCTCGTTAGCGGAGACAGGACCTAAATTAGTTGCAGCTGTGAACAAACGACTTTCTGACTCACGTTCTGATGAGGAAGAACAACGTTTGTAATCAACTCGTTTGCCCCTTTTTTTCCAATTCTACCCCATTAGCTTCCTGAACCCTGAGCTACATCAATAGCATCGTGGCTCCTTTCAAACCAGATCTGTGGCGGATTAGCGGCGCCAATACGGGAGGGAAGGTCGGAGGCTGGGAGAGTTGACAGTGGCGGTGCCGCCGAAGGTCTGAGCTCGCCGGGGAGAAGCCGGCGTCTCCGTTTGATTGGCTGACCTTCAGCTGTAAGGAAACAAGGTGCTAATTCTCCGTCAGTCTGGCCATTAGTGTCAGCGGAGAATGAAGCTGACCTTTGGGGGGGGGAGGGCGGCGGAGGGCGGGGGGGGGAGAAGAGCGCCGGGGGGTAAAGCTAGCAGCAGCAACAGAAAGGTAGCAGAGCAAACCAGGCCACCTTCGGCAGCGGCTCGTTTCCCTCGAGAACTTTTGATTTCCTTCTCTGAGTTTGGAAGGTGTTTTGGGGGGTTGGTTTGGTCAGGTGGTAGCGGGAGGAAGGGGGGGGGGGGTGTTGTTCGGCCTGTTTCCAGGCTGTCAGACGAGTCTCGGCGGGACACCTGTGAGCGTCTCCAGCCTGTCGCGCTGCTCCGAGGGGGGGTTTCAAACTAATTACAAAACCAATCAGCGATGTCAGCACACCTCCTCACAAGGAAAAGCCAATTAAAATGTTTTCCCAGGAAGCAAAAATCAGTCTCCACTTTAAATGAAAATCTGAGCCATAAAGCGCGAAGCTCCTATATTGTAATTAATGCAGATCAGCTCCGAAACATCCCAGAATTCACTGTTTGATTACCTCGATTCTGTCCGTCGCTACTCGAATTAGCAGCCGCTTGCTACGGCCTCCGAAGTTTTATGACTGCTAATTGAATTTGATTGGATTTGGACAATTTTATTCCGCATTTATTCGTCCTGACATCAATTATTATGGCTCCTCGTTAGCGCTGGGCTATAATTTATCGTGGCTAGAAGCGTAAACCTCGGCTCCTCGCCATTAGCTTTCCTGCAAATTAGCATTTTTATTCACCGGCGATGTGACAGTTGCTAAACTGATACAAAATAGCTCCTAAAATATAATAAAAACTCATAATTGACCACTAGAACTTTATTTTCTGTTAATAAGCGCCTCTGTTGTCATGGAAACGACCTTCATGGAGACAAACCAGCAGCCAAGAAATGAACAAGGAGAAAAGTTCTCGTTCTCGTTAGAGAAACGGATCCAGGATCCACTCCGCCTGGATCCAGGATCCGCTCAGCGGCAGCAGCTCCCTCCTGGAAGTCCCTCCTCGGCTCCTCCTGCCTCAGGTTTGGTCTGATTTGCACGTCACCGTGGCAACACGAAGCTGTTTTTTCCGTCTGGAGCCTGAAACACTGTTTAATTCTGAAATCAAAGATTTCAGTCACCCACGTCTTGTTGTTTCCTTCTGGTTTTTTTTCTTTTCTTTTTTAATTCTTGTCACAGAAACTTTCGTTTGCAGCCTGAGTGACTCAGCGCTGTCACCATGGTGACGGGGTCGAAGCTGTTTCTCACCTCCGATAATCCGCCGCCGTTCCCTGTAATTTGGGTCTTCTGGACCAGTTTAATTCCGGGCGAGAGCAGCTGCCACTCACGGCCGATCGGCGGGAGATACCGCCAGGCTCCTGCTGGACGCTAATGTCGTGCTTGGCTGCTCCTCCTGTTGGATTCGAACTCGCAACATTCAATCCCTTCAACTGCTATTCAGAGCAACTTTTCCCACCACAGGATCCGTTTGAAAAGAGGATTCACCCATCTGTCTGCTCAGATTCTTCTTTTTTTCTCATTTCGTTAGCGGAGGTGCGCTAAAACTAGACAGATTTCCTGAAAAGTGAAGAGAAAAGGGGTCAGGGAAGAAGCTAGCGCCTCGGCAAAGGTCTGCTTTTATCCTTTAACGAGACTACAACGATTCCCAGGAGGTTGCATTTATTCTTCTTTAATTAGCCGCTAGCAGAACACGCTAAGCACTAATAGGTGTGAGCTAAGCCTGTTTGTTCATTAGCTAACTTTCCTTCATCTCCTCTCTCCATCCCTCTGTTTTTGCAGTTTGACCACCAGCGAACAGAAAACCTCCATCTTTTCATCCGCAGGCTTCACTTTCTTCTTCTCCTCCGTGGCGCCCCTCCTCTCTGCGAGGGTAACCGAAAACAGGCGTAATTACAGCCGTACAAAGCCGCCTCTTTCTATTAACCTCACTCCATTTGTTTCTCACGCTTGAACACTCCTCCGCCGCCGTGAACACACGATGGTGTCTAAAAAAAACCCGGAAAGAAAGTCTCATCACCTGCTTTTGTGTCTCCGAGGTCAGACCGGCCAATCAGAGCGACGGACGTGACGCGTCTGCTCCTCCGGTCAAACACACCTTCATCCCTTTTTCTGTCCCACCATAAAAAAATACAAATAAAATGTGTCTGTTGGGTACAGAAGAAGATATTTTATCCATCTTTTACAGGCTTTCATGTTTTAGCCGCTAATGCAACCACAAGTATGACCTCTCTCTTATCTCAGCTATTTAACCAACGCGTGTTGGTTTTAGCAGTGTGACAGATTCCTTCTCCTGTTTGCTGTGAGAACAGGAAGTGTGTGTACGGGATTTTTATCATCTCACTCTGGTGATTTTTTTCTTGTCAACAACATTAGCCTTTGAGAACTCTTCCGTCTTTAGCGCCGCGGTTCGCTCTTCAAAGCGGGATCGCTGCCACGAGCAGCTTTTATTCGCTAATTGGCATTTTTGTCATCAAAACTAGAGTCATCGCAGAGGTTTCGCCCGAAGCCGCCGACTGAATTCATTTTTGTTGGAAGAAGCACTCAAGCAGCAGGAGGACGTTTTCTCCGAGCTAATTTATGAGGAGACGTGAAGATTAGCGCCGCCGCTAACCTCACAAATGTCGCATCTGCAGCACCGTTTGAGGAGCCATTTTCAGGTTCTAAAAGCACTTTTCTGGTTTGGGTGTGCCGGTGTTGGCGTTGGACTTCCACAGCGACCGCGGGGAGGTTGCCATTGGTAACGGCCTGGCTCCTGTTGGCTTTTACACCCCAGAATAAACACAGAGATGCTTTCAGGCACCAAGTTAGCGAAACAGCAACGGTTGCAGCTGCGAACGCAGCCACTGATTCCAGTAAGTGGGCCCGGAGCTGCCGCTGCAGGCGCCCCCGCGGTCGCCCAGCTGGTTGGAGCGCCGCTGCCTCCTCGTTATCCCTCCCTCCTTCCCTCCCTCTCTTCGCCCATTTCAAGTGTCTTTACAACCAGCGAGCCGGCAGCGGAAAGGAGGAATTTGGCAAGAAATTAAGCTGCATAACAATGAGTTCCTCCAGAATCACTTTATCCTCTCCAGGCTGCTGGTGGCCCATCATCCATCCATCCATCCATCCAGCCATCCATCTTTCTCTTTTCTCTGGGTCCAGTTAAAAGGAATAAAACTCCAGATTTCCGCATTTAATCAATGAAACGGAGGAATCTGCTTCTCACAACCGTTTTAACGACGGAGCCGGACTGAAGGAGCTATTCTGGCTTTGATCAAACCCACCTCCTCCCCCTTTGATGATGCTGTTCTGCAGGAGGGAGCAGCCAGTCGCCTGGTGAAGCTGGTCGTGTTTCTGGACTATGAAACGGCCCCACATGCTAACATGCTAACACATAACTGCAGCCTGATGAGTTTGCTGGTTCCAAACCCAGTTCTGGTGCCTGAATAGTTCTGGTAGTTGCTGGATTTGGTTCTTTGGGGGTTTCCTGGGTTTTTGTCTTTGCCTGAATAAGTGAAAAGTGGTCTCAGATCAAATGGAAAAAACAACAGAAAAAAAACGGATCCAAACCTAAAATGAGCGGCTGCTGCTGTGGAGAAAAGATTCATCCGCTCCGAGTGGCGGATCATTAAACGCTCTGCTTCATTCCTGCCTTTCAGATTTATAACGAACTGATTCTAAATCCCCAAACGGTCTCTGGGGACAGGAGGACGCTGGGTTCGGTGGCGACCGCCGCTGCTCCTCCTCCCGCTCCCCCCCCGCTGGGGTTTTTTTTTTTTTTTGTTTTTTTTTTTAAAGGCAGGAATTATGCAGAGCGTTTAATGATTTGGCAATGGTGGGGATGAATTTTTTTTTTAATAAGAAGGGTATTTTTAGTTTGGTTTTTTTTTTTATGGGGGGTTTTTAAAATTGTTTTTATAAATTTTTTTTAATTTAGGAAAAATTAAAAATGATAATTTAATAAAATATTAGATTTTAAGAAAATTTAGAAAAATTGGTTTGGGGATTTTTAATTATTGGGGAATTATTAGGTTTTTGTTTGTTAATAATTTTTGGTTTTTTGGGGAAAGTTAAAAATTTTTGTGGGGGGGAGGGGAAGTTTTATTTTTTTTTTAAGAGGTGTTTTTTTATAATTTATTGGGTTGAATTTATTTGTTTTTTTTTGGTTGGTTTTTTTTTTTTTGTGTTTTCCTCCTCCTCCTCCTCCTCCTCCTCCCCCTCCTCCTCCAGCCGGGGCGCTTCAGAGCTCTCCCGGAGCCAGAGCAGAGAGCTCATCTTCCCGCGCTGCTCCTCCGCTTCACCATGGATGCGCGGACGAAGAGAGCGGCTGGGATTTGGGCTCTGCTGGCGCTGCTTCTCCCCAGGGTGGCAGGAGGTGAGCCGCTTCCCGCACTCCCACCTTCTGGTCAGTGGTTTTGTTCTCCCGGAGGAGGAGTCCGGGCAGCGCCGACCCAGAGGGGGGCGCGTTTCCCGGGGCGCTCTGGAAGACCCCGAGCCCCCGGTTCAGACTCAGATTTGTAAGATTGGATAATTGCTGCTTGGTTGAGGAATATTTGGACATCTGGAAGTTTTCTCCGCATGTGGGCTGCTCGTTGGGTCCCACCGAGAAGCTTCCAGGTCTCTTCTGTGTGTTTTTGGACCAACCGGTGTGAAATGAACCGATCTTATCTGGCTCCTGCTGTTGTGGAGCTCCGGATCCGTCCGGGATCTGGTTTCCTGGAGATCCGAGCTTCCAGGTCTGTGGACGTTGGTCCGGAGCTGCAGGTGCTGCCTCAGGGAGGAGGAACTTCCAGGGTTTGTCTGGCTCAGCAGAAGGGGAAGCTTTCATCTAGTCTCATCTCTTTTTCCCTCCATTTCCTGGTTCTACCTGTTCCATGTTTGTCCCCGGGCTCTCCACCATCCCCTCCTTCCTCATCCTCTTCTCCACTCTCCCATCTGTCCATGTCTTCATTGTCACCGTTGCCGCAGCGCAGGCTGGGATTTAAACCCGGAGGTTCGGGCGGGGAGGTCGTCCGTGGGTGAGAACGAGGAGCTCTCCTCTGAGAAGGTCAGATGTTCTCTGTCCGCCTCGTTTCAAACACACACTCCTCCGTTAGAACCTTCAGCTCTTCCCTCCTCTCAGACATTCCGCTCTTGGTTTAGCAGCAGCTTTCTGAAGTGTTTCAGTGTCTTTGGGGCATTTGGAGGAGTTTGAAGCCAAATTCTCGGGCTTCCGAACCCGAAGCAGCTGAGATGATTCCAGCCGGGCTTCCGTTTGGACTCCTGCTTCCTGCTGGGGGACAGAAACCTGACTTGGTGACCTGACTCCACATGGATTCGTGCATCAGTTGCAGAACTCTCCAGGGTGCTGAAATGGCTCCTGCTCGGCTAACTTTTGTTCTCTGAGTCTAGTTGTTCCGAATCCAGGTAAAGCAGAATGTGTGTGTGTGTGTGTGTGTGTGTGTGTGTTTCCTCCTGTAGCTGTTAGCTAACGTCTGTCCTCCAGGGCTGCAGCGTTTACTTCTGCTCCTAAATGTTACGTCGGGGTTAAATTAAAGTTTTGGAATCGAGCTTTAAAAGGAGAAATGTCAGCTTGTGGCCGCAGGAGTGGAAATACTGTAGATTGGGATGAAACTCAGTCTTCTTGATTACGGTGGTTGGGTTATAGATGAAGAGAAAGATGGTCAGATGAACGGCGGCTTTAGCAGACAGCTTTTGACCGTTTTGGGTTAGGACGTCCAGCCTGGAACCTTCCCGCCCCCAGTGAGGAACCTTCCAACATCCGAAATTACAAGTGAAATCAGTGAATTTACAGTCGACACTGAAAATGATCCATGAAGACAACAATTTATCAGTTTGGTGCTTTTCTCTCATTTGACTGTTTAATAATCTCCAGGCTTTTAGCTCCGTTTACGGCTCCTCGATGATTCATCCTCCCTGCTTTCCCAGCCGTTATCCTGCTGTATGTTTTCCCTCTCTCATCAGTCCTCTCGGAGATATTTATCCTTCACTCTGGGTTGATCTGGAGCCGCTGGAGTGATGGTTGTAATCACAGACTAATGACAGATAATCTGAGGAATGCTAAGTGACTTTAATCCTTCCTAATGACAGATAACGCCATTACGCTCCGGCTGCGCCTGCGAACGCTGACGTGCTGATTTCAGATGTTTGTTGTGCCCCGACTTTGCTCAGTAGGTCTAAAAGTTCAACTTTCTCACTTGAAAGGGGAGCTGGAGGGGAAGCGGATTCATACTGGGACAGGCTCTTGTTCCCTGATCAAACGGAAGGCTGACGTGATGGACAGGTAACCAGATTTCCTCCGTCTTCACCTCGCTGGCCTGCGACCTCACTAATTGGTGGGTAAAATGCACGAGGAGATGAAAGGAAGTTGGATCATTTGGCTGCTGTAGGAGGTTTGAAAGCAGCATCGTTCAATTATTGAGATGCTGGAGGCTGGAAGGTGAATTCAGAGGGATTTCGGAAGACTGGCTGGAGATCCGGACGGGTTCGGGTTCAACCGTCTGATTGGAACCTGAAAATGTGGCGAGATCTCCGGCGAACCTTTGGGAGAAACATGTGGCCCCGGTGGGGCCTCTAGTCAGATCTGGCCCTCTTGAAGACGACGTGTCGCCGTTTCAAATATCAGCTTTCAGCCGCCGAGGTGGCGACCCCTCGGTCGCCGCGGCGACAGACTCCCGCGGCCGGTTGAGTTACGACCGTCGTAATCACACGCTTTGCTGGCGGCGCTGAACCTATCACCAAGGTCGCCGCGCTTTCCGCCAGCGCTCCGAAACCCGATAATAACGTCATTTATCGCACGAATCCAAGAAAAAGCTCCAATATTAACAGGTTTTTTCGAATTTTGTCGCCCTGACAGCCTGTTGGCAGCCTGTCGGCGCTCCGAGGCCTGATCCCCACGGCCATCACAGGCCGGTGGCCTCCCTCTCCCTCCCTCTCTCTCTTTCTTTTCATGAGCGGGGCGAGCGGGGGGCTGCTGATGAGAGGCAATCAGCTGGTGCTGGAGAGGAGGACAAAGCTGAGTCAGTGGAGAGACGGGCCGGATCGGAACGCTGCAGGACAGAGCTTAATTAGAGGCAGACACACGGAGGTGAAGCAGGAGGAAGGGATGGATGGCAGGATTAAAGAGAGGAAGAGGAGTGGAAAATATGAGAAAAGCCTCCCGCTTTTATTTAATCCCTGGCTGCCTCTCCTCCTTATGTGCCGCAGCCGCCGTCTGTTTTCCGGATTCTCCGCCTGGCTTCTCCTGGTGATGATTTGTCCCCACGGGGGGGCCGTGGGGGGAGACGAGAGGACGACAGCGGGAATGGAGAGAAGCAGGAGAGCTGAAATTGAAAAGAAAGGGAGGTGAAGAGAGGAATAAAAGGGGATAAAAGGAGTGGGAGGAAACGGAAAAGGAGGATAATGAAAAACTTTGTCCTGCTAATAGTTCCCCCTGCGGCCCCCCCGCCGGGATCTCCTCAACCGCCTCCACCGTTTCACCCCTGTTGGCTTTTAGGGGCCGGTGAGGCTCAGCCTTCGGCCCCCCTGAGCACCGGCACGCCGGGGCCAGCCAGCTGATATCAAACGGAGCGTTTTTCCGCCTTCGGAGGCGCCAACAAGCGGCCAAGCGGTGAGGCCTTGGTGGGAATCTGTAGAAAAACCTGGACTTCGGTGATGTCGGTTTGGATATCTGTTGACCTCGGCTATAGGTGGAGAAAAACATCGTTTTAAAATAACAAAGGGCGGAATCGATTAGAGGGAAAAGTGAGAGAAATACGTAAATAATGGGATTTCTGCCTGAGCGACTTGTGTTGAAAGGTTTTCCGCCGCGGGCAGGTTTGCTTCACGGTGCTTCACGACTGCTTCCTCACCGCTTGTGTTCACTAAATCAATTGTTGTAATTAGTTCTTTGGAAGCGGCCTCGTCCTGCCTCTGCGGCCCTCCTGGGAGCGGCGTCGGGGCCGATGGCGCCGGTCCGGAGGAGCAGCAGAGCGCCGCCGCTCTGCGCCACGTCAGCGGGCTGATCCGGCAGCGAGCGTGTGAACAGATTTCCAATGCAGCGTTTGTTATTTCTAATATCGGAGGCGGCGGCGGCTCCTCGGGGAGCAGAGAGCGGCGGCTCCGGCCGGCACCTCACCTCCTCCCCAGGCCGCCTGACGCACGCGAGATAAATCCTAAACCCGGAGAAACCAACCAATTGAATTCCTGCAGAGTTTATCATCCACTTGGAGATAAAAGTGACCTGGAGCTTCGGCCAAAAATTGGATTCCCGGCAGGCGGAGGACAGACGGGAGCGGCCACGACCGGCGGCCCACGGAGCAGAAGTGACGAGATGGTTTCACTGTGAACCTTTGGTCTAATTCCTCAATCAGGCCCCGCCCCCTCCCATATTGAGCTAAACTGGGACGGGGAGCTTCACCTTTCTCCCCAGTGTCCAGTTTCCAGCTTCCTAAATGCCGTTCGCAGAGGTTTCGGAGTGAATTCGCTGTGCTGTGAATCCTTTTTGAGTGGCAGAACTAAATCCTGCGTGTCTAAAAATCCCCCTGGACAATTGTCCTGCTGCCTTTAACGAGCCGCTCGGGTTTAGCGCCGGTTTAAAAGTCGCATTCGCTGCACCTGGCCGACTGCTTCGTGCTAGCCGCTAGTGTGGAAACTGAGCTCAGGTGGAAAATACTAGCGCGGTATCGACATGTTTGGGTTGGCGCCATCACGCTCAGCAGAACTCCTGGCTGAAGGTCAGATGGATTATGGAAATGCGCATTGGTGCTTTCTGCATGAGGATGATTGTTAGCGCGCCGCGGCAAACAAGCGTTGCCGGGGCCTCATTAATCCTGCTCACCGCTGTGTGCTCGGAATGGTTAGATAAGTCAATTCAGCGTGAACCAGCGGCGCCCAAGTCCTGGCTGAGAGAGCAGGAGCAGGACCTTCCGCTCACTGCTGTTTGTTCAGGGTGATGGATGGAGCTCGTTGGGATTCAGGGTCCCCGGCTCCGTCGCCGGCCCCGTGGTTACTTTGCTGTTCAACAACTCTGCGAAGAGGCGAACAAAGCAGGTGAGCGATGAGCAGCGGAATTTCCTCCGTTTCAGCATCTCAAGGTCTGAAGTCTGAATGAGATGAATGAACTGATGAGACAGCAGAAGACATCACCGTTACCTACCTCCTCCTGCCTGCTGGAGTTTTGTGCATCCGCCATGATTGAACCGGGGAATAACGTCATTCTGGGCTGTGATTCCCCACTCCCCTCCTGAGAGATATCCCACCTCCAGCAGTCGCGCTCGGCTGCTTCTGGTGCCATGAAAGTCTCTTTTTTCTTCTACCATTCCCAAAGAAGGATGTGCTCCTACCGGAGCCGACCCTGCTGGAGACAGACCCCGCGTTCATCCTTTGCAGCGTCTCACCTGCCTTCCATGCTGAGAGCTGACCTCCTTCCAGAGGAGCCGGCTGCTGCCAGCCGACGCCCGCAGGCATGAGAACCCTCCCAAAGATCTCCAGACGACCAGGCCTCTGCTGGTTGCTGCCTTCCTGCACCAGCACAGCCGGATATTAGCTGGGAGTTCTCGAAAAGAAGAAGAAAGAGGCAGCATATGGTTGGAACAAAGCCGGGAGGAGAGCTGCGGTATCACGAGAGGGCAAAGCCGGAGGCGTCTGCAAGTCCGCGGCAGCCCAGCTAAGCACTGTTAGCAGGATCCTTTTACAAACTTTCTGATTTTCTTAAGAATACAAAGGAGTTTTTGTGGACGCCGTAAACGTGCGCTTGCCTCCCTCAAGGACTGTGGGGTGAGCTTTGTTGATACCATCCTTATGAGCTTCCATTGTGCATCCGCGACCTTGCAGATTGACTCTCCTCCCTCTTCTTTAGAATACTCGCATGCTTCGTTGGAGATGCAATTTAGTATTTACAGGTGGAAACTGCGAATCGCTCGGAGGAAACAGATGCAAAGACCCCTGATGTTCAGCAGTCCTGATCCGACCTGGAGAACCAGGAGAGGGGGAGAGAAAAAGCAGCAGGAGCAGACAGATGCTAGTAGCTAACGTGGCAGCGCCCCCCTCAGGCAGTAAAAGGATCCGGCTGCTCTGGCTTTCAGACCTGGAGATGCAGCAGTGACGGACTAGCCTGCGCTAACGTCTGCTTTCAGGGGTTATTCCATCTGAACGCAGCATCGCCGCAGTGGCTTCTTGTCTCTGAGGTGGAGAACCTTATTAATAGAGACGTTGCGGATGGAGGAGCGGCAGTCCGACTTCGCTTTGGAGCTCCAGAGGACGGCCATGAATATTTATTGATGTTTACGGGGTTGTGTTGTCTTTTGTTCCTCAAGCTGCAGTTTGAGCAGAACCGTTTAGCATCAGTTACTTATGGTTTTTTAATGGCAGTAAAGCACTAATGTGAAGCATGGAGATGTTTTTCCTGACGACGTTCATTCGTTTTCATCAGCCCTCCACCCAGCAGACTCACTCATTCATCTGTTTCTGACTGAAAACGGATTAACTCTGCGCTTGTGGCCTGTGCTAACTTTTCCGCGCTCTTCCTCTATTGATCGCTGCTCTTTTTAAAGCTCTACGCTTGTTTTCCACCCTCTTTGATGACAAACTGCACCAGACGTGCACACGCGCTGACGGCGGACTGCACGAGCCCGTCTCCGCCCGCTGCGATAAAACCCAGATTTTATCCGCGTCAGAAGTGATGTGTGGTGTTTCTTTGGACCTCTAAGAGCTCCATCACTCTGGATAAGTACGGTGCTTCTTCCACTTTCCTGGCTTAAACAGCTTTGGTTTCAAGTGTTCATCAGAATTGTTGTTTTCAGTGAGTCGGATGTGCAGTTTCTGTATCTTTGTGCATTTTTAAACTCCCCCGCACTGCAGATGATGTTGCCCTAATATAATTACCAGGTTTTTCGTATTTCAGGCACGTCCGCTCCATCCTGGCCCGATTTACACCAAAGCAAACCTCCCACCGTAATTCCCAGCCCTGTCTACAGTAGCATCTCTGCTGAGCGTAAACCTGCTGTTTTGAAGCCTGAACTGAGACCGTCTCTGCTTTGTGATTGGTTGACAGAGGAGTGTGACGGCACGCTGTTGTCCAACCTGCCGCCATCGTCCTTCAGGAGCTCCTCCCAGCTGTCCGGCAGCCACGCTCCGGGCTTCGCCAAGCTCAACCGGAGAGACGGTGAGTGAGGACTAGCAGCTCTGGAACCGGAGCAGGAGCTGCTCAGGTCCACCTTTTACTCTCTGTTGCTGATGTTCTGCCGACCAGAGTCTCTCCAGGAGACGCTGCTGGTCGCGGAGCTTTCTCCAGAGAAGGAGCTTCGGTCTTTTATCCTGGTATCAGAGGAGCGAATAAGCTCCGAGGCTGAGACAGATTTGATGTAAACCGGAGTGATTTGCACCAACTGGGAGGCTGCAGAGCTGCTGCAGAGCTGCTGCTGCTGATCCGGGTCCTGGGTTCAAGCCGAGGCTAACCCCAACCTCTCCCCACCGGGAACAAACCAAAGTCCTGGGAGGAACCTGCTGTTGTGGGAAAGTTTAACAAACCACTCGCACACAAGATGAGCCTCTGCCTTCTACAACACGGGTCCGAGTCGATGCGGAAGCTACTGGGTTTTAAAGGAGCGCCTGCTGCTAAAGTCCACCGACCTGTGACCAGCTCCAAGTTTCAGACACCTTCTAAAGTCTCATTAGTGCAGCGGGAATGATGAGAATGATCCAGAATGATCCAGCTGCAAACGGGAATAACGCTGGCCGAGGGAGCAGAGGAGTCCGCATCTCCACCTCATCTCCACCTCCGGCTGGGTTAGCTGTCTTTAAACGGTCCTGGAGGGAAGTTTAAAGATGTTCCCACAGCTCCACCCAGCTGCGGGAACAGTTCCCGAACACCCCGGCAGCTGCAGTGGATTTTTCATAAATATTAGCAGAAGAAAAGCCAACCATCGTGGGCTTCTGCACTAAAGCCAAACTCTGCCATGTCTTCTTGAAAGCCGGAGCGAAAGGCAACGTTCCGCCTCAGACTCCGACCCCGTGGGTCCCAGCGAGGCCTGATGTCCCTGAGTCCGACGGCAGCAGTCAATAAGAAGCCCTGATGCTCTATTGATTGGAAATTAATGGCCTTCTCACAGGGACCTTGACTATTTTCAGGCCTTGTAAAGGCTTCTTTGGGTCTTCATTTTCACTTTCTCTCCTTCTATCCTCATCTGCCATAGTTCCAGCTTTCTCCACCTCCTTTCTACGTACTTCTAAATGATCCCTGCCTTTCATCCACTCCTCCTCGTCACCTCCCCTCTGTTGTAATCATTAGCCTTCCTCCTTCATTCTAATTCAACCAGCTCTTTCTTTTTCTGTCTTCGTGACACGTTCAGGCTGTCGTTGGCGATGCTGCTGCAATTATAGACCCGAAAATTGTATTTTCACCTCGTGATTTGACTGTGAAATGAAATTTGAAATGTAAACATGTAAAATGAGGCCGCTTCGGTTCTGTCACCAGCTGCTTTTGCCGGGTTTCCCTGCCAGTTTATGGCTCCATCGCTGTGATGCGACATCGGTTATCCTTCTGAAAGCGGCCTGGGTGCCATTTCCAGGGGTGTTAACCAGTCCTGCTTCACCTGCAGACGGCGTTCTGCTGCACTGCGCCCATTAGCATCCTGTTGGACTCCCTTTTACAGCGACGTGTTAGCAGCTGCTGAAATGATCCTCCAGACTTTGAATTGTCATGCAAATGGCCCGTGTTCATGCTGGACGTGTGCAGCATGGCTTTCTGCTTCATTTCCATTCCTTCCCAGTTCCGATCCCTCAACCCGGCTCCCCCTCTACATATTTGATATTTAGGCGGGTTTCCTGATCTGGTTCCTCCAGCTCCCATTAAGAGACAAACCAGGTAGATCTTGATGTCAGCTGACAGCCCTGACACCAGCCGGCACTTCTCCGCGCTCAAATGAGCTTTAGTGACACCGGCAGCGTTGACACAGTCAGGCTTTGTAGCTCCTCTCTCCTTTCTGATCGTTTTCTCTTCCTCCTCCTTTGTTTAGTCTTCATCAGCGAAGGTCAGACCCTCTGCTGGTTATTTTCATCCTTATTAGCGTTTAGCTTTGTGAGGATCGTACACCACCGAGCACCACATTTACCGCAAGAACAAGCTACCGCACAGAGAGTGTGTGTGTGTGTGTGTGTGTGTGTGTGTGTGTGTGTGTGTGCTCCGTGGGACGATGCACGGCTGCCATCTCCTCCGTCGCCTCCATCTGTTGTTGGATCTGTGAGTGGCTGCTTTGGCCCGATGGAAACATTTCACATGCAGACCTGAACCAGCGTGTCGGTTCCGTCTGCTGGGTGGGAACCAGTCTTCCCAGTCAGTCAGACAGCCAGAGCTCCTCAGCAAAAAGAGCTAGAAGAGCTTGGTGCGTCCTTGATGGGAAACCAGCTAAATCGACAGTTTAATTGTTTTCATCTTTTTTGTTCTGTGTTTAAAAAGATGCTAATTTAGTTCAACAACCTTTTGGAAACCAAGAAATGAGCGAATGATTCTGTTCCGATGGCACCATTTTCCTCCCACACTGCAAACCTCAGTCTGCCTGGAGACTCCTAATTGAGTGTGTGTGTGTGTGTGTGTGTGTGTGTGTGTGTGTGTGTGTGTGTGTGTGTGTTTTCTTGTCTATTCCACAAACAATATCTTTTTTCATCACTGCTGTTAAACTGACTCTGTCTCACTGGTGTGTCCTTTATGGCTGCGTCGCTCCCTCTGTTTCTCTGGGTAGCAGCTCTACAGCGGAAGCTAATGTGTCAGAAAAAGCCATCAACACTCTTCTAGTTCAATTACAATATTGATAAAAATGACATTGATCATTTCACAGGCTCCTCGTTTTCTCTCCTCCCACAGGGATGAATGACTTGTGTGCTGGTGTTTCCCCCCCGCAGGAGCCGGAGGCTGGTCTCCGCTCTCCTCAGACAGGTACCAGTGGCTGGAGGTTGACCTGGGCCAGCGGACCGAGGTCACGGCGGTCGCCACGCAGGGTCGCTACGGCAGCTCCGACTGGCTGACCTCGTACCTGCTGATGTTCAGCGACACGGGACACAACTGGAAACAGCACAGGCAGGAGGACAGTTTAGGGGTGAGTGTGTGGCGTCCAGGTTTCCCCCCCTTTCAGGCAGCGAGCGGATACAGTGAGGAATTCTGAGCAGGAAAAATCCCGTTTGCGGCGTGGAAGAAGGCGCAAGCCTGGCAGGCCGTCCCACTGTTTGCAGCTTTAGCCGCGTTGAATTAGCATTCGTGATGCAGAGAGGGGCTTTCACAGAAACGTGGCGGTTTTGTCGTGTGGAAGGAACCCGGCTAATCTCTGTCCTGAGGACCTTCTCGGAGAGCAGCTTAGGAATAGGCTGAGCTGACACTTTGGAGAAAGCGAGCACCAGCCCACATTAAAGTCTTTCCTGACTGCTTCCATTTGTCCGCTCAGAGGAGGACGTCCTCGGAGGCTCCGCTGTTACGTGGACTGTGGTCCAGATTAGGAGGTCTTCCGTTAGTTCTCTTTCAGTCTCTGCTGCTCTGAGGCTGCCTTTGAACCTGGCTCTCCTTCCCACGTCTCCTCCTCGGTGTCTTGTTTGGAAGTGAAATCCCGTCAGGGGGGTTAGCTTCCAGACCTCACTGTTATTATCTTATTGATTGTGCTAACTGGACTGTGTGATGTTTTTACACTGGACTGTGAGCAGATTCGTCCAAGTGACGGCCTCAGACAGACACGAGGACGTCGAGGGCCAAATACTCCCGGGGGAGAGGATTAACGCCACGGAAGGCTGAAGCCAAACCAAAGCCACCATTTTGACGCATTGACTCGTAAAATTAGCTCTTCCTCTTCTAGGGACCTGTGACCGCTTCAGATACGCCTGAATTATTCAGAAATGGACATTGTGCAGAAGCAGGAGGTTATTTTACAGATAAATTTATATGAGTATTTAGAGAAACTGCTGCCGGTGCGGGACGGGGTTGGACGGGGTTGGACGGGGATAGGCTCCGGTTTAATGAATTCCGTTGATCAAAAAATGGACCTGAACCGTTGTGTTTGTCACCTTCCCAGTCTTTTCCAGGTAACAGTAACGCAGACAGCGTCGTTCAGTACAAGCTGCAGCAGCCGGTCGTAGCGCGCTTCCTCAGGCTCATTCCTCTGGGCTGGAACCCCAACGGGAGGATCGGCCTTCGGCTGGAGGCGTACGGATGTCCTTACAGTGAGTCTCAGCCCGGCTGTCGTCAGCACGTCCAGGGTTCGTTTAGCGGGATCACCTGGAAAAAGGGAACCCATGTTTAAACAGCCGTCAGTCAGGCCGGGATAGATCACCACCAGCCGGATTAATGAGGATATTTTGGTCTGATGATCCAAAGTGACAAAGAACAACAATGTTTTTATGGCAGCGTTAATTCATTTTCTTGTTTCCCAGTTTCCTTCTTGGCTCAGAGCGTGTTTTGTTGCCGCTTTTCTCCGTTCCTCATTAATTCACAACGCTCGCAAAATTGGCCCTGGCAGCGAATCAACAAACAAAAGAAAACGACATCCCAGAAGACAGTGGCGTCTTTTAAAAAGCCTCCTTTCTCCCATCCATAACTGAGCCGTCCTTGGAGTACGGAGGCGTTTGTGGAGCTCTGAGCCCCCCCCCCATCAAACATGGCTGCCCGATGGGGCCTCAGTCAGGGGTCAAAAACAGCCTCAGCATCAGCCAGTTGTTAGCCAGATGTACCGCTGATAGCGCTCCAACCTCTGATTCATTAGCTCGTTTCACCAAGTGGAACCGTGATTTACGATGAAAAAAACACATTTTCCCGGTAAAAACCTGTTTTCCGGAAGAAGATGGATTACGGGGAATTTTACAGGAGTGATTTTGACAAACGATCTGTCGGGGTTTGGAAATATTGTGTCAGGTTGTTTAGGGACACAGCAGATGCATTTGTGTGACGTTTATCAGGCGGTGTGAAGCGTGGCAGAAGAATCCGGGTTTTCCTGGTGCTGGATTAATGTGGCGTGCACGCTGGAATCCTCCCGGAAAAACAAATGTAATACAGAGGAGGTGGCTGATCGTTGCAAACAGTTTACCACAGTATAAAGAATTCATTGTGAGTATTAGCCTGTCACCGCGGCGACGCGACACCACATTTCATAATGCCTTTTGACAGGTAACAAAATGAAATTCCAGGCCCAGACCCGAAGAGAACAGCCGAGTCGGTGAGCGTTCCCAGCCAAATCAGATCCACACAAATGAATAAAAACGCTATTTGCCTTCCCCCTAAACGCGGTTTTATCACAACGCGACGGCGGGAAAACAGGCAACTGGGTCCAAACGCTGATGTCGGAGTTGGAGCCGTGCAGCGATTTAATATACGAGCTCCAATAAACACACAGGGACAGACGCCATAAAAAAAACACCAGGCTGGAAGCTTAGTTTTGACATCAGGAAACGAGGGAACCAGAACGGAGAGTAGGAAACTGATGAAACGATGCTTTAGGACGAGGGCTGGGCCTGGGGCTGTCCTGGGAACCCTTCAGGCTCACTCTTCTGTCTCTCAGCCTCCGACGTGGTGAGTCTGGACGGCAGCAGCGGCCTGACGTTCAGGCTGGACCCTCAGCCCAGGCGGACGTCCGCAGACATCCCCTCTGTCCCCTCCGTCCTCTCCGTCCTCTCCGTCCAGTTCAAAACCACCAGGAGTTCTGGGGTTCTGCTGCAGGCGGCAGGAGGGGGCGGACCCGGCCTGAGCCTGGAGCTGCACAGGGGACAACTGCAACTGCTGCTCCTGCAAGGTACAGCACCGGTGTGTGTGCGTGTGTGTCTGCATGGACTAGTCTAGTGAGGACATCTGGGCTAAAACAGAAGCATTTGCATCCGTTTAATGATTTGGGATTTTTTGGAGGGAGTTCTTCTTTTTTTTGTGGTGTTTTGTTACAAAAACTGTGGTGTGGACATTTTTTTTGTCTCTGTCTTTGTCCCTGACTCGCCCGCTCTCTCTCTCTCTCTCTCCAACACATACACACACACACACACACACAGATCCCTTTGAAGGCTGACCACATCTTTTACTTTTTTGTGATGCATCCTTGTCTTTCCGCACGCTCCTTCCTTTCTTCCAGAGTTGCTTTGAGGCTTCTCCGGTTTAAAGTCCTTCAGATTTGCCGCCTTGTGTATCGCACGTCTCGGCTGGTCTCAGCACATCGTCTAATTTGGGTCGTCTGCTGAGGTCACGCAGGAGCCGCTTTGTTCTGCCACCGTGGTGCAGTTTCCCACAGCGCTCCGGCTCTCTTTATGAGCCAACTCTGAGTAACAACCAGGCTCAGGAGCACAAACTTTCTCCTCAAATACACAGGAAATTTGTCACTTTTGCCACTTTTCCTGCCTGACAAGTTTTTGTTGACCCCAGTTCAGGGTTGAGGTTTGTTTCTGTGACCTCTGGACTGAGACGAGGAACGCTGAGACCTCCCGGAACGAGATGACGCTCGTCTGTCAGGTCTCAAAGGCAAAAAACCGCTCAGCGTTCTCGACTGCTGGTTGGAGAAGAAGTTGAATTATCCTTAAATTCTGCGTCCACCAGTTTAATTGGCCGTCTGCAGCCTCGGTCTCGTCAACATCAACAAAGTTCTTTGATGAGTTTTTGCGAGGTATCTCCTGTCACTGTGGGCCAGGACGTAAAGACTTTTGTGACTCTAATTGGCCAATTTTCCATGAAATACCAGCGTTGTAACAGCTGTGACCTCTGAGAAATGGAACTTTTTAATATCACTAAACAGATAACTGTTAATTAGAGAAGAAGAAGATCTGCTACTCCTGGAGAATGTTCATCTGCACGTTTGCTCCATATTTAACTGAATCTGTTCCGAACTCTTCCCGTCTTCCACCGTACTGGCGTCAGCGCCCCCCGGCGGTAACCAAGCTCACTCCACCCAGCCGCCACTCTGATGAAGTTGTTTTTCTCCATCCAAACCAGTCAATCAAGCATCATAAATACACTTGTTCATCATCTCTCAATCTGCTTCTGGCTGCTCTCTTTGAAGTCTGAATTGTCTTCCCCTAAAGAATGCCTGATAAATAATTGATGCTCGCCGTCGGTATCGCCTCCGCTCAGCAGAAAAAGTAAAGTTTCTCACTTTGGCAGGTTGGAGACGCTCGTGTAGACCAGTTGGAGCTAATCCATCATTAATGTTGTTTGTCTTCGCGGTTGGGCGTTCTGGCATCCGGCGTCTTGTGGTCCCTGATGATGGCTGACCTCGCGGTGATCCTCCCAGCGGAGCGCGGAAAATGGCGCTTGTAGGCGCACTGTGGAGTCTGACACGTTGTAGCTGTCAGTGGTGTCGACACCGGGTCGGAACATTAGAGAGGAGCAGACTTTTGGGTCAGATGACGAAGGGAGAGAAAAACAGGAAACAGGCGAGAGTAGAAGGGAAGGTGGAGACGCAGCGGGTGTTTAAATACGGTGACTTTGTGGCGTTGACCTTCTCTGCTTTCTCTGATGGTTGACCGCGCTCCTCCCGGACCCAGAGCGGACGCCACCCTCGGAACCGCGGCACCTGGCCTCTCTGGGCAGCCTGCTGGACGACCAGCACTGGCACCGGGTGGTGGTGGTGTGGCGCAGCTCCCGCCTGAACCTCACCGTGGACAAACACACCGAGACGGTTCAGGTGCCCCCAGAGCTCGGCCGCCGGAGCATCCTGGAGGTGGGATTCGCACGCCGGCTTGCGTGGACCTGCCAACGTGGACCCAAACTGTCTGTTTTGTTTGTCTCAGCTGAACGTCGGCGCCGTCCAGGAGTCTGAGCAACCCAACAAGAGCTTCCGTGGTTGTCTGGAAAACCTGCTGTACAACAAGCTCAACCTGATACAGCTAGCCAAACGCGGAGCCCAGCAGGTGTCCGTGGTGGTGAGTACACCTGAGGACACCAGAGCTCACAAGGAAACGTTACACTCATTAAAAACATGAGGTCCGGTTGCAGTTCCAAAGTTCCGGTTGTATCTACTGAGCCTCCATACTAGGTGAAATGATCCCACTCCAGGGCTGATCCAGGAAGCCCTCCTGCATCTGGCTTGACTTCCTCTCCTCTTCCACATGGTGTGTGTGTGTGTGGGAGGGGGGCATTAGCAACTGGCTATTGTGGGGCTCTGTAGCTCGTGTCGGACCATCTTTTTTTCCCCGGGTGCTGCATCATCCTCCGTGTGCTTCCATACATCACTTTAACACCTAACCAAAGGACTGGGATGTCATCTGCGCTTCCGGAGCGTTATAAAGAGAGCAGAATGATATTCCCCGGAGAACGCCGGCGCTGTAATGCATTCCCGCCGCCACAGCCCTTCAATAGACCTCGTGTCATTACCACTTCTCAAAACAATGGACCCCCGCTGAGATCTGGGTATTGCTCACTTAGGCGCCCACGCAGCAGCGCTTCATCAGGGGCTGACGTGGCGGTTTGCAGCCTGCGTTGATTCCATATCAGACTTTCTGATGAGATCGTTGTGAAAAAGGTCAAAGCGGATTAATATTCATGATTTGTTGCGTCGTCCCTGTGCTGATGGCTCTCGGGCGCTCTCTCTTTCAGGGCAATGTGACCTTCTCCTGCGCTGAGCCGGTTTCCGTCGCCGTGACGTTCCCGGGCCCCCGGAGCTTCCTCCAGCTGCCCGGGGCGACGGCGTCCTCCTCGGGCGGCACGGCCGTGGGTTTCCAGTTCAGGACCTGGAACGAGGCGGGGCTTCTGCTCACCTTTGCCCTGGCTGGGGAAGGGGGCGTGGCCTGGCTGTACCTGAGCGAGGCCAGACTGCGGCTGCAGATCCACAGAGCTGGGAGGGTTCTGCTGCAGCTCAGTGCAGGTGAGGCTGGGGGACGATGGGGGTCGTTGCAGAACCACGCCAGAACATTACCGGACCCCCCCCAGGTTCTGCCCTGAGTGACGGTCAGTGGCACACCGTGGAGCTGAGCTCCAGACCCGGACGTCTGGCCGTCTCTGTTGATGGTGACGAAGAGGGCGCGGCTCATCCCAGCTCCTTCATCGCGGAAGGCCCCCTCTTCTTCGGTGGTGAGACTGATCTCGTTTTCTTCCGCCCGGTGCTCCCGACACACACCTCCTGCGATGACGGCAGCTTTTTTCCGACCTTCAGGTTGTCCTGCTGAAGGTGAAACCCAGGCCTGCAGAAACACCTTTGGCGTGTTCCAGGGCTGCATGCGGCTCCTCAGCGTCGGCGCTCAGCCGGTCGACTTTATGACAGTGCAGCAGAGACTGCTGGGAAATTACAGCCAGCTGCAGATTGACATGTGTGGCATCACTGACAGGTGGGAGCCTCTCAGACACCTCCCTCACTCCGCTTTTTCATCACACGTAGAGCAAGTTTGACAGAAACAAAACAAATCAAGGCCTTGGGGCCTCGGCCTTGGGGCCCAAGGTCGAGTTTGTCATCAAGGCTCCCACCTCCTACCTGGAGCAGGGTTTCAAACCCACATCGGCTTCATGCTAATCCAACAGCATCCTTCCACTGTCTGCCTTGCTTTGGGGAGGCCATCCATCCCACCGTCAGGGACCTGTTGGGCTGCTAGCTAAATGCTAACACTAATGCTTTAGTCAACAGTAACTGAAGGTGATCAATCACACTGATGTGTGGTGGTTGCCATGGAGACGTGCTGATCCGTTGGAGAACAGCTCAGATTATTGCACACTCATTACAGATTGAACACAGTTCAAATCAAATGTTTTGCCCCTCTCTCTCACACACACACACACACACACACACACCCTCACACACACATGCACACACACATGCACACACACACACACAGAGTAACTACTGTATACAGGATAAAGGAACCACAGTGATGTGAATTACATCAAAGCGCGAGTCGGCGCTTTATCGGCACTGCTTTGCATCTTAGATCGAAGCAGAACAGGACTGAATGAAAAGGGCCGCAGGCTGCAGAGTCAGCGTTCTTGTTGGCAGTTAGTGTCTGATTGCTCCGCAGCGCTCGAACACACCACCATGCAAACACAGAAACACCGGTGAGGTTGTGTAAAAATATGTGAGGAGATTAAAAAAGCCCATGTACTTACCGCAGCCAAGACTCGAACCTGCGTGTGTGTGTGTGTGTGTGTGTGTGTGTGTGTGTGTGTGTGTGTGTGTGTGTGTGAGAGACCTCCTGAAAGTGCCAGCCGGTCTTAGAACAGATGGAAAGCAACCGGTGCTGATTAAAAACAGGGTTACTCATCATTTCCCATCATCCTTTCTGTCCTCTGTTCTCAGCCGTCAGTAAACAGTTTGGGGACTCAGCATCAGACCAGTTTGACCACAGGGAATGTGCCACCATACTGGTTTTATCATGGCTGCATTATTCAGGATTTCCAGTAAGGAAGCAGCACTTCTTCCCTTGTTGCCAAACTGAGCCTGTGTCACACCAGTTTTAATGAATGTGAGCATCGGCTCCTTTTTTCAGTCGTATTTTCTTGATTTTTTTGACGGCCTCACACAGATTTATCACAGTCGGGCACTTTTCTCCACTTTCAAAGCAGCTTCAGAGCTTCGGGAACTTTTACTTTTATCTCACAGTTGGCTGGAGACGCGTCTGTCTGAGATCAATCTGCTGGAAAGGCTTTCTCTGCGCCGTCTGAGTGACGGGACCCGAGGCCTGCAGCCTCCAGAACAGACCTGACACAGGCAGAGAACCTTCCCCTGGACTGGAACCCCCTCCCTCAGATCCCACGATGGTTACAGCCGAATGATATTTATCTATAAATAACAGAGCCTCAGCAGCGCCTCCTGGGAGCCGGATTCGTTTAAAGAGCATCTTCAAAGCGGCTGGAAACACTTCAGACCAGCAACATCGGTTCAATCAGAGAAGAAATTCTTAAGTTCAGCTTTTTCCTTGCACATAAAAGTGGAATAAAAAGGAAGAAAAAACATTTTTTTTTTATTTTTATCTGTCTGAGTCGGGCGAAAAGGGTTTCATCATCTGCAAAAACACACTTTTTAGCTCAGCACAGGGACAATATTTGTGTTCCAGAGCAGCGATATTACAAACGTTTCATTTGCGTTTCCTCCTCAGTAACTTTATTACGCTGATGAATTTTTCACAATCACCTCTGTCCAGACACAGATGCTTTAACTGCTCTTCTTCTCTAATGGCACAGGAAAAACCGCCGTTCTGGGATTGTTTGCCTTTTTCCACATTCCTTCATTGCAATCGCCAATTTGAACCCAATAGCAACTGACTGATGTAGCTTGTTGCTCTCTCTCTTTCTCTCTCTCTTTCTCCCTCTGTCCCACCCCCTCAGGTGTTCCCCCAGCCCCTGCGAACACGGCGGCCGCTGCAGCCAGTCCTGGACCGGCTTCCGCTGCAACTGCTCCGGCAGCGGCTACAGCGGCGCCACCTGCCACAGCTGTGAGTCGCCTCCATCTCGTCTCCGGCCGAAGGGCCCATTAAAACCTCGTTAACGCATTATTCTCAATTAGGAGCGCTAATAAATCCAACCAGGTCGTTTGCGTCTCACGTCTTTATCGCTCGTTTCTACGGGGACACACATATTAAAACGCAAACCCAGGCGAGATTTGTTGGCAGATCCAATTTATCCGTCCCTCTGTATCACCTCATCCCTTCTTCTCTGTACCTTCTATCCCGTTTGGACGTGATGGTGATGTGTAGCCGCGTCTAAATCACCCGGATCATCGGCGACAATGCGCGATTCCACGGTAGCCTCGTGGATCATCCCAGCCGGACCGGAAGAGCAGCCCGGCTCTCTTTTCTGTCGGGAACGGGCTCTGCAGAAGCGCTCCGGTCGGCGTGATGAATGGGACGCCGCGGACGAGTGCGCCAGCGAGGCAGATTTATGGAGACGTGCGGTGATGGAGAGGAAGATGCAGAGCTGATGAAGCTCCGAAGTTTTATTTATGAAGTCCTAATAGTCCCATCAGTCATCCTGGTCAGCTGGGTTCCTTCCTGCTTGACGGGAACGCCGTGGCAGAAATATCGGGGGACGAGCGTCTGCTTGCGGGACGCTGACTCCGTGCATGCGTATGAGGCCGGAGCCGTCGTCTTCCTCAGCGTGCCATCTCCGTCCCCTCGCAGCTCCTCTGATGCTGATCTGATGGTTTTTCCTTCCCAGCTGCGTACGAGCGCTCCTGCGAGGCCTACAAACACGCCGGCGGCACGTCGGGACTCTTCTACATCGACGTGGACGGCAGCGGGCCGATCAGGCCGCAGCTGGTCTACTGCAACATGACAGGTGAGGAAGAATCCCAAGTTAGCGAGGAAGAGGAGTCAGAGTGGGAAAGAGTGGTGTCTGCCTGATCCAGAGGAGAACACCTGGATGGAAATCCAGCACAACAACACGGAGCTGACCAGACTCAGGCCCACGCCGGGTCGGAACCAGCTTTCCCTTCACTTCGACTTCTTCACGGAAGAAGAGCAGCTGACGGCCGCCATCAGCCAATCAGAGCACTGCGAGCAGGAGTTGTCCTACCGCTGCAGAAAGTCCCGCCTCCTCAACACACCAGGTAAGCGCTTTGATGTCTGCTCCGCTCCTTTTCTCTTTAATCTGCAGACACTTTTGCGCTGTTTGCAAAATCCTCTGCAAAAATTTTTTCTAATTCTAGTCTTGAAGGACATTTCTTTGTGTCTCTGTGAGGACCGGTGTGTGTTTGTCAGAGTTCATCCGACAGGATCGTTGCTGATCCACGAGTTTACTCCTTCAGTTTCTCCGGATGAGCTCAACAGCTTCTCCTCTGGGGATTAGTGCGGATTCAGATCCGTGTGTCCTTTGGTTCCGACTCAGATGTGCCCAGTTTCAGAAAGAGATGCAACGTCTCTTCGATCTGGGATTCTCATTGACTGTCGGTGCAGAGCTTCAACCGGAGACCCACGACCGCGAAGCTGCGTCCAATCTGCGCGTCCAGAGATCTGTCTCTACCCATCTTTGGGATCTGTCTCTACCCATCTTTGGGATCTGTCTCTACTCTTCTTTGTTGCTTTCGTCTGGCCTGTAAGACGATCTCAGCAGATCCGGGTCAGTTTGGGCCTAAAACCGGTCCAACGTTAGCACGTTAGCATAGCTAATCCTCGTTGTATAGCGACAGGCATGAAAAACAGGCGGGTAAATAGAAATTCTCCTGGTTGCTCTCTGGGAAAACCTCCTCGCTGACTCAGCAGAGACCTCTCGTCCTCACCGCTCGCCACTGGCTCACTTGTGGGAGGTGAAACGCAGCAGATTTTTCCCCGTAAAATATTGTCCTCCATCCAAAAATAACCTAATCAGTGTTCAGGGAAGCAGCTGGGACGTGTTCTGGCCGCGCCGAGCACCAGTTCGACTACTCTGCCTTTATTACAAACAAACAACATGAGCCCAGAGCCTCCGCTAACCCCACCCGAAGAGGTTGTTATCAACTTTTCTACGCTTTCAGAGGACAAACATGCTAACGCAGCAGCGGTCATAATCGTCCTGCTCCAGCCGAGTGTTTGTGTGTTTCAGAGGGTTCTCCCTTCAGCTGGTGGCTCGGGGGTCGCAGTCCCGGTCGGCTGCGCTCCTACTGGGGCGGAGCTCAGCCCGGCAGCCAGCAGTGCGCCTGCGGCCTGCGGGGCGACTGCGTGGACCCGCAGCACTACTGCAACTGCGACGCCGACAGAACGGAGTGGTAAGAACAGAAAGAAGCATACGCACCCACGGATGGGTACTCATCCACTGTCTTCCTCTCCAGGGCGGAAGACTCGGGCCTGCTCACCCATAAGGAGAGCCTCCCTGTGCGCTCACTGGTGCTGGGTGACATCTGGAGGCCGGAATCGGAGGCCGCCTACAGGGTGGGACCGCTGCGTTGTCACGGAGACAGTGAGTCTGGCTCTGATCCCCGGTACGCTCAGTAAACGAGTGAAATCAGAGCGCAAACAACATTTGATGGACGCTTCGTCCTCCATGCTTGTTGTTGTCATGGAAATACTAAAGGAAAATGCAGGATGATGGGATTTACATTTCATTTCATCCGTCAATATTGTGATAATTATTTTCACCGTGCGCAACCTCGGCATTTACCGCTCATTATGAGCAGATGATCTGTTTAGCGTTCTTTCCCAGACATTTTCACGATCATCCGTCTCCTCAGTTCATTGATTTCAGCGGTTTTATCCTCCTTTCATCCTCTCCTCAGAGAACTTTTGGAACGCTGCATTTTTCGACAAGGAGACGTCCTACCTGCACTTCCCCACCTTCCACGGCGAGCTGAGCGCAGACATCTCCTTCCTGTTCAAAACCACTGCCTCCTCTGGAGTCTTCCTGGAAAACCTCGGAATCAAGGACTTCATCCGGATCGAGCTGAGCTGTGAGTAGAAGCCAGGGTGAGAGTTATTGCAGATTAGAGCGCAAGTGTGCGTAAATATGGAAAACCAATATCTGGGACCTAATCGGTCCCAAACCCTCTGATTGGAAAAGGCTTTTCTGCCTCGGTGCAGCCTCCTCTCAGGTGCTCTTCTCCTTGGACGTGGGTAACGGGCCTCTGGAGGTCCACGTGGACTCCGCCGTCCCGCTCAACGACAACCGGTGGCACCGAGTCCGAGCCGAGAGGAACATCAAGGAGGCGTCGCTCCAACTGGACGACCTAGCTCCGGCCACACAGGAAGCCCCCACCGACGGGCACTTCCACCTGCAGCTCAACAGCCAGCTCTTCATAGGTGAGGAGGCATGAGGGAACCAGGAGGTGGGTGTTCCCGCCTCGGTCCCGCAGCGGTAACCCAGGAAAGATTAGGGTTAGAGCTAGGGTTAGGGTTAGAGCTAGGGTTAGGGTTAGGGTTAGGTTTAGGGTTAGGGTTAGGGTTAGGGTTAGAGCTAGGGTTAGGGTTAGGGTTAGAGCTAGGGTTAGGGTTAGAGCTAGGGCTAGGGTTAGGGTTAGGGTTAGAGCTAGGGTTAGAGCTAGGGTTAGGGTTAGAGCTAGGGTTAGGGTTAGGGTTAGAGCTAGGGTTAGGGTTAGGGCTACGGTTAGGGTTAGGGTTAGAGCTAGGCTTAGGGTTAGGGCTAGGGTTAGGATTAGGGTTAGGGCTAGGGTTAGGGTTAGAGCTAGAGTTAGGGTTAGGGTTAGAGCTAGGGTTAGGGTTAGAGCTAGGGCTAGGGTTAGGGTTAGGGTTAGAGCTAGGGTTAGAGCTAGGGTTAGGGTTAGAGCTAGGGTTAGGGTTAGGGTTAGAGGTAGGGTTAGGGTTAGGGCTGCGGTTAGGGTTAGGGTTAGAGCTAGGCTTAGGGTTAGGGCTAGGGTTAGGATTAGGGTTCGAGCTAGGGTTAGGGTTAGAGCTAGGGTTAGGGTTAGGGTTAGGGTTAGGGTTAGAGCTAGGCTTAGGTTTAGGGTTAGGGCTAGGGTTAGGATTAGGGTTAGAGCTAAGGCTAGGGTTAGGGTTAGAGCTAGAGTTAGGGTTAGAGCTAAGGTTAGGTCTAGGGTTAGGGTTAGGGCTAGGTTTAGGGTTAGAGCTAGGGTTAGGCTTAAGGCTAGGGTTAGGGTTAGGTCTAGGGTTAGGGTTAGGGTTAGGGTTAGAGCTAGGGCTAAGGCTAGGGTTAGGGTTAGAGCTAGGGTTAGGTTTAGGGTTAGGGCTAGGGTTAGGGCCAGGGTTAGGGTTAGGGCTAGGGACTACGGTTAGGGTTAGAGCTAGGGTTAGGGTTAGAGTTAGGGTTAGAGCTAGGGCTAGGGCTAAGGCTAGGGTTAGGGCTAGGGTTAGGGCTAGGGTTAGGGTTAGAGCTAGGGTTAGAGCTAGGGCTAAGGCTAGGGTTAGGGTTAGGGTTAGAGCTAGGGTTAGGGTTAGAGCTAGGGTTAGGGTTAGAGCTAGGGTTAGGGTTAGGGTTTGGGTTAGAGCTAGGGTTAGGGTTAGAGTTAGGGCTAGGGATAGGGTTAGGTTTAGAGCTAGGGTTAGAGCTAGGGTTAGGGTTTGGGTTAGAGCTAGGGTTAGGGCTAGGGTTAGGGTTACGGTTCGTGTTAGCTCTACGGTTAAGGTTAGCACTAGTGTTAACACCAGGGATGGCCACAGTTTTGCAGTTTTTGAATCACCAACGCGATGATGAAGAAGCAACCTGGTTTCGTTTTCATTGCGTCTCCATGGATACGAATGGAAATTTGTCATGATCACCCAGTCCCTCCTCCTCCGTGTTTCTCAAACTTACTCGGCTCCTTGGGCTTCTGCGCTGGCTTGTTTACACTCATTAATCCTTCATGGATTTTTTCTGAGACTGGATTTGTGAAACAAACTGTTTCCATTGTTTGAATTATTGGTTGCTGCGCAGCTGCGTAGAATTCCATCAGCCATATTTCAACCGGCTTTATTTCCGGCCTGTAATCCTGCTGGTTTTATGAGCCTGGGACGTCCACTCTTATGATCACTAAGCCGTGTGATTGCTTTGTGTGGTTTAATCATCTCCGCCATTGTTCCTCCTCCAGCTCCTTAACTGCATTGTGGCCTTTTTAGGAATGCAAATGCAGCAGGAATCTATATTTGTAAAAAGCTTTAAGAAAAATTGTTTTTGCACCTCGGCTGCTCAGGGAGGCAGCAGCTACTAGGTGGATTTAGACGAGCGCTTTGATCCGGCTTCACACCATCCTGGAAAAGCGGCAGCATTGATTTCCTCGTGTAGGATCTGTTCAAGGCTGCCGCTGGTCTGCGGGGGGGTTTCTTTTGGCCAAACTCGACGCCGCTGATCGAGTTCCTGAAAACTGGGAAAAGTCAAGTTGTTGATCAAGTTCGGAGATCGTATGTGTGGGCTGGCGGAGGAATCTGAAGGGAACAAAGCGGCTCTCAGGGTCTAATTACTGGTTTTGTTAGCAGCCTCACCTTTGATCCAGCTCAATGTTTCCTCATCGTGCGGATCTGGGACCTCTAAAGAACGTGTGGATGAATGCTCATTAGGGTCCCATTTCTCATTTGTGGGGTTTATCTAAACGAGGAAGATTTGATCTTTTCTTTCATCTCCGTGTGGCCGATGCGGCGTAGATCCCTGTCGGGGTCTTGGAGCCTGGGGTGGTGTGTTTCCTTTGATCTGGCTTTGCAACTGAACCTGGAAGCGCAGCTTTTGCGGCGGTCAAGGATCCTCTTCGGAACCTTCTGGAACCGAGACCTGAGCGCTGGCCTGTGGAGCTGAGAAGATCCCGTCTTTTCCCAGGGGGCACGGCGTCCAGGCAGAAGGGCTTCCGGGGCTGCATTCGCTCCCTGCAGCTCAACGGCGCCCCCCTGGACCTGGAGGAGAGGGCGAGGATCACGCCTGGAGTCCGGCCCGGCTGCCCGGGTCACTGCGGCAGCTACGGCTCCTTCTGTCAGAACCACGGACGCTGCCTGGAGCGCCACGCTGGCTTCCGCTGCGACTGCGCACGCTCGGCCTACGCCGGCGTCTTCTGTCAGACAGGTACGCCAGGAAGAGCTCGCAGTGATTCCGCATTGTTCGGCTCAGGAAGTTGCTCCTCCTGCGTCTCTAACATTGACAAACGAGGGAAGCTGGTTGAAGAACATCTGGGAACATTTTAACTGCTGAGCTTCCTGGTCCTCTGTCTTCCAGAGGTGTCAGCCAGTTTCCAGTCGGGAACGTCGGTGAGCTACAGCTTCCAGGAACCTCTGGATTCCCCCAGGAACAGCAGCCTGGTCCCGTCCCCAACCCAGCCGGAAGTCTCGGCCAGGGGAGAAAACGTGTCCCTGAGCTTCCGGACGTTCCAGAATCCGGTCCTGCTCCTCTACGTCAGCTCGTTCTCCAGAGAATTCCTCGCTCTACTCATCAACAACGGTGAGGAGGAGAGGCTGATTCATTTCCCAGTAACCTCTCTTTTCATTCCGGTCATGTTCCCTTTGTTTCTCCTCTTCTCAGCAGCATTTCTTTGCCAGAGGCATCCTGTTTTGGGCTCATTTGTCCTCTTTCCCATCCCTTTTTCCAAGTACACCTTCATTACTCTGAGGATTTAAGCTCATATTGCCCAGAAGTGGAGGCGTGTTTACCGACCGCTGCTGCTCGGCTCCCAACGTGGAATAAATCAGGAGCTTATCGAGCTGGTTTTTAACCTTTTGTTTGAGATTATCTGGCATCAAATATTCACTGCACAGAAATCTAATGGGAAAGTTCTCCTTCCTTCCGCTTCATTAAGGTCTCCGGACTCGTCTCCGACTCCGCCTCCGCTTCCGTTCATCTCGAATGTTTAACTCATCCGTCTGATTCTGCAGCTCCATCAGCATCCAAGGACAGACTGTGCTTTCTTCTCCCTTCACGCTTCATTTTCTGACTTTTAGGAGCAACGACGACTGATTGCTGTTGTTATTGACAGGAAATTATCCCGAAAATCTCTAAAATCCTCCCAACAATTTGGATTTGAATTTGACGGATGAGACGTCTTGACCCCGGTTAGTGCAGACTGGAACCTGACGGAGGTTGTTTCCTGTGTCTAAAGATCATCTGGAGCTGTGCTTCCGACTGGACGGCCGCAGAGAGGCGGAGGTGCTGCGCAGCCGAGCTGGGAACCTGGCCGACGGACGGCTGCACCACGTCAGCGTCGGGAGGCTGTCAGCGTCCGTCTGGCTGCAGGTTTGTGGAGACGCCAGGACATTTCGCAGCCGCTACGCGCTCAAGGCAACATTTCAAACCATCGAGCGTGAAACATCTCCATGGAAAAGGCCACTCTGGGGAGGAAAATCCAGGGAAAATTCACCGGAAGCCTGACGTCGACCACCTGCAGCTGCAGGGACAAAAGCCCGATAAAGAGCCTCCGATGACGGATGGATGGATGGAAATGATTATGCTGAGAATATTTCTCCTTTTCAGGTGGACGAGGAGGCCGTGGAGGAATTCAACCTGACGTCCGTCGGCGATTTGGGAGCCATCAAGTCTCTGGTCCTGGGCAGGGTTCAGGGTAAGGATTTGGCTGGAAAGACCATCCCAATCCCGCCTCGTCCCCGACGGACGACGTTCAGGCCGAGACAGGCGGCGTCTTCCGTCCTCCAACGAGGCGTGAAAGGTGCAGCTGGTTTCCAGGAGCGATGAGGCTGCTCAGCTCCCATAAACGGTGGAATTTAAAACAGAATTCTGCTTCGCGATAAATCAGAGCCCAGATTTTAATCCTGTAAGAGGAACCATCGCCCTCGGGGGGGATTTGAAGCGCGTCCTCATTGATCTCCTGTGTGCTGTTCTGGAAAAGGGCCTGGAAGAGCGGCGGGGCGAGACGCTAATTAGCTCCACCGCGACTGGCTCGTGTTCTCTTTGAGTGGCTCCAGCAGACATGACGGAAACACGAGCTGGAATAACACCAGAGGCTGATGCGGCCGCAGCTCCGATAACAGCCTCCGTCGGAGCGACGGAGCTGCTCCGAAGACCTGAGAAAACATCTGCCTCCACGCAGCTGCTACACTCATCCTCAGGGCTAACGAGGAGCCTCGTTTGGCACCATGAATTCACAAAGACGACCTCTAGCTAGGGTCTGGAATGCTACCTTCTTCCTCTGGAGGCAGTAGGGAGTCATCTCCAGCTAGCACGGCTAAGGCGCTAGTTTTTAAATCTGGTTCAAGCTGCAGCGTTAACGTAAGGGCAGCCGCAGCGAAAAAAAACAACTCCCCAGCTCCGTGTCGACCCCATCATGTGACCCGTCAAACTGGAGCAGGCCGCCGATGGGATCAGGAGCCGTGGAAACGGCAGGAAAGCAGATTTTCTGTCATTCCCCCCCGACTCCGCCATCTATCAGCACGACTAATGGACCCGGAAGGGATTCGCATGCGGAGGGAGGCGATGAAGCGCTGCTGCCGCGTCTGCTGGGGCCTCAGTCGGCCGTCGTCACGGGAACCGCGCCGATGTTTACGGAAAAAACCGAAGAGTCCACTTTGAGTCTTACAGTCGTCGTATTTTCCTTGCAGACCCTGAGGGTCTGGACCCGGAGGTGGCCCGAGTGGCCTCGCTGGGCTTCACAGGCTGCCTGTCGGCGGTCCGCTTCAACGCCATCAGCCCCCTGAAGGCGGCGCTGCTGCACCCGGACTCCAGCCCCGTGGTCGTCACCGGGCCCCTGCTGCGCTCCAGCTGCGGCTCCTCGGCTTCGGCCCGTCCGTCCGCAGCGGAGGACGCCCCCCGCCCGCCAGGTCGGTCCCGTTCGGAGCGACGAGCTGGGCTTGCTGTCACGGCTCCTTAGGCTAAGCTAGCTTGATGCTAAATGTTGCTTCTGCTCTCTGGGGCTTCCTGCTGACACCGGCTCTGTTTTCTATCTGTCCCCTAAACCTGCTTCCTTCTTTTATCTGCTCCGACTCCCTTCCTCCTCTTCTGCTCTTCGTCCACGTCTTCCTCTCTCCCCTCTGCTGTAGACCGGTCGGGCTCTTTGGGCGCCGGTCAGCCTTTGGTCAATGCCGTCAGGACCGACTCAGCGCTGGTCGGAGGTACTAAAAGAGCGTTTTTCAGCCGCTTTCGCTCCATCTCCACCTCCATCTCTCATCCCTCATCAATCCTCATGGATGAACTCGTTAGTTTGATAGGTAGTGATGTCAAACCTAAAGGAGGAGTTGATTTTTTGGGTAGCCGCGTCCTCGCTGAGCGGTTTGAACCTCAACCATCCGGACAAACGTCCACTAATCCAGTCAAATTGTCTTAAATTTGTCTGAATAATGAAATCGAGCAAACGCAGGATTCCTGCCAAAAGTAGAGAAGTTCACCGGTTGGATGCGGTGGTTGGTAGCTTCCACTAGTTGGCTTCAGCAGCTCCTCATCCATCAGAATCCATGGTAGCCGTTTAGCACCTGGAGGCTAACGCTGCCCTGTCCCGCAGGCATCATCGCCGTGGCGATCTTGGTGACGGCGGCCAGCCTGGCGGCAGCTGCCGGGTTCCTCTACCGGAGGAAGGAGGCCTGTCAGGAGCCCGACGGGAAGGCCGTCAAACTGGAGGACGGTCCCGACTCCCAGAAGACCTCGGAGGAGAACAGGAAGGAGTATTTTATCTAACCGGACCGCTGGAGGGGGGCTAGAGGGGGCGGGCCCTTCCAGAACACTCGGAGCCAATCAGAGAGATGGGAAGAGCTTCTCCGGCAGTTTCCTGGATGTAAATATTAAATCTGTGAATGTGGAGGTTTCGTCCCTACTCGTTGACCTTTTTTCATCCTTCTCTCTGAACGAGGGACCTTGAGGACAAAGCGGGACGCTTGAGGAAGAGGCAGATTTGTGGTGAGGAAGACCGCTGCTCCTGTCTTCCTGAGGAGGCTTTCATCCAAACGGCATGACGTTCCTGATGTTCCTGTGCTTGGTTTTGGTCCGCCTTTTCCACCTCCGCCACCGGGCTTTTGGGCTCCTCTCATCCTTTGCTGTTTTTCTTTCCTCCACTCAAACATGAAAAGCTGCCAACAGTCTTCCTCCCGGGTGCTGTCGCTCCCGTCTTCGGCGGGTTTTCCATTAAAAGCTTCGCCTCGGTCCATTGTAAGTTTTTTCTCCCGCGCCACCAGACGCCCGCTGGGAGCTACTTTAGCTCTCTGAAAGTCTCCAAACAATAAAGCTTTCCTGGCTGATGGCGGCGGTGCCGGAACGCTGCCTCTCTCACCACGGCGGCGGAACGCCGTCTTTAAAAGGCTTATCTGATCCAGTCTGGCGGGACGTTGGTGACCTGGCCGTCAGGACGGAGACGGAAGGATGGAACCCCGAAGTCCAACAGGCCCGGATGTGGGAAGACGGAGCCGATCCCGACGCGTGAGGAGTGTCGGCGGCGGAGGGAGGAAGAAGAGCAGAGGAGGGAACGGCGGCAGCTGTTTATCACTCCGAAAACCCTCCAGCACAGATGGGATTTTAATGACCAAAGTTCCCCAAACTTTAAAGCACATCGCTCTTTGTTGTTTGCGTTTTCTTGTCGGCGGCACTCTAAAATAGCCCAGCAGCTCGGCTAGGCCCCGCCCCCCCTTAGCACCCGATTAGCAACAGCTGACAGTGACCAAGGAAATTCCAGGATGGTCGGATTTCTGAGGAATCCAAAGCTACCATCGACCCAGCAGCAACAGGATACGGGAACAACTGTGGGTCCGGCTCAGCGTCGCTTTGATCTTCATGTTCTTTGATCTTGACTGAGACCCAGCAACGCGGCAATGAACTCTTGCCAGTTGCTTGCTGAGGCTAAGGAACAACGATTCTCCACATCCAGGATCACATTAGCGCCTGGGTGAGGAGGAACCGCCACCAGTTCCAAAGCTTTGATGTCAGAGACCAGAAACCTTTGATGTTTTTTGAAGAAATCTGGGGAAAACGAGATCAATATGACCATGAAAAAATAAAAAAAGAAACCAAACACATCAAGGTCGAGCCCTAGTTTGTCTGAACAGAAAATCAATTTCCTGAAAGGCTAGCTTGTTTTCCGCCTCAGCTCGGTCTTCTTCTCCTCCATCAGATGGAATTGACACCCAGAAAAGACCCCGCCCACCAACCCCCGGAAACACACCCGCGAGAGCCGGACAATTCCCATCCATCGCATGTGGATCGGCTGCTCAGCCGCTAGCGCTAATGTTTCAGGAAAAATCTCAGGACGCTTCGCTAACGTTGGCTAAATGTTTAATGACACGGCGCTAGTCTGGGTTGTGTAAATGAACCGTTCTTTGTGTTCTGGCTGCTTTGATCAGGCGCTGAGGTCAGTCCGGTCCGGGCGCCTCGTTAGCAGGAAACCGCGGGCGTGACGCCGAGCCGCACTCCTTCCCCATCACTCATCCCTTCTTCCATCATTATCCTTTTATTCCTGCTTCTCTTTTCTCCAGAAGGGTTTTCTCTCCTCAGCCTCTTCACTCTTTCTCTTCTTCCTTTTTTCATTTTCATTCACAAAGGCCACCACCGATTCCGCCTCCGCTCCCCTCCTCCCCTCCCTCTGATTGGTCCGTGTGGGCGGACGGCTGAAATCTCCCAGTGGTCCCAGTCCCCTCCTCTGCAGCGCCAGTCCTGACGTCGGCAGAGACGTTCCCTGATCCCGCTCGCCTCCCCGAGCGCTAATTATCCCGCCCACCTGCAGTGTGTAATCGGAGACGTGACTCACCATCCAAACAGATGAGTGAGGAGCGTGCACATGGCGCCCGTGATGGACGTGATTCCGCGATCACGGAAAAGATCAGACGAGTGAAACGAGCCTCCCGCCAAGGCCTCGTTAACGCACCGCGTTAGCCGCGTCAGCAGCTCATCCAAAGCCGACTTATCTTTGTTCGCCTGTCATATTTACACATGTTCACAACCCTACGCTGGGGTACAGGTGATTCCCTTTGATCTGTAAGGGGCTCTGCTTCCAGCTTCCCACATCTCTGAAGCTACAGCTAGCTAAAGCAATCGCTACATTTTCAGGAGATGTTAGAAATGGGCCAAGAAAAAAAAGATGATTCGCTTTAGAGGACGTTCCGTATCTTTGAGGGTCTTTGATCTTGGGGTGTTTGATCAAGGGCTGCCGTGTTAGTGAAGGTCGGCAGCTTTAAGGAGCGATCTGCGTTAGCGACGCTAACCGAGCCTGCTTGTTTGTCCCGCCTCTGTTTACGCCCTAAACCGGCTGAAGGAACTCTGGTTGTGGAGGTCAGAGGTCATCGGTTCGACCTCCAAACTGCCGGCGGCTAACATGAGGCCTCGGGTGAGGAAGACTCCGGTGCCTCTATCAGCTCCGCCCTCCCTCTGAACTCCTTCATCCCCACATCTTCCTCCTCTGTCGTTCTTTCCAGAAACTTCTCCTTCATCGCCCAGTCGGACTGTTGCTAACGACGATGATGCTGTTGCCGCAGTAACGGCTGCCGTAGGGGAGGATGAGCTGGAAGGTGAGGCAGAGGAAGAGTGGGAGCCGGTTTAACCCTCCTCTCTTCTTCTGTGGTGACTCCAGTCGCTCATCCGGCCGAGGAGACGGGAAGCGGGGCTGGGACAGGTGTCTGGGGTCAGAGGTCGGTTCCCAGCAGATCGGACGGATTTGAGGAAGAATCCTGATGAAACGAGGCTGATTTTGAGAATCGGCTTCACCGCGTTCTCACACCTTCACCGTTCCTTCTGTCCCTTTGTTGTTGTCATGGAAACCCCAGAAACTTGGGCCCTGTGAGCAGCTACGGTCGCTCAAGTTGACCTCCGGCTCCTCGGAATGTTTAGCGCCAACAGCAGCTGCTAATCCTTAAACACGTCCTCTTCGTCCTTCCTCCTTTGATGGCTTCTCCTTCGTTTTTGACGGGATTCTCATTCCGACGCCTCAAATCTTCCTAAATCGTCTTAAAACCTGAGACCTTCCTGGTTCTTTGATGTTCTGCTTTCATGTTGAAGGTCGTTTGTACAGTCCTTCACGACGGCGACGACGCTGAAGAGCTGTCAGCCGACCGGCGGTGAAACAGTTGATGATCTCAGGCCAGACAGGAAACCGTCAACGCTGGCGTGTTTGCGTCTTTGAAGGACGACGTGGGAGATCAAAGAGCTCAGAAAACAAAGTAGCAAACAGTCATAACAAAAGGAAGCTTTTATTCCCAGGAAAAGACAGGAAACAGGCGTGAAAACGGTGCAACAGTCTGCCGGTGGGGGGGGGTTCACCAGGAGGGTTCTGCTGCGGCGGAGATCAAAGCGACGAAGACGCGTCACCTGCGCTAACTCACCGCTTTCATGGCAACGCAGGAGGAGCGCAGACGCTAGCAGGTGAGCTAACGAGACCTCAGCTCCTTCCTGCACTTCTTCTTCTTCTTCTTCTGGAACAGAGGAAACACCTGGTCAGGTTCAGCACCAACACACCCGCCCTGGTTCAAAGCGGTCGTTACCGTGGGAACAGCCGGAGGTTCCGCCTCTTCGGCCTCCTTTGATCTGATCTTCTCTGCAGTGGAAACGACAGCGTTTTCAGGTGAAATCTCTGGTGGACGACGAAGACGACGGTGAAGCTTCTCACTCTTCTTCTCTGTGGTTTCAGCCAAGCTCATCGCCATGGTCACCTCCTCCTCCGCTTTGATCTTCTTCTTCTTCTTCTTCTCTGGAGGCGCCTCCTGATGGTCGGCCGTCCGTTCGCTCATCCCGCCGCTGTCGTCTTCACTCGGCACTGGTTTCTTCTTCTTCTTCTTCGGTGGCAGGTTCTCCTTGGACGGGTTCTCCTCCTCCGCTGTGGCGGGTTTCTCCTTCTTCTTCTTCGTTGGTGCGTTTTGGTCGGCTGGGGCTCCTCTCTCTGGTTCAGGCCTTTCCTGCTGGGTCGGTTTTTGCCTAAAAGAACAAAAGTCATCTTCAGAAACGGACCTTTTCCCTCTCGTCCGTTGGGAAGACTGACGGTTTTCTCCATCCCGACATCTGGCTGCTCTTCTTCTCTCCGCAGAGGCGCCGCAGTCGCTTCTCCCTGCTCAGCTTCTTCCTGAGGCGCCGTTTCTTCTGGGTGGTGCCGAGCGGAGGAGCCTCTCCGTCTGGGAGAAGGACACAAGCGTCTGGACAACCTGGATCCGCTGAAACTCCCGTTGAAGTTTGTCCGTTTTCCTACCTGCCGCTTCCGGCTCCTCTCCCGGGTCTCCGTCTCCCCCTGCTGGTGGACCATCAGACTGCACCGCTTCTCCCTGCTTCCTCTTCCTACTCCTCCTCCTCTTCTTCTTTTGTGACGTCTCCACCGGGCTCGTGGGGTTCTCCGCCTCTCCCGCCACGACCCCCTGCTGCTCCTCTCTAACCTCCGTCTTTTTCCTTTTACTCTTGGTTTCCGGAGGATGGACCAGAGTCTCCACCAGGTTCTCCTCCGTCTCATCTTGCTCCATTTTCCTCTTCTTGGACTTTTTCTTTTTCTTCTTTTCTAATACCACCACCTCCTCCTCCTCTTCCTCCTCCTGCTGCGGCTCCTCCACCTCCTCTGGTCTCTCCTTGACCTTCTTTTTCTTTTTCTTGGTGGAAAAAGAAGGATCGCTGGAGATTTCTACGATGGGGACGTTTGTGCTCGGAGACCCTGAATCTTTTTTGCTTCTCTTCTTCTTCCTCCTGGGCGGTTCCTCGTCTCTGCAGGACTCGGCGGGACCGTCTTCGGTCACTTTCTCTTCCTCCGTTTCACCGTCTCCTTTGACGTTGAGCAGGATGCTGACCTCGGGCTCTTCCTGGCTTCCTCCTGGATCTGAGCACAGAACCAGCAGCAGCCGTTAGTTCCGTCCTCTCTTCCTCCTCCAGGTGACATCAAAGCGCGACGACGCCTCAGATGTTTAAACGTTTACGTGAAAAACCCAAAAGTCAACCATGTGACACGACGCAGACGGCTCTTACCCAGCTGGACGAGTGAGAGGTCGTCTGATTTTGGCGAGATCTTCGTTTCCTCTTCAGCGTCGGGCTGGGCTGCGAGGTCGGCGACCTTTGAACTCTGAAGAGAACACAGACGTCAGCCGGCAACGTTAGTATAACACACACACACACACACGTCTCCCACAGACAGGAACGGTAACGCACCTCCGTCTGTGGCTCCTCCGTCTTCTCGTCTTTCTCTGGATCTTCAGATTCTAAAAGGAAACTTCAGATCAACGGTGACATCAAAGCAAATCTCTTTAATGTTTGATTCCACTAATCTGTCCATTTCTGCCGCCACCTTTCTCATGGTTTCATGAAGGTTCAGACTCGGTACGTTGACCCACCGGCCCCCGTTACCATGGTAGCGCAGCTGATCTACCCCTGCTGGGGGTTCCTACCTGTAGGGGGCGTGGCCTCCTCAGGAGGCGGTTCCTGGTTGGTCAACAGCGTCGGGCTGAGAGTCTGCACACAGAAAGAGCAGCTGTTAGACCTGGACCTGGGCCCACCTGGGCCCACCTGGGCCAGACTGCCAGTCACCTCTGCCGGAGCCTCTTCCTCATCCTCATCTTCACAGGGGGGCGTGGCCTCAGTTTGACCGACAGCTGTCGGCTGGAGTGCAGCAGTTTCACCTTTGACCTCTGCAGCTCCGTCCGTCTCCTGGTGATGAAGAAAGTCAGAGAGGAAGACTCGGCGTCTTCGACTCGCATCAGCATACGAAGCGGGAAAATCGAACAGCGGTGAAATTCCAGGCGCAGGTGCCCAGGAGATGAGCGCATTCCTGGGATTCACAGACCTGCTGCGGCTCATCGGCGTCCTCGCGGCGCTGCGGGACGCCTGAACCTGTCAGATCCGGAGCTGGAAGCTCGTCAGCTGCTCCGGGGTCGACCTGGCAGGAGCTCCCTGCAGCGCCTTCCTCCTCCTCCTCCTCCTCCTCCTCCTCCTCAGGGTCGGAGAGGCTGGAATTCTCCGGCCTGTTGGAAGCCTCCGTGGACACTCCGATCGCATCCGACTGACAAAAGGGACGAGCACACACACACACACACACACACACACACGTGTTCATCCAGTCAGACTGGAGCTGACATGTTCATCCCCAGCTCATTATTACAGTGACTGGACACCAGCTATGTGTGTGTGTGTGTGCTGTGTGTGTGTGTGTGTGTGTGTGTGTGTGTGTGTGTGTTGCTGATTCTGCTCTCTTCAGTTCTCTCGTTCTCTCTTCTGTTCTGTGGTGTTGAAGCTTTTTTACTCTGAAGTTAGTGTAAAAACCCCCATAAAAGCACCTATCCCTGTTTACCGGCTCCGCTGTGTGTTCCGCGCGGTGTCCGCTAGATGGCGGCATTGAAACGTGTTTCGAATAAAACTCAAATTTCTCTTTCTGTGGTGTCTTTCGCGCCGTTGCGAGTTTCTGACTGTTTACTGGATTTGGACACCTTGGAAGTTCCCACGGGCTGGAAAATGGTTCCAGTTTCCAGGCTGGAGGGTGCGTGCGTCCTCACCTCTTCTTCTTCGTGGTCTTCAGACTCAGGAGCCGTCTCTGCTCGGCGGCCGGGCCCTCGGGAGCCTCCGGCTGCGGCCCCTCGGGGTCTGTGAACTGAAGAGTGGCTCGGTTTCATCTTCCAGAAGACTTTTCTGACTGTCTGAAGACTGACCTGAGGCAGGCGCTGGGCCCCTGTGCTCTTCTTCGGTGGTGTTGGACACCTTCACGTCCAGGCCGCTGTCCTCTCCGCTGCTGGCCTCCTCGCTCCTCCTCAGGGAGGCGCCGTCCGCCACCTCCTGCTCAAGGCTTTGAGCCAGAGGACGCAACCTTTAACAGGAGACCACAGGTCAAAGGTGAGCCTGGCCACGCCCACCGCCAGGTCTGCAGTCAATCACAGGATCCCACCCTTTCAAAATAAAACACACCTGATGTGAAACTCAAAACAAGCCTCAACGGAGGGGAATTATTGATCATATTTCCCTTTTTTTCAGCCACCAAATGAAACAAACTTTAGAATAAAACAAGCTCGGCTTCATTTAAGAGAAGCCTGAGACCAGATCTGAGTCTGAGGAAGGATGAAGGTGTGAAGACGAGCGGAGTAAATCAGGCTGACAGGAGAATGCGCGTGCACGTGACCAATGAGCACCAACACAAATCTGCTCAGCCTGAAACACACAAATGTGACAGGAGAGATTAAAAACGAACCGCAGGGTGAAGGAGCGACGTTTTTAAATTCCGAACTCAAAAACCAGGATGTTAGTTTGAGTTGGGAAGAAATTCTTTTCTATTTGCTCGGATGTTCGGAGCGTTCTGATGGTGTCGCTTCCACCGTGCCCCTTGTCAGCACGGCTGTGATTCCAGTACCAGAAGGCACTGGGAGTCCAGCCAGCCGTTCTCACACACACACACACCCACACACACACACACACACACACAAAGGGCTGTTCAAACATGCCCTTTTGTGATGGCTGCGCTTTTATTCCAGCTCCGGCGACGGAGACCTACTTGGTCCAGGCGCTGAAGATGTCCTGCAGGTTCAGCCTCACGTGTGGCGTCTGCACCTTCACACACACACACACACACACACACACACACACACACACACACACACACACACACACACACACACACACACACACACACACACAGGTTAACTCTGCGACACTCTGCTGGACCAGAAAAAAGCACATTTTAATTTCCTGGGATTTTAAAATTCCTCCACTTTGAAGCCAGATGTTTTTCTGGGAAATCGAGCTTTTCCTTCATGTGGATTTCAAACGGCTCCCGGCTGTTTCTGCAGAATGTTGAAGACACTAAATAAATGTTTGTTTTCTGCTACAGAGACTGTTAACTCACTAAATTCCTCATTATTGTTTTTCAGGTGCGTAAACATGAAATGCGCCGCTCGTGAATTGAGCAGGTGAGCTGTTCCTGGTGGAGCTGCTGCACCTGTGTGAGTTTGAACCAAGAGGAAGACTTGGTCACCAGAGGGTGACGAAGCTGGAGAACCTGGAGTTTCTGGGCTGTTTTTACGAGCCTGCAGCTCCTGAAACACAATGTTCTTTTTGCTCACAGGGGCCTCCACTTGGTGCCATGTGCTGTAACACACACACACCCATACACACACTGGCTGCAGAAGCGCTGGGAAAACACACACTTATATTTAATTCATTGACTTATATAACCAAAGGCTCCGCCGCTGCCTAAAAGCAGCTTTAATCTAACGAAGCTGATCAAAATCAGCGTCATTCGCGCCCTTTCAAGGTCTAAAAGAGGCTTTTTCTGGTTTTTTGGGAGAACTTCTCACCCGTCTGACGTCTTCTTCCAGAACTCTGGCTGCGTTTTGGTGTCCGCGCAGCTTCAGGTGCTCGTAGATGAGCAGCAGCAGCAGCGCGTCCTCCTCCGGCTCCATCCTGCACCGACCGACGGCCCGAGACTCCGGATGCCCGAGGTTGGCCACCGACGCCCCGGCTCACGCACGCGGCCGAGCCCGGCGGTGACGCCCCCGGGTGCATCATGGGAAATGGAGTCCGGCCCAGCAGGCGCCAGGACGCGCGGAGACAGGAGAGAAAAGTCTCCTTTCACGGCGGAGTTTGGTATATATACGTATGTACATACACATAAATATACATATATATACATACATATATATATATATATATATATATACATACATATAAATATGTATGCGTGTGTGTGTGTGTGTGTGTGTAAAAAGTGCAGACTACTATCGAGTGAAAAATATAAAAACAACTCAATTAAACGTCGTAAATCTGCTTGTTTCTGACTCAGATGAATATTTACACCACGTGGGGACGTTTAAGGGTCCAGATTGTGTGTGTTCCCAAACGATGAGCAACTATTTGGGATTACAAACTTGGCAACATTCCTGCTCTGCTGCTCACTGCTGGTAAATCAGGGCCTCCCTCTGAGGGCCCCCACCAGAGGGCCCCCATCAGCTGCCTGGCTGGTTATACTGGGCAGAGAGCACTAATAGACTGGTTCCATCAGAACAGTGAGGACCGATTCAACCTTTTCCCAGTCCCTGCAGGGTAACTAGACTGGTTATACTGGGACAGGCTGGTTTTTATGAATTGCCCTGTCTTTTTGACTCTTGGCTTTGGCCCCGAACGTTTCCGGTTTGAAACCTTTCATCTCCGTGTGCGTCTGAGCTGATTCCAGGCTCGTTGCTCTCTGGGGGACAGATGGAGCTCAGCACCAGCGCGGTCCTGTTGCGTAAAGGGAGACATTCCTGGCTCGGCGCGCGGTGCCAGCTGGCTCGTCGGCCCGCGTCTGGGTCCAGGCTGTGCGTGCGAGCGTGCATGTGGACGCTGCTGAGAACCAGCCAATGACCTGAATCATAGTACTGGAAACACACTCGTGGACCTGATGGGGTGGGGGGCTCAAACTACAGACCGTCAAGGCAGGGTAAACACCGGATGTGGGTCTTTTAAAATCATTTAAAAATAATTTAAAATAATAAAAAACCAGACTGGACCAATGTTTACATTAGCTATGAACTCCGGACATTAGTACTTGATTCAGTTGTCAAGCTTCCGAGACGTGACACTAATCACCTACATTGAGCCGCTTAGCTGCGCCTTTTATTTTGACGGGTCAGAGCGGATGTGAGCGCCAAGCGCCGCTAGCTTGACGTCGGTGCTGAGCGTGGACTCGGTGTGGAAGCGGAGCTTTCGTGGAAACCTGACGGACATGCAGCGTCTCCAGCGACTCTTCCACGGACCAGACTAACAGAGGAGTGGAAAGAACCGCAGACAAGAGGAGAGGAGGAGCCGATCACGGCTGTTGATCACCAATCGAGGTATCGATCCAGGCTCTCTGCAGTAACCATTTACAGCTGTTGTGAGGACTCGATTTGAGTGAAATCAAAGTCAGACATTTAAAAAAAAAAAAAAGAAACGTGTTTTTTAACTGACCCAGAACCAGATCTGCTCTGGAAGCACATCTGTGGATAGTTGTCCCGGGGAAAGTTCCTGTCACGGGCCGATTGTGGTGGTGAGGAGCCTCAAAACCTCCACCAGAACCGCGGGTGACATCGTGCCCGACAGCTGTTTTTGATCACATCTGGGGGATAAAATCCACCCTGCGGCTCTCCCACGGCCAGGAAAGGCTTAAAAGGCTGGGAAAAGCTGGGAAAAGCTGGGAAAAGCTGGGAAAAGCTGCGTAAAACAGGCGCTTCTCAGCACGCTGGACACTTTGGTGGAGACGCTCTTTCACATCTTTTCCTCTAAAAGGCAAATCTCACTGAGTCTTCGGGAAATTGTGAGGTTGGTTTTTTAATTTAGGGCTTTTAGCTTTCAGGAAATCAGACAAAAGTGTGGGAAAAGTGCGTTTTCTGTCTGTTCAGGATGTAACCTGTGAGCGCGTCCAGCCAGGTTGGATTTAAAACTGCTTCCAAATTAGCCCCAAAAGCTCGGTTGCCTTGGCGACCTGCGGTCTTCCCCTCCGCTCGGAACCGAGGATCCGGCCATCAAAGCGGGCAGCTGCTCCCTGAAGCTCCGGGTGTTGGTGCGTCTGAGCTGCGGAAGCTCCTCCGGAGGGACGTGCTGCAGCATGCAGCCGCAGCCAGGCTGGCGGCTGCGTCTCCACGCGCTCTGCATTGTTGCCTCTGGTTGTCCACCTCTGCAGGGTTCCTGCGCCCAGCATGCAGCCGCCTCCTGCCGCCACTGCCGCCGCCGCCGTGGTGTGGGGCCTTCTCCTCAGCCTGGACCTGGGGTCCACTCAGCAACCCAGAGCCAACCTGAGGGACGGAGACGCTCCCAACCAGGAGCCCGGAGCCAAGAGGAACCAGCCACACATCATCTTCATCCTCACCGACGACCAGGTATGCAAGGAGGCGCTTCTGCACCGCAGCGATAAACCTTCCCGGGTTGGGAATCCTGAGCTGGCCTAGCTCACCGGCGTTCCGACTTCCTTCTCCAGGGTTTCAACGACATCGGCTACCACAACCCCACCATCAAGACCCCCACGCTGGACAAACTGGCAGCGGAGGGCGTGAGGCTGGAGAACTACTACGTCCAGCCCATCTGCACGCCGTCGCGGAGCCAGCTCATCACCGGCAGGTACGCGACCCCCTCCACCTCAGCCATGCTGGTCTTCTTCTTCCTCTTCATCTTCTTCCTGCAGATACCAGATCCACACAGGCCTCCAGCACTCCATCATCAGGCCCAGCCAGCCCAGCTGTCTGCCTTCGCACGTGGACACCCTGCCCGAGCGCCTCCGCCAGGCCGGATACTCCACCCACCTGGTGGGCAAATGGCACCTGGGCTTCTACAGGTGAGGAACGAGTCCCGTCCCTCCCCCATGCTTCCATCCTTCCATCCTGGACTTGATTTTCTGATCGTGAGCAGCCTGTTGGTAAGCCACGCACCAGTGCCCCCTAGCGGCCGCTGATGTCGGTTCCCGGGAAAGTGGGAGGGCACAGGGCTCCAGAAGGTCAAAGGTCAAAGACCCCCAGAACTTGGACCATCAGTAAAGTTTAACGAGCCGTTTCTTGGCCTGTGATCAACACTTCCTGGTCCACCTCTGCGCCCTCAGGAAGGCGTGTCTTCCCACCCGGAAAGGCTTCGACACCTTCTTCGGCTCCTTGACCGGCAGTGTGGACTACTACAGGTAGGTTTATGGCCCCGGCCGGGGTCAGTCCGCCGTCTGTCCCTGGGGCTGGTCTTCCTCTCACCCGCCCCCAGTTACCTGTCCTGCGACGGCCCGGGAGTGTGCGGCTACGACCTCCACGATGGCGAGGGCGTGGTGTGGGGCCAGGAGGGCAAATACTCCACCGCCCTCTTCACCCGGAGAGCTCGACAGATCCTGGAGAGCCACGACCCGGCGGAAAGACCCCTCTTCCTGCTCCTGTCCCTGCAGGTACCGGCAGGGTCCAAGGGTCCAAGGGTCCAGGGGTCCAAGGGTCCACCTCCACCTCCACCAAATCTCTGCTTTGCTTGTCCTCCAGGCGGTTCACACTCCTCTCCAGACCCCCAAGTCCTACATCTACCCCTACAGGGACATGACCAATGTGGCCAGAAGGAAGTTGGCTGCCATGGTGTCCACGGTGGACGAGGCGGTCCGCAACGTCACCTACGCTCTGAGGAAGTACGGATACTACCGGAACAGCGTCATCATCTACTCCACGGATAATGGCGCCCAGCCCTTCACCGGAGGCAGCAACTGGCCGCTGCGAGGACGCAAGGTAGGGTCCGGCCTGGAGCCCGGACCCAGAGGGGTCCGCTCCAACTCTGAGTGTGTCTCCAGGGGACGTACTGGGAGGGCGGGATCCGCGGAGTGGCCTTCGTCCACAGCCCGCTGCTGAGGCGCCGCCGCCGGGTCTCCAAAGCTCTGCTGCACATCACCGACTGGTTCCCCACCCTGGTGGGTCTGGCGGGGGGGAACGTCAGCCAGGTCAGTGGAACCGAGTCCTCCAGAACCTCCTCCTGCCAGCCTGGCATTCCCAGCAGATCCAACAACCCGGCTCCAGTTTCGTGCTGGACCCGGATGCCCTAAAACTGTCCTGGTGTCGGATCACAGAGATGAACCAACTTTTCCAACCAGTCGGAAAAAAGCTGTCTTGGCTGGTCCACGACCTGCTCCGAATCCGACTTCAGGTAACCTTTGACCCCTCAGAGCGGTCCTTTGATGCCGTCTCTCGCCATCCCCGCAGAGCCGGGGTCTGGATGGCTTTGACGCCTGGCCCAGCATCAGTGAAGGGAGGGACTCGCCGCGCCAGGAGATCCTCCACAACATCGACCCTCTGCACAAACCGCTGGCCCCGCCCACCGCCTGGGGCGCCGCGGGAGGCTCAGGTAGCTACAAAATCACAGACATCAACTCGTTCCTTTGATGTTTGTAAAGTTACCCTATAGCAGGACCCTGGTGGACCGAGTTTTAGATCCTAGCGTATAACGCGCGCTTTCTTTGATGTCAGGAACCAAACTGAAAGGGAAGAAGAAGCCGAAGAATAAGAAGGTGGTCCGACAGCAGCCGAAGCAAAAATCCGTCTTCAAGCTAAAGACCAAAAAGAAATCCAAGCTCAAAGCTCAGAGCAAGGCCGTTCCTAGATCAAAGCTCGGCTCGGCCCCAACATCAAAGCTAAAGCTGCCACGCAAGACCAGGTTCTACTCGCTGAGCCAGAGAGTGTCTCAGTCCAACCCCCTGATGTCCTCGTCCAGCGGGTCTCAGTCGCTGTCCCCACCTAAACCCAGGCGCTCCACGTCCCAGGTCCAGTCCAAACCAGCTCCCCCGGGACCCAGCACGGACCTCGGACCGCCTTCAAAGCCCAAATGGACGCTACTGGAAAGCCAGAACGCGTCCAACCCGCCGGAGCTCCAGACCTCCGAGTCCTTGTGGGACACGTCCACCCAGGCCGCCATCAGGGTCGGGGACTGGAAGCTGCTGACAGGCTACCCGGGTCACGGAGACTGGGTCCCCCCACAGGTAGGTCCCGGCGCAGCTGAGCCCCGACGTAACCCACAGCTAGCTCGCCGGCTAACCGCGTCTCGTCGGCAGGTGCTCCCCACCCTCCCCGGCCGCTGGTGGAACCTGGAGCGTCACATGTGGTCGCCTCGCCAGAACTCCACCCACAAAAACATCTGGTTGTTCAACATCACGGCCGACCCGTGCGAGCGCCACGACCTGGCTGACCGGAGGCCCGACGTGGTGCAGCGGCTGCTGGCGCGGCTGGCCTTCCACAACCGCACCGCCGTGCCCGTGTACTTCCCACCGGACGACCCCCGGGCAGACCCGAGCCGGCACGGGGGCGCCTGGGTGCCCTGGGTGAAGGAGGAAGAGGAGGAGGAGGAGGAGGGCAAGTACGAAGGCGTGTTCAAGAGGACCAGAAGCGGCAAGAAGAAGAAGAAGCAGAAGAAGTGCCGACTGTGCAACGCGCTCCTTCTTCCTGAAGCTGAACACCGGAATGATGTCCAACCGGATCTGAGGCGGAGACGGCGGCCGGAGCTTCCTGAGGTGAGAGACTGTCCGCCCCCTCCCACACCTGAGCAAAGCCTAACTTTAGTTAACCAGATCTGTGCACGAGGATGGTTCTAATACCACCGAGGGCCCGTTTAGCTCTGAAAGCTGGTATCAAACACCCTGAGACATCAAAGCAGTTGCTACATCAAAAGCAGGTGGACTGGGGCCTGTGGAAGCGGGGTGGGGGCCAGAACCAACGCACAGCTGCTTCCATCTGCCCAGCCGGCTCAGGTTCAGCGGCTGCAGTGCTGACGTGTTCCCGTGTGTCTGGCTCTGCGTTGACGGGTCTGAGTGTACATAGCTTAAGAATTTAAGACCGTTTTCATTCACGACTGTGAACTTCACAATATATCCGACAGTTAACACTTAAATCATAAAGGACAAAATTGAATTGCTGAGGTTCTTCGACTCTGCAGGACGTGTCCAGGACAGGGACAGGAGGTGCGACATGTCTGAGCAAAGACTTCAGCGTCCTCTTTGAAGCGGGAGGTCGGGTCTCCTCTGTTTGGACACAACACCTCACCTCCACATATTTGGGTGGGTTTGCGCGACGTCGGACAAACCGGGACGGCTGAGGGACGACTCCGAGGCTGTGGAAAAGGAGCGCTTGTTTCTCTACCTTCCACTCCTAAAAGTCCACTGAAGGACTCTAACGACTGTCTGTTTACCGACAGCTGAGGTTTTAACCTGACAATGTGAGAAATTAAAAATGTTTAATGCTCAAAATGTTTAAACCGGTCTTGAGTTTCTTCAAAAACATTAAATTCTAATTACAATCTTGAAAGACCAACTTTGCTTCAAAATGATCAATTTTGCAACCAGAACGCACGAGCGCACTACGGCAGAGGAAGTAAAACCCAATTTGTCCACAAGGTGGCACCAAAACCCAACTAGATTCCAGCTGTTCCACCGCCCACGTGACTTTTGGAGTTAAGATGTTGCAGAGAAGCCTCAAGTGACACCAGCTCCCAGAGGTTGAAGCACCAGGTGCCAACTTGTCTCCTGTGACCTTCGTTTGTCTGTCAGGGACTGAGGACTATCCTGAGTTTTCCGGTCTTCCGCCCCTGGAACGCGAGCTTGTGATCCGTCCAGGTAATCTCCCATCCTCGTGAGCGGTGGCTGCTGGGACAGGCAGCACGTTCCTGACTTGAACAGGCGGAAATCTATGACGTTAACCAGAACATGACGCTGCTCCGGCGGGCGGAGAAAGCGACGCCAGAGTCGGTCGGGGCTGGTGACTCAGGACAAGACGTCCCCTTGTCCCCTCCAGGAAAAGCGGGAATTTTCTGGTCCCGCTGCAGCTGCTCCCATCAGCCACCTGGACTTCTGTCACCATCAGAAACAGAACACAAATACACTCAACAGTGCACCGGTCTCAGCATCACTATAAAGGCCTTTCAAACCTCTGACCACGTCTCACACACACCCACACACACCTGGAAACAGCGTCTCATCCTCACAGGTAGACGGAGACCATTAAAAACACGACTCGCTGCTCAAAACACATAATGCCCTGGAATTTTATTTCATTTTGTGACAATTCAAGAGGTGTCTTAATCGATCCCATGTATGCGCGCGCACGTGTGTGTGTGTGTGTGTGTGTGTAAGAAGAGTCTACAAAACCAAAAACTCATGAGTGGACCGGGCCAGTGGAATGGGCAGTGGGACTGTGGTACAGACAAAGAAAAACTACAAGTAGCCTTGTTCAGTACCAAACTCTTCACAGAAGAGACATTTGTTTGCTTTTTTCAACATTTTTTCCCAAATGAAGGCACCCGAAAACGTGTGGTTCATGGCCTCGCAGCCTTCCGGAGAGTTTTTAAAAGTAAAACCTCTGTTTTGTTTCAACTAGCATTTTTTTCTTACTTGTGTAGAAGCTGGAATGATAAAATGTCAGTTACACGTTAACTTCTAAACTCCCTTAGTTTCTTGTCTTTTTTTAACATAACAACAATGAAATCTTCTGAGAGGGAAAATATGGATACAAAAATATTCCAAACATACGAGCCGGGGGAGGAGGAGGGGACAAAAAAAGGGAAAAGAAAAATTGGATCAGTCTTCTGATACAAACCAGAGACCCAAATCATACAAAAGCAGCATGAATTTAAAAGGTTGGGATAGTGCTTGAAAAGGCGGAAGCAGCAGTGTCTTCTGGGAATTCCGAGTCTCCGCTGTGGTTCCTCGTCTCATTATTCAACTATGTGTGGAAGAGCTTTGTGGAAACGCGAGTCCCAACGGCCAACGGACGCCCGGATCTGGGTGAGCGCACGTCTCCGTGGAGGAAAACCGGAATCAAAGCGGAATCACGGGCCAGCCCCCAGACACGTTCACAACACCAAAAAGAGGGAAAAAAAACCCCAAAAACGAGCTAAACATCGAGGACAGCGGGGAGGGGGAGGGGCTGGGGGGTACAGTGTATAAAAATAAAAAATTACTGGAGAAAACCTTTTGTAAACACGGCACAATAAATAGATCAAACAGCAGGTTCTGCACCATGCATGATGACACTTCCTGTGGTACAACGCTCACGCCTCACTCGCACCAGTTGCAGTTTGTCATTTCCTTTTTTTTGTTTTTAATTTGGACTTTTTTAATATCTCGAGTGCAAAACATCACAAATGAACAATTCTGTATTCAAGTAATGTTATATACAAGAGCGGGGGAGGGGCGGGGCATTACAAATATGCAGTACTGTACATGTAATTGCCATATTAAGAATTTACACACGATCTCTTCATGACAGTAACCAATGAGGGAATCCCGGAGGTGGAGGGGTGGAGGGATGGAAGGGTGGGGGGGGGGTGGGGGGATTGTACGATGAGCATTGCAATTAGGTCCCAAACTGTTGGGGTGATAATCCAGCCTTGCTTCGCTCATTCTGCCACTTGATGTCACAATTACCCAACGATGCATAGCACCTAAAATTAAAAGATAAAAAAAGAAAGAAAGGAAGAAAAAAGAAAGAGGCCGGGCTTGCGTCGTGTCGTGCGGAGGCTACGTGACCTCCATGGCCATTGTGTTCTCTGATAGACTGTTCAGTGCTGGCTTGTCTTGCTCGTGGTTCTCCCTGGAAAACAAGAGCGGACCGTGAGGGAACGCCGGGACGGTCGGCTCACGGTCGGGACCTCCTGTCCTCAAATGCCCTGCTCACCTGGGGACGATGTCCAGCGGCGGGGCAGTGGCCACCTTGGGTTTCTGACAGTTGGCCGTGGCGGCGTGGGCCAGCTTTAAGGCGGATGCGAACACGGGGGTGCTTAGCGTCCGCGGAGTGGCACGCGTTTGCCGGCGGGAACGCCCAGACGGAGGCTGTTGTTTCCCAGCAGGACCTGAGTGGTGGCGGTGGTGGCGATAGTGGTGTTGGTGGGGTGGGCAGTGCCGTTGTTGGTACTGGTGGAGGAGGCGGACTGGTGGTGGTGCAGGGGTGGAGGGACACGGGTGTTGGGGCGGCGATGGGAGGAGCTGTGGCAGCTGGGGAGGGCGAGGCTGTACTTGCCAGGTGCAAGCCCTTGTAGACACCTGGAGGGGGCGGGGCAGTGGTGGGAAGGTGGGTGGGGTGGGTGGAGCAGGAGAAAAATCTCATTTCAAATCCGAGTCAGAGCAGTAAAACTAACGAGAGGTCGCTTTAAGACACTTCCTGGAGTGGTTGGCTGACCTGAAACAGACGGACAACCGTCACACCAGTGCAGGACTCGGAACCCCTGACCTGACCGTGACACCACAGGTTGGGGGTTCTGGGTTTACCCAGAACCAGCCTGACACCCTGTCTTGGAATAAATCCTCAAGCCTTATCCCAGCGGCACCCAGGATCCACGGGTGCCTCACACACACAAGAATGAGATGGAAATCCTGGTTCCACACTTTCCTTCAGGCATCCTAAACCCTTCTGCCTGAACACTCATCGGGATTCCATGCCGGCAGGTTTTCCCTCTGCTCCTCCAGCGCTCCCATCAGGGACCAAAGACTCCAAGTACCTCATGTGACCTGAGCCACAACACTTTTGTTTCCCCAATCAAATATTCACATGAGCCGATGAGCTGAGCGGAAAACATGACGAAGAGAGCGGAGAGGACAGTTACAGTACCTGAGGGGGAGAGGACGCCATTCACTCCTCCTCCGGGGCCCAGCTCCTCCTTTGTCTTCAGAGCGAGCAGCTGGTCAATGGTGACCAGAGCCGAGGCGGCGAACTGGGCTTTGGCCTGGTCCAGCGTGTGTGCCGGGCTCTGCTGGAGGAGAGGAACAGCCTCCGGTTAGCGATTTGAGCGGACAGCGGCGGCGCCTGCGTCTCCTGAGCCGGCGGCTGGGACTCACGTGTGAAGGGTTTGCGGCCGTGGAGCTGCTGACCTGCTGCAGCTGCAGCTGAACCTGCTCCAGCTGCTGTTTGTGCATCAGGCTCAGCTGCTCCTGGTGCTGCTGGTACTGCTCATACGTGTACGCTGGCACACAAACACAACAGTTAGACACACAAACCCAGTAGACTGTCGCCGACCATCCGTCCTAAGCACGTTTCACGTTTTTTGAGCCGGGGTGTATTCACACCTTCCATCCATTTCACTTATTTACAACTTGAGGAATAATTTAATTATTTACAGCAACATGTTCGCATTACTGGTGGTACAACAACTGCTGAACGGCCCTTGTGGTGCAAACAAACGCCAGCTCAACACGACGACCAGCATCAACATTATCTAAATGGGGGCTCCACCTTCTGCGGTGGCGTAGCGTGGGGAGGGGCGTTCAAGGTGAGTGATCCACTTACCAACAACGGGTGCAGGTGCTGGAACCGCTCGTGCTGGCCTTTTATATGGCTGTCCTCCCGCCACGGAGGCCAACGCACGTTTCTTCAGGCCTCGACTCAACTTCCTGAATATTGGGTGGGCGTTGTCTAACTCGTGTAGTGGTAGTGTCCGTGGTCTAAAGTGCCTCCATCGGCACGATTTTATACTCAACAGTATGTGACTGAGGTCCGTGGAAGATGGAGAGCAAAGCGAGGGGTCCAGGGAGGAGCAACGCCTGTCTGAGGTATTCGTTTCTGAGGTACTGGCGGGCTTGTCGGTGGCCGGTGAACGTGAAGCAGTCGTGGGAGGAGGAGTGAGCGGTCGGGGAGGGGAAGGATGGGCTGGGTGGAGCACTTCTGGATCCAGTCCATGGAAGATGTTATCATAGTCTGTGTGTGCCCTGTCCAGCAACACTCTGACGAGAAGAACAAACCATAAACCACCCAACTTTGATGTCTGCCTCAAAGCAGAACACAATGGCCACAATTAGCAGAGATGAGCAAACAGTTCAAACAGCAGCCTTCGACTCACCTGCCCCCACGGCCCACACGCCGCCGAGCCATACCGAGGCAGCGCCGTGGCACAGTGAGCGTGGTGAGACTATAACGAAATCGTGCCTCAGCAAGACCGTCCTCCCCGGGGCCACACCAGGGCCAGCTCCCCACGCAATCCTGACGAGGCTGCAGGCAGAAAGACAGCGTTCCTCACAGTGAGACGGGTTCCACCGCTAGCTAATGCCTCAACAACCAGAACCCCGTTTGTGTCAATAACACCACAACGGGAACGTCCACTCACAGCATAGTACTGGCAGCCTGCTTTCCTCCGAAAGGCGTAGACGCCATCCGGGTCGTTCTCCTCCTCTGCTTCTGATGAGCCTGAATGCAGCTGTGAACAGAGACATTCCAGGTTAGAACCCATCCCTGTGAGAGCCAGGACCCTCCACTGGGGTGGAGACGGTGGTGTGGGAGCTGCAGCGACCTGGGAAAAGGGCTCGTCGTCCGAGCTGGGGAAGTCGTACTGGTTGAGGTCCTTGGCATTGAAGACGACGGGCCCCTGATGGTGAGGGGCACCTGATGAGAGAGGCAAAACCTTCTGCTTCTTCTCATACTTCCTCTTCTGCCGGGGAACCTCCATCTTGTCAGGCTGAGCAAGGCAAAAACACCATTTTGAAGACGCTGACGTGACAGGTACCTTTCCCCTCCGAACCGGGCCTGACTCACCTTCGACTTGTAGTCCTTGTGGTCCATGTGGTCCTGGTGTCGGTACTGATTGGTGAGTGGGACCAGAGGGATGATCTGCGGCCTGACCAGCGCTTGCTCAGCCAACACTTCGGCCATCACCTCACCACCAAAGTCTGCCATGACGTTTCTGATGGAACACACGACAATGGTTTGCCTCCGAGTTCCAACCACTTCTCCGTGGTGACGGTTTGAGCCGTGTTACGACCGCAGACCAACCTCTTCTCAAAGACCTCCAGAGTGAGATGCAGCAGCTCCCTCTTACTCTTCTCCCTCCTTTTGATCATTTCCAGGATTGTGACAGCTCGGCTCAGATCTCTACGCAGCTTTAGCATCTTCTCGTACGACGCCTCGTCATTTTTACGATTCTGAGTGTCCAAAACACACACCGGCAAAATCATTAGCGGATTCTTTCATTTGAAGCCTTCGATGCTGTATCAAGTATTTTTTAAAGCGCTAACTTCTCCCGGACCAGTAAGGGGCAGCCTTTAGAACGTGTACCACAGATGATCACATTTGCCACGTCTAGTTGAGTCAATGCAAAATGAGATTCTCGTCAAAAACTTTCAGCTGACAATTTATCAGTGAAATCCATCGTCTCTGCTGCTTTAGCCCTCAGCAGGGTCACATGATCCCAACTTTTAACTATAAAATAGAATATTTATTTATGCAAGAGTGATCTTGGTCAAAGAAACCATTTTGTTAGTTGACTTTTAAACGTGTAAAACCAGCACTGGACAAATGTTATGCAAGGTTACAACACACAGCTGCCAGTTAAAAGAAGAGTAACATCCACAGACCTTTCTGGTTTGCATTTTCTCAGTGCGCCGTCGGAAGGCCACGTAGGGGTCGTTGGTGCTGGAGCCATCCCGTTTCTCCTGCTTGACGGTGGGGATGAGCGAGTTGGCCTTGCTGTTTTTCCTCTTGCGGCTCCAGTAGTCAAAGACCTCCTTGATGAGCTCATCGTCCTCCTTCAGCAGCAGTTTGGCCTCTGGAAGGCTCACCAGCTAGGACACAAGGTAAACATGCAAGTTTAGGTCTTCAGTATCGCAGCTACTCGGTGGGGAACTGGTGGATCTGGGTTTAGACATGTTTTATTTTACAAATCAACAGCCGCAGACCTGTTGCCCACTGCCTTTCTCCAGCCGGTCGATCATCTCCTCAAATTGTAGTTGACTGATCTCCATCTTCTTTTTCAGCTTGTTCACAAACATGTCATCGTCTGAGTCCAGGTCATAGTCGGGCTGCTCTGTGTCCAAGCTGAAAGCTACAGGATGAAAAAAAATAAATCAAGGTTCACAGTTAGGTAAAGGCCCCTCTTTCACTTTTTGGTTTCAGATATCAGGGTCACACAATTAAGAGTTTAAATCAAAAGTGAACCTGATCTCTGCTCAGAAACCACAGCAACCAAAAGCGTCCAGTTACAAAACAACCAAAACTGTTTGCTCATCTTCTGTTTAAACTCTTTCCATCATCTGAGCCAGAGTGATTAGTGTTTCTGCGGTTAGGGGCCCCAATTTGGCTACACCAATATTAACTTAACATGATCTAAAGAATTTCAGCTATTCAAACTTGTGGGGAATTTATCGCCTCAATGAACCAAGATGCTGCAATCCACACACTGATGGTGTTTAGCAAAAGATTTCTACTAGGTTCAAAGCAACTGGGCCTATAGTGCAGAAGGTTAGAGAGTTAGCAGTGCAGCAATCATTCCAAAACATCAACAGCATCATTTTATGAGTTTAACAACAACAACTAAATTAGAAATCTATTTTATCGTGCTGTTTCTAGAATCAAGAGTTCAAATGAATATCAGCATCTGTTGTTTACCCAAAAAAAAAGTGCACCGAGTGTCAACTGGTTAACACAACACCAACCTGATGCAACCTCTCTGTAGTGTAGTTGTACTGGTTACACTGAATATTTCAGACTGAATACCATTGCAACAATTACCTCAGTGTAACCTTATAGGACATTTAATGCTGAATTACTTTTACATTAACAGTGTTACACGTTGAATGCTTGGACAGCAGTGTAGTACCGACACAGACATTCATTAAAACGGCCCAGATACTCAGTACAACACATGCACCATGACTGGGTCTAAGAGTTTCACTGTTGAGGTCATGAGAAATGGTGCCAAATTAGAGAAAAGGGGGGGTTTAAGTAAAGCTGTGGAGAAACTAACACGCCATCTCACGTAGAAACAAGTTGAATGCACAGCTGCAACATGAGCGGAGGCTGAAAACGATCATTACCAGCAACCATCAACCTCACCTGCTCTTACACAACCTCTCCAAATGAGCCTGAAACAAAAACTGAAAAACTGGAACAATGCAACTTTCAGTGTTACAACAAAGACACATGACATTACCGGTGGTCAACTCCAAACCAGTGAAACAAGGCTGCAGAATATCAAAAATCAGATTGCACTGCAGGTTAGAACAACCGAGAACTTGTTTTAATAGAGCGGCGCTCCCATCTGCGCCTCAACCATCTGTTATTGCCACAAAATAACTAACAGCAGTCAAAGCGAGTCTTTGGACCACCGATCAGAGGAGCGTAAGCCTAGCTAAGCAAGGTTGGCAAATGTGCTCCCATAACAACCGTCGTTTGCTGCTAGGCTGTCCGGTTCCCAGCAGCCGGTCAGGAAGCAGCAACATGTACATCTGTGGAGGAAGGAGCGTGGCTCTGCAGGTTACTGGTCCCAGACTAGAGAGAAAAACATCAGTCCTGCTCTGTGCGTACACAAACGGGCCCTTTCTGAGCTACCGAGTCACCGAATGAGGAAAGCAAAGAGTCAAAAGATTTGTGACAAAAAAAGGAAAAACCCAACAGACAAGTTTAGGACTGACCAAAGGAGTTTGCACATGTACAAAGGAGGGCTGGGATGTACCACAGAAAGATGCTGAAGGTAAAGACAGATTTATGGAAGAGGTGAAAGGTCATGAGCACGTGAGAAGCCTCAGGGACAGATGGACAGGGATGGTTTGCTGCAACCAGATAAGAGCTGAGCACGAGAAACTATAGAACCACTATACCGTTACCAACAGCTGATGAGCAAAAAACAGGTTTCCAACAGCTCAGGAGGCCACGAGCGTTACCACGGTGACAAACTGCCTGAAGTTCATTTTGGTGCATTTACAGACCCCATTCATCACTTTTACTCCTCTTTTACAGCAGCGTGGACGTGTACAGACAACACTCGTAGCTAATCCCATCTGCTAACATCTGGACAACGACTGTGTGTGATCTGGACCACTTCTCAACGCGGCGTGAACATTTACTGCTGGCTCCGCTTCCCAGGTGTGAGGGTGTTTGTTAAGGGAGCTCCAGGCCGGTACTAAGCTGGAACCAATAAGAGCATTTAGGCCTCAAAAATAAATGATTTTTAATTGTACCCAACAGACTGAACAACCTATCTGAATGATTTCACAAGCTCCAGTGGGATTTTAAGATGGAAATAGACAATCATGAAAACTCTTCAAAGCATGATTCTCGTAACACAAAAATGCACATTGTTTTCTGGTCTTTTTGTCAGTGACAATCTGCTCAGTAAAATCAAGGACAACCAATGTGCTTCAACAGAGAAACGACTAAAGGCTTGACCCTTAAGATACATACAACTACTAAGGATGAACCCAGACCCACCCTGGATCTCTGCTGTGAGGATGGGCAGAACCCTCACCCTCCTAACAGGTTCTCCCTGGGGCTTCCTCTGATGAATGCCAGCTCCCCTGCAGATCCAACTTCTACAGATTAAACCTCCCACACTGGGCTGAAGACCAACAGCCAAGAGCAAAAACATGGCTGCTGCCAAACCAGATCAGGTTTATTTACCCTCCCAGACTGATATTTGACTGAGCAGAAACAGACTGGGAGAACAGAGGTCCTCGCACACGTGGCTGTTTCACTTTCTCTCACACACACATCCAGAAATAGCCTTCCTAACAACATGGATCGTGCCGGTCAGGAGCGTGGAGGCTCTGTGAAGGCCCTCTGAGATGATGGACAGCCTGGAGGAGGTCTGAGGATGCACAGCTCCAGCGGAGCAGCGTCATTCATGTGTGAAACAGAAATAATCTAGTGACGAATGACCAGCACCCGCTGACTGAACATCCACGCCTGCACACGCCGATCCATCTTTAAACCAGTCTGACTGTAAAATAAGCGTTTCTGGCAACAGAAATTGAACAGCAGTCATGCGGTTGTGGTTCAGCAATCAGGGTCAGCAGATTCAGACATGCCTGTAAGACTTTCCTCACATGTCCAAGTGCTAAAAACAGATGTTCAGGGTGTTCACCCAGTGTTACTGGGTCATCCCCTGGAACACCCGCACCTGTACAGAAAGGCAGAAAAGGGTCTGCTGTTCACGTAGATGATGGCTACAGCCAAACATCCCTGCTGAGGAGCGTCTGAGTTCGCCACAACCACCCACTTTCTTTAAACTCGTGAATCTCTGTTGTACTACAGTAGCACCAAAGGTTATCATCACAGTGAAGACCAGCAGACAACTAATCCTTGCTTTGATAGTTACACTAAAAAAAATGCCATCAATATGAATCTAAACAGCACCACTAAATAGAAAATATAACATTAGCTTCTGAATGTTCTATTTACTGCAGCTCAACCAAACATAAGCAGATCAGTCCTAACTTGGAGAAACTTAAACCCTGAGGTATAGTTCCATTTCTGCCATCTAATATGGCATCGATTATATCATTCACTGATTAGTTTCGCTGCTATTAACATCAAGTCTGTGATTCTATTCTAATGACTTGCATATATTCTTTATTAACACTGCAAATAATCCTGACTGACTGAGTGGCAGCAGCTAACCTGCAAAAATTAATGGGAAAGGTGAATATTTCCGTGGCAACAGCAGCCCTACCAATCATTCTGGTGTTGTGATGAGCATTTTCTTACATTAAAGTTACTACTCAATGGGTGTCCTCAAACTGGAGCCAGTAGGCTGCAAACATAGTATAGGAGGGTACTATACTGGAGCGATCACAAGTAATTTGAGTTTTTTTTATACAAGTCCACACACATTTTTGCATCCACATCTTTTTAGCAGGTAAAGAAACGAAAGGCAGAAACGTGTTGAATATGAGAAACCAGATGCCTGTGGGTTCCAGACCCCACTCTAACCTAAACAAAAACACAGGACTAAGGCAACAAAAATACAAATATGGGGGTGTTTTAGCTATTAATATTTAAAGAGAAAGCACAAAACTAAAGCTGAAATCAGGTTTTACGTCCGTGGTAGCAGCTGCAGTAGGATAGATGAAGAAAATTGCAACTTACAAGCTCGCTCTGCGGTGTTTCTCGACATTGGGACAAAAATAGTTCAGTTGTTCAGACAGAGGCCTGTTAAATCAGTTCTACACCAAGCAAACAATAAAGGATATGCTAAAAGTGATGCTGACGGAGGTCACTGCAGAGCATCACTGGCCCACAATGACTCACATCACTAAGCGGCTCCTGAAGAACCGTAGGAGAGAGCTGAGAATGCGAGTGGCTGGCACACCGCGAGCCCTGGCCTTCCTCTCAGGATAATAACTGTTACATAACCAGGCACTCCAGCTGAGCAGAGCATGCTTTGAAGTGACAGTAACCCCCTCCGCATCCTCTTCCTCCCACCACGACCCCGATCTCTTCCCAAACGCCACGTGCTGCTGGCCTGAAGCCCGCCCAGCGCCTGACACACTGAACCCTTGACACGGAAGATTTGCAAGAGCAGGTTCGGGCTTTACACCACAAAGTTGAGCATTTAAGCACAGGTATGACGTAAAATCTGCTGTTTAGTGTTATTTACATAGAGGCTGGGAGCATAAGATCTTTGAGGTTAAAAAAAAAACCTAACTAGCCATGACTGTTTAATGAGCGCTAAGAATAATTATCTGCAGAAAGAGCAAGCTCCCGGGATTTATTAATGAACCCTACATCAAACAAGGAGATGAATGCAAATTGGAAACATTATGCACAACCTGTCCCGAATTGTATTTTCTGAGAATTCATTGGAAAATATTAGTAAGACACTTGTTTTCGAGTGAAAACCTGTTTCAAAATGAGTAAAAACAACCTATCAGCAACTGGAACTTTAAAATATTGTGGCTGATCCACTCGTTGAAAGATGTAAACCATCAACACACGCCATAAAAACTACTTTTGCAGATCAAATGATCCTACAGCACCGCACAATGACTGAGCATAACTATCCAAAACAGACAGTTAGCAGATAATGTTTGTTCATATGTATATCTTTCTACAACGCCTGAATCGAAAGTAGCGACGTGTGTAACTATTAACAGGGTATTTATCGTGAAAAAATAACTTAAAAAAAAAAAAACACCGCCAAGAAAAAAAAAAACCCGGTATCCGTAATGGAGGGAAACGTGTTTGCCCTCGCAGCGATGTTGACGTTCCTGTGTGGAACTAGCTCGATGCTAACAGAAACAGCGCCCCCTCGCTCCGCTCCGCCGCAACTACGCCAACACAAGGCCCCGTCCTGACAAGCGAGACAAAATGTCGGACTCGCTCGAGTCACATGACCCCTTTGTACTCACAAAAGCGCCTCATGCACAAATATGCCGGTAAAAACGACCCGATTTATCCCACAACGATGCATCGCATTCCCCCTTTGCCCTAACGCCCGCATAACTATGCGTATACAGCCGTTAGGAGACAAATTCGTCGTGTTTCTGTCGGGAAAAATGGCGGCCATTTTGTGAAAGCCTGCGCAGAAAAAATGAGGGACGCCTCCGATCGTTTAAAAATAAAAAAATAACGCCAAACCGCATATTTCCACAATTTGAGACCATGAAAACATACCGATTCCTCCTCTTTCTCCATCCCAGTCGGCATCTGCGGCACAGCCCGGTTAATTGATGCATATTCGTGTAGGTCGGGTAAATCCTCACAACGGAAGACGGGTAGTGGCTTTGAAGCGTCCAGCGCCCGTGCCCGAAACGACAATTTACTCATTTTTTACAACTCGAGATGCAATATAAATCTATCGGATCTCCTAATATTCACAACGGTCCCGAGTAGCGCTTTCATTGATGATTCTGTGCGGTTTTTCTCTAGTCTAACGGTCGAATTGTTGTCGCTTGAATTTAGGGCGTCGCCGACGCAGCCGGGGGAAGGCCCGGATCTCGGTCGCTCTCTCTCGGACTGTTTTTTTCTGACGCTCCGCTCCCTAGCGTTGGGTTAGTGCGCCATGGACAACATGGCGGACATTTAAAACTCTTTTGCTCGGTTTCGCTCGGAGCGGTCCAACCCCCAGTCCCGGACCGACCATTCCCACACGATCCCAAGCGCTTGCGCGGTGAGGGGTGGGGGAAGGGGGCATTTTCCTGCAAACTAACTCCTCGCAAACGCATCAATTATTAAATAGACGCCAAACGTGGCCGGATTATAACATTTAAAAAAATAAACTATTTTTTTTTAAATATATATCTGGGTTTCACGTTAATTAAATTGCAATGAATTTCAGAGATTTTAGGACACGTTAAATAGGGTAATTTGGGGGGAAAATTAAATATATATTTATAATTTCCTAACTCAGACATTTTTCTCCAATGACGTTGTTTAGAAAAAATACAAAAAGTAAAGTGTCAATTCTAAAAAAAAAAAGTGCTTAGTTTTTAAATTTATGAAAATATTTTAAAAAAATTAAGATTTTAAAACTAATCCATGCGCAAATTTTGTTAGAAATTATTAAGCTTTACAATTTAAGATGCAAACAATGACCAGTAACTGCAACATGTTTCCCATTGTTGCTCCTTTAAATACAAATAACTAAAGTTACAGTTTACATTCTGTTTACATTCTGCATTTCACTTTTTAGTAACTCTGAATTCAAAAACTACTAAAAGACGCGAAAAACAAAGTTTAAAAGTCAACTGATGAAAGACTCATAGTCGCGAAAACGCTGATGCGGAGCAGAAAAAAGCTCATTAAAACTAAATAGGCGTTTATTCCAGGTGGACTCGCTCGTCCGCAACAACACGTTCATCGGCAGGGCAACAGCGCCACCTACTGGGGCACCCCCCCAACTCCACCCTGGAGGAAACCTGGAGAAGAGGACCCAGGCCCCCTGGGTCCAGCTTCTGGGTCTCCCCGAAATTCCACCACAAATGGCTGGCACCGCAGAAAACACATGGAATATTTCAGAATGGTCTTACCTGCTGATGTTGGGGAGCTCACCCAGGGTGCACCCAGAAGAACCGGGCTTGTCTTTCCATCGGTAAATCCGCTGAGAGCATCGCCGGAACCTGACGATGAACAAGAGGCTGTAAGTTTGGACTCTGGGGTTATAAAAGGGACTTCAGAAAAACATCCATACTTGGACTTTTTAAAAAGGTTCATGAGCGGGTCTGTCCGCTCCGTCCACCACCTGATCATAATTGTGCTGTCTCCTCCTCCACACCTGTCTGCACTCACAGGAATCACTAAAAAGCCTTTTTGCTGTGTGTGCAAAAAGGATCCCACCTCGGTCAGGCTGGGGTCCATTATGGTGAAAGCAGACCAGCTCCCAGCGCCTCTGCTAACGTGCACGCTAGTGTGTGACAGAGTCCCGTCATGCAAATCAGAAGTGTGATCAGGAAGGAAACTGAAAACTGTGGGGGGATATTTCAGTTTAAATAGGCTCGTCTTCACTTCCTCGCAGCAATTTAAAAAAACAACAACAACAAGATTGTTTTCAATCCTTGTTCCCCAAGAGCTCTTGACCAATACATAACATTTAGAGCACGTCTGCGTCTGTCTGGAATATTATGATGAAACAGCCTGGAGTTTTACTCCCATCTATATGAACCAATACTTCTCATAATATTTTAACATTCTGTGTTTTGTAATGCGAGTAGACACAAGGGTGGTTAATAACACTCCACATCTTTCCACTGGTGTACTGCTGCTGGTTTATGACGCAGTCGTGTCCTTCCTGGCCTTAAATGTCCCCTGAGGGTGGGGACGGTGCCAGACACCCTGGGTTCACGCAGGCATCGGAGGGCTCCGTTTTTCGGATGACGGATCAAACCCGTCTGCTGTGTGTGTGTGTGTGTGTGTGTGTGTGTGTGTGTGTGTGTGTGGTGGGGGGGGGGGGGGGGGGGCTCGCCTGCCTGCAGACGAGGGCCGAGCAGTTCCCCGACCGGCCACAGCGGCCGCCTGGCGCTGTTCAGCCACACGCCCGAAGCCCGTCATTCAACAATGTTACCTTTTCTGCCAAGATGATGGAAAAAAACCCTCACATGATACAACCCAAGAGTGTATTTATGACGCTATAATTCTGTCATCTGCTCGGTTCCTCTGCCTGGTGTGTAGAATCGATATTATGGTTCTTGCTTCCAGGTTCCTCGACCAGAAAACCATATATATATATATTTTACATGTTGTACGACGAAAAAGACTGTGTGTCGCCCATCCATCGATGGCAAACTGCCCTGGCGGAGGGAGCTGGAGAACTGACGGGGAATTGGTGGTTTTGGTGCTGAATTGCATCCAACTGAGCAGCCAGGAATTTGATTGCGTGTATGGAATCATCTGATGCCAGAAACACCGCTCACGATGGGCCTTTTTGGCCACCGTCGAATTAACCAAACCGCATTCCCAAAAAAAAAAAGCTACTCACCCGTTTGTCTGCGAATCCCAGGCGGGTTCCGAACGATCCATTCGGGAACATTTTCGCGAGTCTGAAGTTTAGGAAACAGAAGGCACCCAGAACGACGCAGCTAGCTAAAGACAAGTAATATGAATGATAGCCGAAGCTAGTTCTTCTAGTTGGTTTCGGAATAAAAAAAATAATTCCAAAGCGAAGAGCCGATGCCGCGACAGGAAAGACCAGTGTCCGCTTTATTTCCACCTCTCCGGATTGTGTTTATCAGTCGATGGAAAAGTCCATGTTTTCCTGTCGATGTAAAGCAGGCAGAAACTAGAGGTGGCAACCAAAGTGCTACTGTTGGGGGTTAACAACTTTGCTGTGAAACACGGCCTCTGATTGGCCAGCCGAGGCCACCAATCACCTGTGGAGGGACCCTGGGCTCGTGATGTCACGTTCTAGTCGGTACTGCTCGCAACGTGATTGGCTGAAAACCTCATGATGGATTCTGGTGGCTGTTGGCTAATTTTACTAATCCGCTGATTCGGTCGTGAAATAAAATAGGCTTTTCCCATTTTAAAATTGTATAAACAATATTCCACGATAGCGATAACTGCAAAAAAAAGATTTTAAATATTCAGGAAAATACTGAAACAGAATTCCCTTTTTTTATTAGGTAAATGCCAGAATTGAATCAGTGTTTTGATTTCCTAAGATATATTTACCACATCTGGTCGCGTTTCTGGATGAGAATCTAAAATATTAACAATAATTTTGATTAGAAAATATTCCAAAATGGGTAATAATAGAATAATCAATCGAAGCTTCTCAAAAAATAATCAGGTAAAAACAACCAAGACTGTAAACAGAAGACAGTGGAGTAACAATTTAGTGGTGAACTGCTTTCAATGTTTATTCAATAAATAATTTTAAAATACAGAATTGCAAATGCGAATGTGTTGAAATTAAAGAGGCACTTGAAACCAATGATAGAAGTAATCTTTTCTTAACAATCCCTCTATTGAGATGTCTAGAGTTTTCTTTAGGGTCCAATCCCACCACACTGATCTTAAACCAAACAAATTTTCTTTCAATTTAAAAAATATTTGATCGAAACACCACTAAAGATAAAATTCACAATTGGGGGATGCACCCCCCCCCCCTCGATTTTACAAATACAAAACACTTTGATAGTAAGTAAGGCAGGAATGTGAGTATTTGGCATCGCTGTGAAAGAATCGAGGACCTGAGCTGGCTTTAAATTAAGAAGTTGTAAAAACCTGCAGCCAAACAGTACGCTACCGTTCACGGGTGTTCTAGAACCACAGCCAGAACAACGCCTCTAGAGCAAAGATTTTCTAATTGATTGTTCCATCTCAGGAGGAGCACACAACCATCTTCTGTAAAAACACTTTATGGCTTAAAAACACATCGTACACATTTTATTGCGACCGCACGTCCATGTATCTGTAAAAACAATCACCATCTCTTCATTGTGTTCCGCCAACTCTGCATCGTTGCCTGCCGTCGCTAACGCAACACCAACGGCTCAATGGCTCCAAGAGAAAGGCACAAACAAGCAATTTTTTTCATTTTGCCCCCCAGTTCATTCGTTCAAGTTGCACACAGAAAAAAATACAACAAATCCCCACATCTATACAGACTGTACACGTTCAGAGGATGCATAGCAAATAAAAACAGTTAGTAAAACTGAAATAGTGGCAAAACGCTAAAATTTTGCAGCTACGACAAACAAACAGTGAGAGCATTAAAAAAACCCGCGCCGCTCAGCCCGCTTTCCTTTCGTACAGTGTTGTCACAGTGAAGCGCCATCATTTACCCTCGTACTTGGGGTTCACCACAGTCGTGACGGCGCTCTTGTAGATCGGATTCTCTCCCTGAGGAGCACAAGAGGAAAAAGTGTAAACCCAGCAGCTGTTTCCCTGAAACACACGCGCCGGGCCGGGTGCGTGTTGACATTTGTTGCATCACCATTGGCCTGGTCAAACAGGCCACAAGGCGAGCTTCGACACCGTTGCCATGGTTTCCGCAGCTTGGCACATCTCCTGCTGGGACCTAGATAAGCACCAAAGTGCTGCCACGTCCCATTTTAATGATTAACTGGTGAAACCCTGCGCAAACTTCAGTGAAATGATAGATCTGATATTTAATATTTTTGCAATCACAGCCGTGGATTTAATGGATTTCAAACACCATGATGGATTAGTTTCAAGTGTTTTAGGTCCTGAAGTGGGAGTGTTTATGTCTTTCCTCCGGAGAATGTTTTTCAAAAAGTTTCCATTGTTCTTCAGTTGGACAGCGGTAAAAAGAAGGGGGCGGCGGCAGAGAGCCGACCCCAGGACCGACTCAAAAGAACCGCTCCGAATTTGCAGTTGCTCCTCATGAAGCAAATGTTTGGAATCTCAGCGTTGTGACGTGCACAGTTCTGTCAATCCTCAACCCTGGGTCTGACCGACGCCACGATGTGATAAATAACACAAATAAATGAAAGTGGGAGCAGTCTGGGGGGTGGAAGCAGTTCCCTGTGGTATTTCTAAGTGCTCCTGGCTGCTCTGTCAACAGTTAGCCAGCATTCCTGCTCTCGCGCTGCTTCATGGCCTTTTAAGGAGATGCACTTGTGCCGCGCTGACGGTGAGAGGCAGCACTGACACTGGCGGTAGGGAAGGACACTCCCCCACTGAATCGAGACTAAAGAAACGTGAACCACACCTAAACGAGGTGAGGAGGAGGCTTTCGCAACCCCCAGCGGACTCTATTTTTCACTTCCTTTCGAGCGGATCACGGGAATCGCTATCTGAGCAGAGGAACCGTAGCCCCGTGTGACTGACTCACCGTGTCCCATTTGGCGTTCATCTTCTCCTTCTCAAACTTGGCAAACTCCCGGCGGTCGTGGATGATCATCAGAAGCTTCCAGATGAGGAGTAAGGCGAGGCCGATCAGGACGATACCAGCCACCACGCCTGCCACGATGGGCACGATGTCGGGCCCTTCCGTGCAGCCTGAAACACACAAGAGGGCCAAACTTGCAGCTAGATTTGTTAGGAAGAGTGGATGGAGCGGTGAGGACGGAGCCAGCTCGCACCTGGTTTCTCCACCACGTAGACCATCTTGGTCTGGTTCTTGATGGCGAAGGTGTAGTAGACCCAGCAGTCGTTCTCGTCCCGAACTTTGCAGTGGGACAGAGGGAAAGTCTGATCTGTAGGTTGGGGAAGTTTGTCGCGATCCGCCACCTTGACCAGATCGAAGTAGCTGCAGTTGGCGCACGGCTTCTCACTGGGGAACGCTCGGCACAGCACGCAATCCCTGCAGAGGAACGCAGGAGGATGGCTCAGGGATCCGTTTGGAGACGGGCGGAACATCAGCCCACGTTCAGCGACGGGAACCGCTCCCGTCAACTCACTTGTGCTCCTGACAGACTCCGGGGCAGGTGGGGCAGATCTCGCAGGTCGGACCCTGGAATTTAACATCCGTGCATTTGCAGGTGCCGCATTCGCAGCTGCCTCGGCCGTTACAGAGCTGCCCGTTCTTGGCCATGCAGGTGGAGGTGTCCATGGAGCAGTCGCAGGCACTGCCGGTGTAGTTGGCGTCGCAGATGCACTTCCTGCACTCGCAGCGTCCGTGTCCTGGTGGGAATTCCAGGGTTAGGGAGTTTTCCCAGCTGGGATCAGAGGTGGTGGCGTGTGCAGGGCTCACCTCCACACAGCATGTTGTTGGAGCGGTCGCAGTTGAAGTTGTCACACTCGCAGTACTTCCCGCTGTAGCTTTCCGCCGGATTCAGCCGCTTCTTGCACTCGCAGGTGCCGCAGACGCAGTCTCCGTTGTTGCTGCAGATGTCGGTACCGTTGTCTTTCCTGCAGTTTGCGTCCAGATCCTCTGCGTGCACGTCGTCCTTGCTGCACTCACACACGCGGCCGATACGTCCTTGGTTACACCTGACAGGGAGGAGACGAGGCTAAGAGGCGGCCACACCGGGGAAGCAGCAGCGCCACATGCTGCACGGCTCCTTACTTGCAGGCGCCACACTCAAAGATCCCATTCCCGCTGTCACACTTGGGGCTGCGCGGCTCTCCGCTCGAAGCACACGGACAGTCGCAGATGAAGTTGAGGACGATCTCCACCTCCTCGGTGAAGCCCTGAGGTTTGATCTTAATGGTCTCACTCCTGCCGTCGGCTGGACATTTGTCAGCTTGAACGGAAATCTGGAAAAACACCTGGAAACCAACAGAAGGTTCGCAGAGTCGATAAAACCAGCAGGAAAACCGAAACCCTGAGGCTTCCTGCTGTTGGTCCGTCTACAGACAAAGAGCAAGCCAAGAGCACCTCGTCTCCGATGGAGATGTTGGAGCATTTTCTGCCGTTGTCTCCGGTTGCCTCCGCGCCGTTCTTACAGATGGATTTGTAGCTGATGGAAACTCCCTCCGGCAGTTTGGTGTTTTCCAGAATCACCTCAGAGGACAAAGCCTGTCCAAAGACAAAGAGGACGGGTCAAACGGACTCAGCGGCAGCGGCAGACAACGTGTCTGACTCACATTGTAGGCGTCGATAATCAGGTTGATGACGTTGCTGGAGTTGGACGACAGCGTGCCCACAGCCGACTTGGGAATGAGATTTTTCAGCTCCTGAAACAGTCCCGAGGGCAGGCGGTAAGAACGGGCCGGGTGAGTGTCAGAGGTGCACCAGAGCTCACGCCCACCTTGTAAACGGGCTGGAACTCCTCGGTGACGGCGAAGATGGTCTGGATGTTGTGGTCGCTCAGTTTCTGCACCAGATGGGCGATGGAGGGGTAGTCCTGCAAAAGCGACACTTCCCAGTGAAAAACGGGCCCGGAGGTGCCCACAGGCGGGGCGGCGACCAGGACGCACGTAGTAGTGGCTCATGGTGTACATGTTGTTCTCCAGGTGACACTTCCCGTCGTTGGGAAGGACGATGCCGCCCAGTTTGCCGTCGCCAGCAAAGTGGAAACCGGCGTCGGTGGAAAAGACGAGCAGCCGGGTCACGTCCCTCCACCCGATCTCGTTCTGAAGAAGAGAACACGCCGTGGTCAGCAAGGGGACCGAGCGCAGCGGGAGGCGCAGAGGAAGACCCCGGGAGACTCCGCCTACCTCGCAGACCGCCACCTGCATGATGGCGTCGAAGCCGCCCTCCGGAGAGTCCAGGTTTCCAGAGATCTGCTGCTGGCTCACCAGGCGGTTGAACTCTTCGCCCTTGTCGGTGAGCTTCAGGACGTTCTTGTAGCTGAAGGGGCTGGTGCAGTTCTGGTTGCTGGTGCAGGGGTTGATCAGCCTGGCGGGGGTGGTGCTGATGTACGGCATCACCGTCTTCTCCACAAAGGAGCCAAAACCTGACAGGAGAAGACATGGACATCAGCGCTAGGGTCCAACGCCACAGCGCCTGGCGGATGGGAGCAGCGTTCCTCACCGATCCGGAAATCCGAGGTGATCTTCTTCATTCTCGTCATCAGGTCGGTGCCCAGATTCTTCACGTTTTCCAGATCGTCCTTCATGGAGAAGGACAGGTCCATAAGGTAGTACAGGTCGATGGGGTAGTCCTCGGCACGTTTGAATTTCAGCCGGAAGGACAGCGGTTCGCCTGGATGGGGGAGAAAGGTGGATATTTAAATACTGGCGTCTGCAACTCCTCAGACTTGAGGAGCCACGTGTCCCCCTCAAACCTACCGGATCTGAGCGTGAGGGTGAGCTTCTGGGGCTGGATCTGGGTGATCTGCTCCGGCTTCAGTTCTCCAGGCTCGTTCTTGCGGTTGGTCACCGGCTTGTCCTTATTCACAACCACGCTTCCACGTGGGTTCTCGATATCGACCGTCTGGCAATTCCTGTTCTTCAGGGACTCCAGGTCATCGCAGCGAGCAGACTTGGACTCACCCTCGCCGAGGAAGGACTGAAACGCAGAAACTCAAGGTCTCGGGATTCCTGAGAAAGAGTCCGGAACAGAACCGACGTTTTCAGCTGGACTTACGATATCCGTGCACCAGCCGCACAATTCCGAGACCTGGATGCATTCCCCGCAGGACTGCGCATTGGCCTTGATGCAGATGCTTCCCTCTGGAAGCAGACAAAAGATTATTCCTGCAGACCTCAGCTCAGCTCGCGCCTGCAAGTCCCAACAGAAACATTCCAGGATCCGAAGGAAGCAGGAAGTTTCTGTGAGTCACGGTTCCCGGCCGCCGACGGGTCAGGACGGCGCAGGTACAAGCTCAGACGTCTGGAGGAGCCGCTAACTCGGCTAAAACCAGGAGAACCATCGGAGCAGGTAACAGGAGGCCCCTGGTCTTACCTTGTTGGGCCCAGCTGACGGTGAGGAGCGCCGATAAAGCTGCGATGAGAAGTAGCCGCAGGTCCATCTGCAACAGGAACAGGCGGAGGAGAGAGTTCAGAGTTCAAGCCCAAACACTGCAGGTTGGACAGGCGTCTGCAGAGAAGCATCTCTGTCGGGAGCCTGCTGAGAGCATCCGAAGGTCCCAGGACACCAGCAACCACCTTCAGAGATCCGTAGGTGGAGCAGAACAGCCTGAAGAAACCAGACCAGCATGGTCGGAGAGGAGGGGAAGGTCTCTGGGGGCCTGCTACAGGTCTGCTGGGTCTGGGCCGCCTGTCTCCAACACGCTTCCTTCAGCTGAAGGACAGCGCTGAGGCGAACAGCCCCAGTGATCAGCCAACAAAGAGCCAACGCTCACGCCCCACATACGGAACTAGTCCGTCTGAACGCGCAGAGCTGCAGCTGGCTGCAGACCAGAGAAGCCTGATAAGATACAATAAGGTGTGTGTAACACTTAGTCAGCCAGAGCCTATCGAGGAGAGTGTGTGTGACACACAACAGCTCATAAGGAAACACTGTGTTTGATGGTGCAACATTTTAACAGCCTCGTTGATGAATCAGGTTTGAAACACCCACACGACTTGGTGTTTGTGTGTGTGTGTGTGTGCGTGTGTGGTGTGTGTGTGTGTGTGGTGTGTGTGTCGCTACCTCATGTTTGATCAGGCTGCCTTCTTCTCACTCCTCCTCAAACTTCTCAGACAAATGTTGTGCGTTTGGACAAGTCAGCAAATCAACAGCTGGCTGAAAAACACACACACACACACACACACACACACACACACACACACACACACACACACTGTAGAAGAGCAGATGCTCAGTAGGTGTCTGAATTTGCTGCAGAACTCTTGCAGCAAATGATGATGACGAACGTTTGAGTTCATCGTGATCCATGAGCTGTAGGTGAAGGACGACCTCATAAGGACATGTCTGTGTCCCATCCCGACACCACCATTCCCAGGTCTATTATTCACCATGGGGCTGGAGCGGAGGCCAGCCAGGCGCCTGGATAACGTGATGTCATGGTGATGAGGCTAATGTTTACAGTGGCAGGAGAGCGCGCGGAAACATGACTTTGTATGGTCAGACGAGAGGATGCTGGAGTCTCGGCTGGGTCACATGGTCCCAGGCCAGGATGAGGGCTGCTGGCCTCTGGCCTCATCAGGATGGAGCAGAGCCGGGACTGGAACCACCACCTTCCTCAGGACCACCTTCTTCCTGATGAACCGACTGTGGAAAACCTTTCTGGACGCACAGGCAGCCGCTGGCTCAGGCCCGCCCCTGATCCTGGGTATATCGTCTTCGGTGTTGCGACAGAGCGTTGGGCGGGTCCCCCGGCGGGGCACGGAATGATTTACGAGCTCCACCCCCACCCAGGCCTACTCACTCAGACTGAGTTCACTGCTAAAAGTCTTCGACAGGCTAACCAAATGCTACCAGGCTAATGTCTGGTTGCCGTGGAGATGGGGACCGACACACTGGCAGCCAATTAGGGTTAGAGAATCGGCCACAGATTAATGAAGGACCAGGCGCCTGTTTTCACCCTCTATTCACCAAAAATAACAACCAAGTTGAGTCAAACCAGCCTGGCAAACGTCCGCTAATCCATCCCAAAGCTGTCGTCAACGGAAACCTCTGCGCTAACCTGGTGGACGTCGCTGGGGACGAGGACAGACACGCAAATCCATGAGGTGGGACAGTTTTCTCCAACAGCCAGCCAACCAGACGGGAGGAGGTTGCCGTGACAACCGCGGCGAGTCGGCGAGATTGTCCCTACGTGTCTACAATGAAAAGCTACAGGCTAAAGGGGCGTTTTACCACAGACAGGCTGATTTAGGAGGTCAGCAAAGATCAACCGCAGTAAAATTAAACACCAACAGTTTCACATCAATTAAACAGATCCAAGTCCAAATCCAGACTGGACCATCCCGACACACACACATCACACTCCAGGATCTATGAGGATGGGACAAACCGCACACACGTTGTGCTGGGAAAGAAAGGGTTAACGTGACCTGTTTGCGTCTGTCATGTGGAGCAGATCCCGATCTTTCAACCCTCCTCGGAGACATGAGATCATGCATTCCAGCTGAGTTAGCTCCACACGCGCCGCCAGGCAGCTACGTAACCCACATATGGCTGCTTTGAGCCTCCTTTCCAACCTGGACCCGGGTTCACCGCGCTCGTGTTTCCATCAGCCTCTGTGACTCATGTGGGAGCCGTCGGGGGCTGACGGAGCCCTGACGGGCCAGTCCAGCTGCCCCCGGGACCCTCCCAGGGTGAACATCACCACCGCCTAACTAAGGGAAGTGACTCAGGCTCCCAGCAGAGGCGGACGGGGACGTCTCACCTCACATCTACAGTTACCAGACCAGCTGGAAGTTGTCCACATGATCTGAACCAGACGGGAGGAAAAGCACCGCGACGTTGCCGTGTCATTATCGGGCTCCCCGTGAGGCTGAAGGAGGCCATGAAAGCGAGGAATTCTCCCCCAGCTTCCTGACTTAATGATCCCTTTCAGCGAGGACTGTGCGTCTACAGATGACTGGTTCATCAAATCAGGCCGGAGATCAAGGAGGGAGGAATGGGAACAGCCCCCCCGGGCTCAGATTCCTGTAGAGACAAGAACCAAGCAGACAAGACCGATCCTGCCGGCCTCCAGAGGAACCTTCAGCTTGACCAGTTTACCAGGCTGGTTCTGACTGGGTGGCAAACAGCTTCAACAACAAGATTCCTCCCAGATTTCCTGGAGAAAACAGGTGGACCAAAAAGCCCAGGAACATTCGAAAACCGTGAAAACTCGTCCCTGGACCCTTAAAACTATGACAAATGCATCAGTTTGTAACGGAAAAAAACTTGTTAAGTTGCAGAACAATAAATAAGACATGTGATGGATGAAATTCTCAGCGACAGGGGTGAATTTATGGTCAGGATTCCAACTTTTAAAGTGTTGTTTGGAGTGTTCCAGGACTGGTTCTGGGTGCTCCAGGCGGCTCGGTGGCCTACTTTCCCCACAAAGACCCTACTAGCCTCAAGAAAGAGCAGACCCGAATGAAAAGTGGCCTTAGACACGATCATCCTCCACGCAGTTGAAAAAGCTTCAAACCTCGGCCGTGGTTAGCCGAGCGCAGCTAGCCGACGTTAGCCCGCGGACACACATTCCTCACCGCGGCTTCCGTCGCTCTAAATGCGGATGCCTGCTCGGGGAGGGGGGGTTCGACAATGGGGGTTTAAACAACAGCACTTACCGTGTGGCTTAACAGCAAACTGTCCTCTCCGGTGGTTCAGAGTAACATTAGCTTCCGCCGAACTGTTTTCCTGGAGGACTAGCCAACGCCGATGCGAGGCTCCGCTTTGTTTTAGTTCCTTAATCGCACCGCTTGAATTCTACCGACGCGGTAACGATGACCGCACAAATACTAACATTAATCAATAACGTAACTCTAAAACATCATTAAACGCGTGGGAGTCCTTAAATCCTCCGACCGACCGGCCCTTAAACCGCTACTCCGACTCCGCCGCCGCCGGGGACGTTTTTCTTTCCGCACCCAGTTTACCCAACCAACTTTTTTTCCCCTTTCGCTTAAACACCGCCCACCCGGGAAGTGGTCCGGCACGTAGAGGACAAATGAACGAGCACACAGGAAGCTGTGGCTGCGAACCAGCAACCACACAGTCGCCCTAAACATGTCAAATCACAGGCAAACGCTGTCCACGGACACTAAACGCTGACATGCAACAGGTATTTTTTAAATATCTGCATGTCAACAGCGGAGGAAGTCTTACCTTTGCTCCCTGGTAGCAGCTGGAGTTGCATACACGCCATTAAAGTTGCTAGAATCGGCATTAGAATCTATACCAAGGGAGCATTTTGTGAGCGCAAAGCTACCGAGGAGGTCTCTGGCCTCCTCGGTACTCTGGCCCTCTGCTGGGGGCTGTGGAAGGTTTGTGGAGTGTCGTTTTCCTCATCCTCCAGTGTGGATCCAACGATGTGTGCCATGAAGGAGGGGTTCGGCCTTTGTTCCGACTAAGAGAGGCCTCATTTGTCGGATTTCTGTTGCCGGACCCTTGTTGTACCTTCATCATTGCATTACTGCAAGTTCTTTATGCTCATATGAGACAATATTTCATATTGAATGGCTGTGTTTTTGCTTGTCTGCGACGGCGTCACTTTACCACAGTTCAAATGAGAATAAATTGAGCAGAATGTTGCATTTTAACGCTGACTGAAGAGTTTAAACCCGATAAACAAAAACCGCAGAAGATTGTAAAAGGACCTTTGCTGCCGCCCAGCGGCCAAGGATGAGTACTGCACCGAGCCCTCGCAACTCTGTTCCACTTTTCCATCTTTCCATAAAGTTGGTCTTTTTATTTTCTGTTCTAGCTCAGTGTAAAAGTTCTGATCACAAAAGGCTTGTTTGTTCAGGCTCCCAGAACCCTTTTCCTCTAAAACATGATCAGCTCTGAAAAGGTCCACAGAAGAACCTGAGGAGGGAAAGAAGCAGCCCACAGCTTTTTCTTCAGACATTTATTCCATCCAGTTCTTTGGAATGTGATAGTCAGCGATGAGTCGGGGACGACGGACGGAGACGGGTCTGGGCGTCCACCAGAAAGCACAAACACACCTTGGAGTCACTTTTTGAAGGCCTGGCTGCGTTCCTGCAGTGGCCCCTAAGGCCCTCCGTTATCACAGAGACCACAGAAGCTAACCTGAAAAGCAACTCTTCTCCTCCAAAACTCAACAAATTGAAACAAAAAAGACAGAGACAGACATCAGGGACAAAACACAGGCTGATTCCACACCAGGCAGGTGAACTGATGCGTTTTTTGTGATTAAAAAGCTCCAAAAGTTCACAAAATCTGTGAAAAAGGCGCCGCGACGACGCGCCCGCCTCCTCCGCCTTCCTCTCCTCCCAAATCCAGATCCAAAACTGTTTTTTCTTTAAATATCAGTGCAACGTTGGTTTCACGTCTTGTGCTGCGGCATCCTTTCGTGTTTAAAGGGGGCGGAGCCCGAGGGGCTTTGATGAGGCGGAATCTCTTCCGCCGTTGCTGAAAACGTCTGCTACATGAGGGGGCGAGTTGACCCCCCAGCTGATCGAACGCGGCTCAAACTTGGTTCCATCTTTCGGTTTGGACTCTCGGCGCCACAGACACGCGACCAGTTCACGACACATTTAGCTACAGAAGCTAAAACACATCAAAGCAGCGATGAAGCACAACGATGAAGACCACTTGGTTTGAAAATGACCTTGGAATGAAAACTTCCCAAGTGTTGCTGCCTCCTGACACGTTGCCAGGGCAACCGAGGAGGAAAACAATGGTTTTGTGCTTAAAGTATGAAAACGGTGAAGGTCAGAGTCGGGACAGCGGACTCTTCCTCGTCTCCGTTCAGGCTCAAATTTGTCCACCCAGAGACGCCAAAGACGGGAAGATGCCCCATTGAAAAAAGAAGGCTGGATATTCTTCCCCCCAGCTGGGATGCTCCCGGCCTCCTTCGCTCAGGGAAAACCTGAGGTCATGTGAGGCCAGCGGCCTCCGCCAGGCTTGGCTCTCCCGGAATCCAGCTTGTCGGGAAGCCAGAGACCCAAAGGAGGGATTGAGGAGACGCTTTGGGGTCTCCGTGGTGAGGTTGTCTGTTTTACCCTGCTTCCGCTCCGGTTCTTCCCCTCCCGGGCAGGAAGGAGACTCCGGCACGGCCGTAGAAAAGGGCGCTCAAATATATTAAAACTATGTACAACACGTCGGATGGGCCGTGACAATCGAGGCGTTCAGGGCCCCTACGTAAACCCGTCCGTCCGAAAGCCTCCGGAATCCTGTGGCAGGAATCCCGGACCAAAGATCTCCAGGCGTCCTCCTGATCCCGGTGAAAACCGAACCGCAGCAGCCAAAACGGGAAACGGGAGTCAGCAGAAAGCCAGGCAACAGAAAGGACAGCCAAAAGGCACTGTGGGAACAGCGGTCACGATGGCACACACACTCACACACACACACACACACACACACACACACACACACGTTCTGTGTGAAGTCATGAAAAAACATGACATTTTCCGGTCAAGTTGGTCTCATCACCAGCGTGAGATGACAGGAACAAAGCAAATGAACCAACGGAATCCTCAGATTTCTTCTTCTTCTCCTTTTTAAACACGGCGCCCCCTGCAGGTCCGCCCCCCCACTGCCGCTCCTGAGAAGGCTGGGGGGCCCCGCTGCCCCACCGCCGTCCTCCCGCCCCATTGGCTGCTCGGCACGTGTCCTGCGCGGTGGCCCCGCCCCCTCCGGCCCCTCACGCCTCTGAGTAGTTAGTCTGTCCGTTCATCTTGTCCTTCTTTAGCTTCACTCCGTCCACCAGCTCGAAGTTATAGTTCTCCAGGGCCGACAGGTTGCGGTCGGACATGCTGCCCTGCGAGCAGGCGCAGTAGAGCACCACCCCGCAGACGGCGCCCAGGACCACGCCCAGCGCCGACATGGCGATGATGGTGATGAGGATGGGGTCCAGGGTCTTCAGCATATTCCCGGGGCCGCTCAGCTCGCTGGTGTCCTGCGAGAGGGAGTCCATGGCTGCGGAAACGGAGAGAAAGACGGGCTCAGTTAGGCGTCTGGACTCGGACCTCGGCGTCCACTCGCGCTTACGGGGGACGAAGGACGGCGGCGGCGTGGGAGCCCGTGGATCTGGAGGAGAAACACAGCCGTTAGGGCGCCGCGACGCTAACAGCAGATGCTAATCCCGGTACGCACCCGTGCACTCGTCGTCGGCGAGGCCGTCCATGATCTGGATGTTGTCCACAGCGATGTGGGCCGGGCTGCGTTTGTCTGCGACGCCCTCCAGGATCACCTGTGGGGGCGCCACACCTCGGTCAGACTCAGGAAAGGCGGCGGCAGCGGCGGTGGCAGCGGCCTGTCTGACCTGGTAGGAAACCTTGGCAGGCGGCAGCAGCACCCGTCCCTCCTTCCACTGGCTGCCTTGGTGTCCCCGGACCGTCCAGAGGACCTGCGTCCCCTCGGCCTCCGTCCGCAGGTTGACGTGCAGCGCCCCGGCGTGCTCGCCCAGCATGTGGTACCAGAAGGACATGCACAGGTGGCTGTCCGGCGCGGGGATGGGCACGCTGGCCAGCCTCGCCACCTTGTCCCCGTCCTCGTCCTCGCCCGTCCCCCCGGGCGGCTCGCGCTTGCTCAGTTGCACGTAGACGAAGTTGCCCCTCCCGCCTGCAGGGGGCAGCAGAGGACAGGACGAGACGCGGTTGTGGATGATTTGGCCTCACTTTCAAATGATTTTATCCACCAAATCCAAAAAATTCAACGTCCAAACTCCAGGAGTGTTTTTTAAACACACCTTTTCTCTCGGTTTGCTTTTTGCTTTTCAAGGACTCAACGGTTTGAGGGGAAACCGGAGGAACCGAACACACACGACAAGAATATCTGTCGCCACTTCGGGGGCTCGTTTTTCACTCGCGATCCGGAAAAATCAAGGTGAAGCCGTTTGTCTACGAGCGGCTGCTGCCGCCGTCCCGGAAGCATCCATCACGGCGGAGAACGAGGCCGCAGGCCGAGGCTGATCAATCTCAGCGGATCCCTTAAAAAGTCAACTCTCCGAAGGCCGTCGGCTCCTTGACAAGGTCCCCAAACGTGGGCGACGGCGTTGTTAGCATTCCCTGCACCTAGCAGGCTAATGTCACAAACCAGTTTTTCTGGTAAAGGACAGGACTAACACTCCTGGGGGCAGCGTCCGGGAGCTCGGAGGTCCTGAAATGAGCCTCCCTCACCTGTGTGGTTGAAGGTGGGCCCCCTGTGTCCAGCAGAGGCCCCTCCCGGGTGGATGAGCCAGGTGGCCCCCTTCCCGGGCTCCGCCGTCCAGCCGCAGTAGGAGGAGAAGTCAAAGTTGCAGGCGAACCAGATGTAAGCTGCGGCAGAGAGAGAGAGAGAGAGAGAAGTGGGTCAGGAGGTCAGGAGGTCAGGAGGTCGGGAGGTTGGGAGGTCAGGAGGTCGGGGCCAGGGTCGCCCTCTAGTGGTCGCTGCAATCACCCACAAAACCCCGACTGGTTTGACCGAAAGTCCTCCACTGTGCAGGGCGAGTCTCTCAGAGACGCCGTGTTTGGGGGAGGGGCAGGGGGCGTGGCCTCGCCCGTGGCGGCCAGCAGAGCTCCGCCCTCAGGCACAGACGAGCGGAGAAGCTAACCCAGGGCCCTCTGAGTGCTAACCGACACCCGGGAGGCTCCTGTTCCCTCCGTCTCTGCACCTTCACCCCTCTGCTGGCTCCACCCTCTTTTCCCTTCGTTCTCTCCTGGCCTCCGCCTCTTCATCCTCCTCCTCCCCCTCCAGGAACAACGAGGCGTCGGGACGAGCTCACCTGGTATGAAGTCCAGGTTGGGCTCGGTGACGGCGGCGCCTCCTGTCACGGACAGACAGATGGGAAAGTCAGGGGTCAAAGGTCGGGGCTTGGCCCCACCCCCCCGCGCACAACCACACGGCCTCGTCTCGCTGTGAACCCTGAGTTTGGGTGTTTCATTTGAATATTGTCACAGAAATAGCTTTGTAATTTGTGAGGATTGAGCTAAAAATCAAAGCAAACAACAAAGCTGCTGAGTCATCAGCTGGCGTTGGTTACCTGAAAGAATTAGCTCCATTTCCTTCCCAAAAGTTGACTAAAACTTGAATTCAGACGCGCAAAAACGAGTTTTACCCGTCGTGGCGTCGTAGTCGTAGGGGGCCTCGGTCTCGCCGCCGCAGCCCAGGTGGCCGTCCTCGCAGTCCGTGACGGCGGGCGTCGTAGGGACGGCGGTGGGCGCCGCGGTGGTCACCCCGTAGGTGGTCACGGGCAGGGTGGAGGCGGCCGCCGTGGTGGGCGGAGCCGTGGTGATCAGGTCTGAATCCGGAAGGAAACCAGCAGAATCAGAATTAGCTTCCTTCCTGCTAAATGTTAGCTTCACTGCTGTGGCATCAAACCGTATGTCTTTGATTTCCAAGGTTATTTTGTTAGCGACGCATCCGTGACAATAAATAAAGCGCTTCTGTTTCTGACCAACAATATCTAACAAAGGATTTCTTTATTTCTTTATTTTTTTGGAAACAGCACCAACAAATTTAAAAAAAACAGCATATGCAGGTTATGTAAAAGCCACAGATGGTGTTTGTGCAATTAAACTTTGTAAAGAAACGTGTTTGCCAGCTTCTGCTGGCAAAAAAATCCATGAATGAGTGAAAAAACCGTATTTTCTCAGGAGTTCTGGGCGCTTTAGCGAGGCTGTTTGTGGGAGGGCGTAGCGGCTAAATTAGGGAACGCTTGTGGAGAAACGTGGAGGAAAACAGCTTGTTTTGCTGTTGGGAGACGCTGAGACCACAGAGGAGGAAGAAAGGGTCACATGACCACCGTCGCACACCCACCGTCCAGGTCGCAGCCCGTCAGCTCCAGCCGCAGGCCCAGGCCCTCGGCCGTGGCCCGGTCGGGGTAGATCCTGACGAAGCGGGTCCGGACGGCGGCCACCAGCCGCAGCTCCGGCGTGTCGTGGTTCTGGTTCCCCGAGAATATCTGAGGAGCAGAACCGGAGACGCTGGAGCAGCTCAAACACAGCCACAACGCGGCGCCCGTGGCGGACACCCACCTTGGGCCGGGTGCCGTTGTCCTCCCTGACCATGGCCCAGTCCTCCCCGTCCAGGCTGTGACCCACCCGGAACTTCTTCACAAAGACGTTCTTGTCGCGGTGTTTCCCCCCCTGGATCATCACGCCGCTCAGCATCTTCTCCTGCCCCAGGTCCACCTGCAGCAGAGCCCAGAGGCGTCGGTCACCTCCGCCGGGTACCGGCGCCTCCCCCCACCCGGAAACCCACCTGGATCCACTCGTTCCTGAAGGGCTGCTTGGCCTGCTGGCCGGTCCAGCCCGTCCTCCCCGTCAGCAGGCGGGCGTTTTCGGCCACCCACCCCCGATCGGCGCTGGACGAGACGCTGATCTGAGCGTCGGAGATCTGCCCCGACACCATCCCCAGCATCCCCGAGCAGGGGTAGTCTGTGCAGGGGGAGAGAGAGAGCTAACGCCGAGCTAACGCTGACGTCTCTGCAGGAAGCGGCTGCTGGCAGAGGCTCCGCACGCGACCCCGAGGCCACCGGGGCCGCCTCCGACCAGGGAGCCGAACACAAACCAGGATGTTTGACGGAATTAGCGGCTGACGTGGGCGGCTAACCAGGGCGACTGGGACGCCGGCGTCAATCCCTCCGTGACGGTTCCCATGATTCCCTCAGGGAAAGGCTTCACCCAGGAGGGTGGATCGCTCTGCTCCAGATTAGATTCACTTTGGGAACGCGGGAGAAGATCCGTTTGATCCCAGGCGGCCAAAAACGAGAGGTTGCTGCCGTTGGCGCCAACTGCACCTTTGAGTGTTTCTCAGCGTTTATTACAGGCTTTATTCCCCTGTAACCAACGACCGGGACGCCGGCGGGACCGTTTTCAGGCAGCGTTTAGCTAACGTTAAACTTTAATGAGCCCCGCGGTGATAAGGAAGCGAATCCAGGGGATGTGCTAGCAATGCTAAAGCCCGCGCTGACGCTACCTGAGGTCCTGCAGCCGTAGATCTCGAAGCGCATGCAGATGCCTTGCTCCCAGGTCAAGGGGCGGATGCGGACGTAGCGAGCCAGCGTCTGCTTGGGCAGGAAGGCGACGGCCACGTCCGTTGGGTTGTGGTTCCCCTGGAAGATCTGAGGAGGAGGAGGAGGACCCAGATGAAGAGGCGCACCCACCTGACCACCTGTCTGAGGTGCAAAGGTTACCTTCTGCTTGGAGTTGTCCTTCACCGTCACCCAGTCCTCCCCCGTGGAGCTCACGTCCACTCTGTAGGAGCGCACAAAGTAGTGCTTCTTGGTTTCCTTGGAGATGGCCCCCTGCGTGCCGATGGCGGTGACGAAGCGGAGGAAGCCCAGGTCCACCTGCAATCACAGCGGCTGCTCAGCATCACACGCGGGTGCCTTTCAGATCAGCTACATGGAGGTGTTCCCTTCTCTCACCCTGGTTTAGTGCGTCGGAGCGCGCTACCGTGGGAACGGCGGCTGCAGCGATTTCACACTTGTCCACCCGCATCGCTAACGATGCTGTGACCCGCTCGTCATGTGCGAGCGCGACTGTCAGCCTCTGAGAGGCTACAGCAGATGTTCCACACGTTTAGCCACAAATTAGCAGCGTGAGGTTGGCCGAGGTTAGCTTCGCTGGGTTTTCCAGGTTGTGCTCTCTGGCCTGTTGCTAGGCTAATGCTAACCCTGTGGTGACAAACTGTTTAGCCTGTGTTAGCGCGATTAAAGATAAGGCTGCTGTTCAACGAAAACGTCAATTCTGCAGCGCATGCAAACACGCGCGCGCACTCGCACACACGCACACATTCCTTCGCTCTCTATTTAACGGGTCCTTTCAGGCGTAGTTGCATTTGTTGTGAAACGAGACAAACGAGCAAACGCAGCCGTGAGGCGTTCAGGGACCCACCAGTTACGTGTTTGTTTTTTGAGGGGGGGTGGGAGTTAGGTTTTCTTTGAAAAGTGTAAACTTTGAATTGAAACAAAAGTTTGGGACTCTCTGAAGCTGCATTCACACATCCACGAAGGCCTCGTCTTCCTCCTCCTGCTCGTCTGCTTCAGAGTCTAATTTACACCGCAGGAATATTGGCAGACACTGGAAGTCATTTTAGAGTAAACAGAAATCCAGGAAGGGACATGAAGTTCCATTAGAGTAAGTAGTCTAAATGAGCAACAACCCCACCCCCCCAACACCACCCCCCCACCACCACTTCCTGCCAAGCCGGGATCCTGTTTCAGAGGCGATAGTGAGAGAAAAGCTCCATTATTCACGTCTGCTCCCAAGTCTCACTGTTTGCTGAAGAAAGTGTTTCTTCTGAGTGTGTGTGTGTGTGTGTGTGTGTGTGTGTGTGGTCAGGTGGACCCCTGAACATGAATACCACCAGTCTGATTAGCGCCGACGCTCCTCTGGGTTGCTAACATATCTGAGGGTCAAAGATCAGCGCGGCCGCACCTTTATGGCTCTCTGGAGCATCCTAACCCCCCCATCCCTCCATCCCTCCCCCACCTCGGACGGGGTGAACGTGTTCTCCAGATGGAGGAGAGGCCGTCCTTCCTGGTGGCGTCACAAAGAGCCTGGAGACAAACGGCTGGAAGACCAAAAATACCTTCAGGAAGTCTTTCCGGCTCCAACCAAAGCAACCAGGGTAACCAGGGCAACCAGGGCAACCAGGGTAACCAGGGCAACGCTGAGGTCAACGCCACCCACGTCCGCCAACAGGCTTCGCCGCTAACCTCTGTCGCTAACGGCACAGAAGCGTCCCCACCACTTCAGCAACCGTTGCCGGAGACTCTCCAGGCAACGGTTGCATCAGATGAGGCAACGCAACTGATTCAGGGCTCTGTTTCTGAGCGACTCCTGCAGCAACGCAACACCAGCAGACACCATTAGCCTGAAAACAGAAGCTAATAAAAATGCTTCTGGATGAGCAATGAGGGGTTTTTGCGGTGATGGAGGTTGTTGGTGTCGGTGTCCCCTGAAGGCAACACGGTCAGGCTCCGGCCCTGAACCCAGACGCCGAACGCTTCCTGGGCCCCCAGCGGGGCCCCGCGACCCAGAATCTGGCCTAGAAACCCCGATTTCTGGGGCGGGGCCAGACTCCAGGGCGGAACCGCGGCAGATGTTGGCGCATAATAGATGGCGACCCCCTTTCCGGGCGAGGAACGTTCCAGGAAGCAGCGCCGGCTCACCTGGATCCACTCCCGGACAGTGTCGTCCGACGGCGTCCAGCCGTTCTCGTGGTAGTTGAGACGCGATCGTTCGGGCGACCAGTTGGAGTTGTACTGGGAGGAGGCTTTGATCTGCTGGGCGGAGATCTGCCCCGACTCCATGCCCAGCGGCTCCATGCAGATGAACTCTGGCAGGAAGGAAAAACAAACAAAAACATGAAAGGACCAAAGCAGACTTTCAGATGCTAAAAGCTAGCACGCTAAAAAAGAAAACGCAAAGAGAGAATTTCCAGCTAATGAGGCTAAAATCAAGGCGGCTGCTACAGGGTCGCCCGAGAGTTGAAACTTTACAGGCCAGCAGGGAAGGAAGAGGGAAGGGGGGAGGAAACGGAAGATGCCGGAGACTCCGGAGACTCCGGAGTCTCCGGGTCCGAGACGGACACAAACACGCCCACGTTCCCAAACAAACAGTCCCACCCGGACTCTCACCCTGGTCTTCGTGGGGGAGGCTCCTCTCCCGGATGGTGTAGCTGGCGGAGAAGCCCTCCCGGGCGATGGCGTTGTCCGTGGTGATGGTCATGGACAGGATCCCCGTGTAGGAGGTCACACGGCCCGGAGACGCCAGACCGCAGTAGCGACCGATGTGGGGGCCCACTGGGGGGGAGATCAAAGCGTTAATCACTCTGCCTTTTCTAGGTAAAATGCCGGATGGTTGTCCTTGATGTGACTGGAGACTAAAAATAAAGGAAAAGTTTGCTGCAAACGGCTGTGATGTCACAGGGGGCGGAGTCTCTTTCCAAAGCTGGCTCTTTGTTCGGCTGATTGGGTTGAATTTTGGGCAGAGGGGGAGGGGCCAAAGCATCAGACATCCAGCCAATCGGAGGACAGATGGACAGCACATTCCAGAGACGGCCGCCACCGCTTAAGTCATGTGACATCCTGGACACAACAGCTGGTCACAGATTCCATGTTTACCGTCCCCCCGAGTCTGTCCCCTGTCTGTTCCCAGTCTGTCCCCAGTCTGTCCATCTTTTCCGCCTCGTCCAACCTCCCAACCAGCGCACGTCCTCTCTCAGGTCCTCCTGACATTCATCAGTCTATTCTCGCCTCCGCTCCCTCCGTCGCCTCCGTCAGTCAGCGGCGGCGGTCCCGCCTGCGGGGACGCATCCATCCCGCGTTCACCTCCGTCTGCATCTGTCAGCGGGGGACGACCCCCCCTGCTCATTTCTCCAAATTCATCAGCTCTTTTTCCACCTCCTTCCCCGCTGTTTTTCCCTCTTTCCGCCTCACAGGGTTGTTTTTCATCTCTCTGCTTCCCGTTTATTCTGAATTTCCAAACCTTCCTGAAGATTTGGAGGAACAAAATCACCTCAAACCTGCGCTCAGGTTAGCGGTGAGCTAACCGGCGCTAGCCCCGCCCTCCTTCCTCACCTGCGGGAAAGCCGTCCCAGATCTCCAACCAGTCGTATCGGCAGACGGCGCCCGACGGCGGCGTGGGGTCGGACTCCATGTCGAAGCTCTGGAATTCCAGCAGGATCTCGGACATCTGGGGTGCGAAGATCATGAAGGTGCACTCCAGGTTGTTGGGATACTTCTCTGGGAAGCCCGGAGTCTTGATGACGCCCCGCGGAGCCGTGAAGTTGGTGGAACATTCCGGACCTGCGGGGAGAGACGGAGAGACCTGTCAGGGGTCAGAGGTCACACGGTTTTCCCAGAAATGGGATGAGGGGAACTCAGCTTCAGTTTTCACCCTCCTGAGTAACAGTTTTCCATTTTAAATTGGTTCCAACGCTCGATTTTTCTCCGGAACAATGAAGGATTGGAGCGAGTCAACAGACGCGTCATGTGACCAGGTCAGCGGCGCCACAGGGACGGATGAAAGAGAGCGTCGTTCAGGCCTGTTCTCTGTTCACACCTTCACAACAGCGTTAGCGTTTTAAGTCGGAGCATGAAAAAGAACGCACACGCACACACACACACACACATACACACGCACACGAGTCATCCTGCTTTGATCTCAGATTCAAGCATGGAGTTTTGGAACGTTAATAACTGATCAATAAACGATGAAACATGCAGGAAAAAAGAATCAGAGAAGAAAGCTGAAGATCAAAGAATCCTGAGCCCACATCAAAGCCAGAGATCGGAAATGATCTGAGAAAAACGCCAGGAAAATGCACACACACACACACACACACACACACACACACTAGCCAAACCGCAGGGACATGTGTTCCTGCTTTAAAAGGCTGCAGGAGAAGAAGAGAAGCATCACAAATCTGGTCCCCGGCCACTGAAAAGACAGATGATTGGGTGGTCGTCGGGGGGCGGAGTCACGCCATGAGTCACGAGTCGTGTCAGACAGATGTTTGAGCACCTCGCGAAAAGAATACGTGATTCGGACGAAAGTTCCTGCTTTTCAGGAAGATAAAAGAGATGAAGGGAAGAGGAGCCGGAGAAGGTGGGGGAGGGGCCAAACCGGCAGCACAGATGTTTGAAATTTAGATTCACATATTACGTCAGAAAAGAGGGAGAGGGATCACCTCACACACACACACACACACACACACACACACACACACACACACAGACGGACCTCTTCATTTACACTAGTGTCCATCTCATCTGGTCACCACGGTTACCGCCAAGGACAATAAAGCCATTAGCTAAATGAGATTGCTGACTGCACACACACACACACACACACACACACACACACACACACAGTCGAACAGCAACATTAATATTTTTTCCAAGCAAAGAAAAGAAAATGAGAGCATTTAAATTTCTCAGAATCTGTTGCACAAACGTGGGCTAAATCCCAGCTTTGGGATTTAGCATCCCGACGGTGGAGCGGAGCAGCGTCTCCTCCCGCCAGCGAGGCCTCGGGGTAGCACCGGAGACCAGCTGGGGCGGTCTGACCTTGAATCCCCTGGAAAACCTCTGAACTGTCCTTGAAACGCCAAAACGGCGCCCCGCCGGCCCCTGATGTCACCCCGGTGACGAGCACCCACCTGTCTTGAAGACCTCGTAGCGGACGGAGAAGCCGGCGCCGTGCGTCTCGTAGTCGGACACGAACTTGATGAGCAGCTGTCCGCCGGTGGAGATGATGGGAGACGGCGCGATCTTCCCGCAGAACTTCCCCAGCATGGGCGCGCGCTCGTCGCCGCCATTGTACACCTCCACGTAGTCGTACCTGCAGGAGGAGCGAGGGGGAGAAGGTGAGAGGAGGAGCCACAGGTGGTGGGTCCAGGTGCCAAAGAGTGGCGGATCCCGGCGGCGCCGCTTCCGGAACCCACACAGATGCTAATCTTTGCTTCGTTTGGGTTTAATTTACCCGTCAGGAACGTCGCCCAGGCTAGCAAGAAGCTAATTAGCAGGACGCCACCTCCACCTCTCTTTTTTTGTTACTACTTCCTGTCTTTCAGTGTCAAAGTGGCGTCGGCGTCTTCGCGAGTGCGGGGTTGTTGGCGCCGCTGACGCGTGCGCAACTGGGTCATATTTATAGAAGCGAGGTGCGAAAGCGGGAGGCGGCGTTGCGAAAGCGGGAGGCGGCCCCCTGCTGTGGGTGCAGGATCATGAGGCCCCGGGGGGCCCCCAGTGTCCTGCTGGGACCAGAGTCTTCATCCCAGCATCTACATTTAGCCCGTTTGCTAGGGGAGGCTAAAATAAACACTTAGGAATTCATGTTTCTCACACTGCGTTACCATGGAAACGGGAGGCTCCGCCCCTCCAGCAGAAACACCTTCATCAGGAACAAGTTTCCACAGGGAAGGTGACGCCTCCAGAAGACCAAACAAGTCCAACCAAACCAGAAAAATCCAGTCAAACTCCGACTGTAAACACGTCTCTTGATCACATGAGGATGAGCGAGTGAGGGAGCGAGGGAGCGCTGGTGCGCCGCCGCCAGATTTAACGCAGACCAGCACTTTCATTCTTCTCACAAATGAGATCCAGATGGAGACGGGAAACCTTCCCACACATTCCTGCATTCCTGCTCGTCTTGTTCCCAAACTACCGCGGTCCCGCAGACGCTCACGCTGCACGGCTCATTAACGTGTTTGCGGCGGCGCGTTGACACGTACAGCTAGCTCCCGCCGCTCACATCTGAGCACGCATCTGGTAGGTGTGGGAGCGTTTACGGGTCGGGAGCCTCGTCTGAAGCCGCGTTCTCATACAGATCCACCTGTTTTCATCGGATTTCCGCAGTTTTCTGCAGATTCTGGCGGATTTTGACCCGGTGCTGCCGACGGAGACGACAGAAACTCCGTCACGCTAGCCGTTTGTTGTAAACAAAGTTAACAAACAAGTCTGGTAACAATGGCGTCTTTAAATAGACACAAACTCAGTTTCCTCTCAACCGTCTGAGCTGTTTTTGCACCCAGAGGTTAGAAAAACACAGGAAACTCCAGCAGCAGCAGTTTCTGCTTCTTCTTTCCTGCTCTTCTTCTGCCGTCTCACATCTGCTCATCGTTGGGAGAACTCGGTGGCATTTTTGGTTGCTAGCGCAAACCTTCATGAGCATCTTTCTGCGCGTTAGCTGCCGTACAGCAGCATTCCAAAGCGCCACAATGGTTCTTTGAGGCAGCGCATCTGCTAGCATCATCTGTGACGCCACGCTTCCTCTGACCACCTGATGGTCCACCGATATGGGAAAAACACTCCGTTTCCTGCTCCTGCACACACACACCAACACGCACCTTGTAGAGTTAGCGGTGCTCTAACCGACAACCTCCACCTCTGCCGAACATCCTGGGAAAGCAGGTGGAAAGAGGGAAACGCTGAGTTTGCGCTTGCTAAATGGCCTTTTGACGTTAAATCTTCCTCGGATCCACAATTTGAGACAAAAAAGGAGATGTGAAACCGTGTTTGACGCCGTGTGGAGCAAATTCGGAGCAACCGGCTGTCGGATTGTTGACCGATCGGCTGCCAACAGGCGATCAGGCCTCCGCTACGCCGCTCTCCAAATATTACACTCATTTAATCGCGCTTCATTCTCCTGATGACATCATGATTAGAGTGTAATTGTTGCAGACCGGGAGAGGAACTGACGTCGTTTCCGCAGATTTGAACCTTCAACCGAGGTCACTTCTTCTCCAGACAGGCTATCGATTCGTCTTTTGACAGCCTTTCTAGCTTTTGTAGCGCCGGTTACCGTGGCAACCGTCAGCTCTTTGCTCTTTTAAGGACAAGATGACACTCGTCCGGTCGCGTCTGTTCGCTCTGATAAACTTGACGAGGCAGAGACACAGTTTTGCTCCTTAGCCATCAGTCACGATCGCGGCTAGCTGGAAAACCGGAGGGGAGGGGCCTATTCACTAACAGCAGTCGGCCACTAGAGGCTCATTTTAGTGGCGTTATAATGTAAACTATTCAGCTCAGGATGAAAATAATACTATTTTTTTAGAAAAGGGAGCCTAATTAGAGTAACTAATTACCTTTTTCCTCCTGAACACACACTTAGACCATCCGTCCACACACACCACATTTAAACTCGTGACTGAAATTAACCATTTCAAAGCAAGTTAATAGTTCAAGGAGTTCAGGCCGAAATAACAAAGAGCTCTGAAAAACAGGAAGAACGTCGTTAAACACAGACGGGGCTGCACAAACATTCCCGAATCAAGCGGGTCGAGCTCCTCAGGTTGGATCCGCTCATCCTCACCTCGGTCAGGCCACCACCAGCCTGCAGGGAAATTAAAAGGCAGAAGAGGAGGAGGTGGGATTTGTTCTCATTTCCAGGCCCTAATCTGACAGACGAGGGGAAGGAACGCCGCTTCCCCGCCGCCGCCTGCAGGGTTTAGGGACCCCGAAGGATAAAATGAGATTTGGAACAAACTCTGTGGGGTTTAATGCGGAAAGAGTTGCGAGTTTCAAAGTTTCAAGCGGAGCAGAGTCACTTTTATTAGGGTCAGAGTGAAGCAACGATACACGCTAGCCGCAACCAGCGCGGTGCTCCTGGGAAACCGGAGCCCCAAACAAACACGGACGGACGTTTCTCCGTCTGTAGCTGACAGATTTGAGGGGAAAAGGCCTTTAGTGACCCGGCCCTCCCTCCGCACCTCTCTGACACCAGCGGGGATGAAGCAATAAACATGGCGTCGCTTCCACTGCGCTCTGACATGCGTTAGCCTCGACACGTTCAACGCACGCACCGTTCTCAGGTTACACCCAACATGTGACATTCGTTAAGCGCCCAGAACAGAGCGCGTAGCGTAGCGCTAACCTGGGCTGATTATTCAGACGATAAGGATGAAAAATGAGCCCAAGACAAAAAAAGCTTGAACGTGAGAAAGACAGTTTTCCCTTAAAAGGTTGTTCTGGTCGGTCTGATTGGACCCACGCCTGCGTGACCACGCCCATTTCCGTAGCGATTCCTGTTCACTCAGCAGGCTGATTAAAAAGAAGAGAGCCGGTGGCTCATGTGAGTCCTGAGTCACCAGTGTGTTCCTCAGAGAGCCGAGTTTCACACACACACACACACACACACACACACACACACACACACACCCACAAACACCAGCGCTCCACATGACCCAAGCTACCAGCTCCGCTTGGTTCTTCCTCTGCTGCATAGTGTGTGTGTGTGTGTGTGTGTGTGTGTGTGTGTGTGTGTGTGTGTGTGTGTGTGTGTGTGTGTGTGTGTGTGTGTGTGCAGTTGTTTTGCATATCAGATTTGGCAGGTTTCTCCGTGTGTGTGTGTCTCAGTGGGAGGTTATCACTGGGGCATTTCCTACACAGACAGATACCATTCCACTAAAAGTTGAGAAGAAAAAAGAACTGAACTGTTCGTGTGTGTGTGTGTGTGTGTGTATGTGTGTGGTGGGATGGGGGGTCGGGTTTCCAGTTGAGCATATTTAAACTGACAAAGCCTCCCTTGGCGCTCGTCTTCCTCTGGGAAGGTCAAAACACTGTTGGACCAGCCAGCTGACCTTTGACCCCCGTGTCCCGGCGCTAACCGGTCCCAAGCGTGACATCGAGTCTTCACGGACGTTTCCACAAAAGGGCCCAACTGTGAACCGAAGGAGCCACATAAAACCCTCCATCTGGCTCTGGTGACTCCCCAGAAGCCACAAACGGCCGTCGGCTCCACTTTTAGCCGCATTTTCAAGCAGGAGAAGCAGAAATTTCCAAACCGCCACATGCAGAGGCCGTTTTCAGAGTTTTAACTCTTCGGGATCCTGTGAGAACCGAGTGCGAAAGCCGCAAAAACACCCCCCATAAAAACAAAATGTAAAAGCGGCTGATTCGTGAATCCTGGAAGTGTGAGGTGTTTGCTAATCTGGCCTCTGACGCGCAGGAAATGCAGAAAAATGCAACAATTCCGCAACTGAAACAGGAACCTGGCCTCTAGGCTTCTAGACACTTTAAAAGTGTCCTTCCTGTTTGTAAAAGACCAAAAAGTGCCAGCTAGCATGCTTACAGCTAAACAAAAGCAGGGTGCATATTCAAAAAAACAAACTAGCTAAAAGGTTTCCGGAGAAGATGACAAGGTAAAAACACCCTGCCGGGCACTTTGCCGGGACAAAATGCCCTTTTGACTTGTCTCCAATTCCACCGACCAGCTGGGAAGCCGGATTTTACCAACATGAGCTCCTGGGTTTGCGTCAGCGGCGCTCACGCTAGCCACGGTTCCAAACAGAGCTTTCCCGTCACCGTAAAAGCCAACAGTGTTAAAGCAACCGTGTGTTTCTGGAACATCTGGAGCTCATCAGGGCCGTGTTGCGGAAAACCCGGAGTTGTCGTTGTTCCCGTTGTTCCATCGGCTGGTAGCGGATTTCGCCTCGGACATCGGGAATGAGCGGGGCGTTGTCACGGCGACCGCTCGGGCCACGGTCTTCTTCTTCTGTCGGGGACGACAGCTGATTCATGCAACGCTCGGGAATTCCAACTGTTTGGAAAAGCGAATCCAAACTATCTGGAGTTGCACAAGAGAAACAATAGCGGGATCTAAAGTCCCAGCCTTTTTTTCTTCTTTTGTTAGACAAATATTTGCTGCGGCGAGACGAGAGGCAGACGGCGAACGTGGCGGCGGTCCAGGAAGCCAAGCAAACATCGTGGTGCCCAGGAAGACGGAACGAGCCGGTAAATAACCCAAACACGCTAACGATGGAACCACATGTTCGGATTCCCCAGCAGAAGCTCCACCAGACCCTCGGGAGGCATTCCACAAGCTCCCCCCACCAGGCAGAACCCCTCCACGCCGGCAGGGGGCGGTGCTGGTGGAGGGACCGCCCACACGGGTTCAAAAACGCTGCCTCCTGTTGTTCTGCTGGTAACCGTGGCGACACAAGCGTCCAGGTTCCTTCCACAAGTCCTGATGCCAACTGCTCCGACAGCGTTCCCACACTCTGGCTCCGAAATCTGGAGGAACCGACCTGGAGCAGCGCCTCCGCCAGGTCCTGAACCTCATCCAGCGTTTCCCCGTCGGTGGGAGGAGGAGGAGGAGGAGGAGGAGGAGGAGGAGGATTTTCTCTCAGGCGGAACATTTATGTCCAACAAAAACAACAAAGTCATTAAATGTTGTTGGAGTGTCGACTCCAAATAAACAAACGAGTGGACGGGATTTTGACCCGATTCCCAGGGTTATTTTAACACATGAAACCTGGAAAAACACGGAAAAAGCCGGTAACCCTGGAAACCCAACAAGCTACAGAGCAGCCAGGTTTGATGACGCCGCTGTTTTGATTTGCCGCTGCAGGCCTGGAAAGTACAGCCATCTGGGCGGGGAAGGGGGGGGGGGGGGGCAAGGGTAAAGGCTGAATACAAGATGCTGTTGCCGTGACGACAGCTGAGGCCACGGAAAATTGGCGAGGAGGCATGGATCAGGTTGGTGCTGCACCACAAACTGGAGACCAAACGTGTTGATCCGCTGCTCCGTCCATCCATCCCTCCATCCATCCACCCATCTGCTGCTGAGATTCCCCACCGTTTGTGTCTCGGTGTTCCGGTTGCTACGGTAACGGACAGAAAGCCGTGGTGTCCGTGAGAGCTTCAGGCTTTGCCAGCAGATCCTCGTGTGGGCGGAGTCAGTTCAGCCACCTCCGACAAGCTTGTCCCAAATTATCCCCGCTGGCGCCGTCGCGCCACTGCTCCGTGTCCCTGCGCCCGGCAGGGATTCTCCGCGTGGGTCACACGTTTCCGGACGCGGGTGGGAGCCGTCCTGGTGCTCCTCCAGATTGGCTCTGAGGATCCTCACACGTCCGGACATGAGTGTTGCCGCTTTCTGTTGACACCAGGGAGTGAAAAAGCGGGAATGCATCACGGCCGCGTTCCTCTTCCAGCTCAGCGTTCCGGCCCTCCGTCCAGTTCCGGCACTGAAGACTCGGGAAGCGACTGGGAAGAAGCCAGTGGAGTCAGACTAGTGGATCTCCACCGCTCCAGCTTCCTGGTTGGTCCCGCTCCCAACCGCGGTCTAGCCATCTCCGGCAGACCGCCACATCCAACACCTAATCCCGGGAAACTGTGAGGTGGGACGGCGGTCTGGCCGAGGCCTCAGCGGCATTTTCCAAACATTTGACTTGTTCCCAAAGACAACAGGCGCTGCTGCCAGCGGCTGGATGCAAACTCCCACCACAAACAAGCAAAACCCAGCAGATCCGAGGGATCAGGGCCGACGGCGGCTTGTGTGTGTTCTCACCGTTGGCGTTCACAAACGTGTGTGTGTGTGGCAACAGCCGGTCCCGGTCCGGAGGCCCCGAAGCTCCTGGACCGTTTAGGAACCGACTGGAAGTGATTCTTCGTTTTAGTAGGTTCTTTTACGACGGTGTTGAGATCATGGATGCTGCAGAGGCCTCCCCCCCCCCCACACACACACACACACACACCCCCACCGTTTATTGGTCCCCCGGCGGTGAAACGTGATCCCGAGCGTTCCGTCTGTAGCGGAGCGGCCTGATTTACACGGAGGCGTTTATGGAGCTTTAAAACAGAAAAAGGACAGAGGAGCCGACACAAAAACAGGCTTATTTATGGAGAAGAGCAACACGAGGGCCGGACGCGCACAATCAGGAGTGTGTGTCAGGGTCAAACCGGGTGTGTGTGTGTGTGTGTGTGTGTGTGTGTGCGTGTGTGTGTGTGCGCGCGCGCGCGTGTGGAGGGGGGGCGGGGGGAGTCGGGTTTAAAGATGATTTGTGACGCATGTTTGAGTGTATGTGGAAAGCTTTTGGATATAAAAGTGATTTTTAACAGGGTTTTAGTTTAAAACGGAGCTAAAACCGAATAAAGATGAACCCAGCGGCTGATTTACAGCTTCCTGAGGTGACAAGAAGCAGGTCGATGGATTTCACCCACGTTTGTAAAAAAAGAAAGAACAGGCGGTTTTTCTGTCCTGAGCTACAAGCATCAAAAGCTGCTGCACCAGAGAAAAGATGGAAGCCATCAAAGTTCTTTTTCTCTGGATTTAAGAACCTGATCAGCGATCAATTTCAGGGTGCGCAGACGTTACTGGCCGATAGGTGGCAGAATTTCACCCTGTTTCCAGGCAGGATACCAGGAGAGAGAGAGGGAGAGAGAGAGAGAGGGAGAGAGAGGGAGAGGGAGAGAGAGAGAGAGAGAGAGAGAGGGGGAGAGAGAGGGAGAGAGGGGGAGAGAGAGAGAGAGAGGGAGAGAGAGAGGGAGAGAGGGAGAGAGAGAGGGAGAGAGGGGGGGGGGGGGGGCTCTTATTTGCATTCTCTTTCCCCCAAATAAAAATGCGGGTTAAATTTTATCAGTTTTTTTTGGCCGGGCTCCGGGGCCGTTTTCCCCCCCCCCCCCTGCTGGGGGGGCGGGTAGGCCCCCGGGTACCCCGGGGAGGTCAGGTACTCCGCGTCGTGGTTCTCTTTCCCCCCCCCGCTTTTTTTTGCAACAGAGGGAAAAAATTTGCTCGGGGGGGGGAAAAAAACGGATTTTTCAGGGGGGGGGAAAAAAATCGGGAAAACGAATGGGGGGTTTGGGAAAAAGCGCCTAAAAGGTGGGGGGGGGGATAAAAAAAAGGGGGAAAAACGTTTCCGTCCAAAATCACCCGCGCCCCCCCAAAATTTGCCCCACGGGGTTTTTCCGGGGTCTAACCTAACGTGCCCCCTTCCCCCCCCCTGCCAAAAATTTTTTTCTTTTTTCCCCCCCCCCCCCCGCTAAGGGGGGCCCCCCCCCCCCCCCCCCAAAAAAAAAAGAGCGGCCCCCCGCACGGAGGCCACCCCCCCCCCAAAAAAAAAAACCCCCCCGGGAGCGGAGAAAACCCCCCAAACCCCCAAAAAACCCCCCCCCCCCAAGAAAAGCACCCCCCAAAAAAAAAAAAACCCCAAAAAAACCCCCCCCCCCTAAAAAAAAAAAAAAACACCCGGGTTTGACCCCGGGAAAAAAAAAAAAAAAAACGCCCCCCCAAAAAAAAAAAAAAACCCCCAAAAAAGCCCGTGTGCAAAAAAAAAAACCCGCGCGCCAGAAAAAAAAGAGGGGGGGAAAAAAAAAAGAGCGAAAAGAGGAAAAAAAAAAACCCGGGGTGCGGAGGAAAACGCCGAGAAAAAAAGGGGAAAAAGAGAGGGGGGAAAAAAAAAAAAAAAAAAAAAAAGGGGCAAAAAAAAAAAAAAAAAGGGGAAAAAAAAAAGGAGAGAAGAGAGGGAGAGAGGGGGGGGGGGGGGGTTCTTTTACTTGCAGTCTCTGTCCTCCAGATCAAAATGCGGGTTGAAGTTGATCAGGATCTTCTGGCCGGGCTCCGGGGCCGTGATCACCCACACGCACTGCTGGGAGGGCGGGTAGGCGCCCGGGTAGCCCGGGGAGGTCAGGTAGTCCGCGTCGTGGATCTCGATCTCCCCCCCGCATTTATCTGCAACAGAAGGCAGAAAGTTGCTCAGGCGGCGGACAGAAACGGACTTCTCACGGCGGCCGAGCAGCATCCGGATACCGACTGCGGCGTTTCGGTCAAAGCGCCTCAAAGCTGCGGCGGCGGATCAATAAAAGCGGCAGAAACGTGTCCGTCCACAATCACACGCGCACAGCTCAAGAATGTGCGCGACGACGGTGTTTCACGGGTCTGAACCTGACGTGCGCCGCTTCTCCTCCGACCTGCCACAAACATTCATTCCTATTTTCTCCACTAAGCAGCTGCGTGAAAGTGCGCGGAGCCCTTCGAGCCTCGCCGCCAACGTGCGCGTAAAAGCGGCCAAACGTGCGCGGATGGCAGCGCTGGCGCAAACTGTGTCAAAGCTCCTGGAAACAGCAGCAAATATCAGGTTCCGAAAGAGTCCCGGCTCAGATCGGCGCGGCTCGAGGCCGTGAACAGGTGTGCGCGCACAGGTGAGACGCAACAAATGAGCCCGACGGGTCGCGCGGTCCACACCTACCGGTCAGAGCCAGCGAGGCGGCCGCCAGCACCTGGCCGAGGAGGAACAAAAGCCAGCCGGCGCGCATCCTCAGCCCCAGCAACACGCACATTCTGCGGCGGACAGCGCGCACGCAGCGCGGGGAAGAAGGTCCGGGGAGGCGAAAGAGGGAGAAAGCGGCTAAAGGGGCTGCTGGGGGGTCCCCGGCATCCTCCGAGCGGCCGATCGGGGCTCCGCGGCCGGAAAGGGACAAGTTCCAACCTCCAGGAGGGGAGAAAATAATCCAAAGGTGGGAAAAAGGGAAGAGAGAGCAGAGAGAGAAAGCCCGTGGTCAGCCGGGATGGTCGAACCGCAGCGGAGGACAAATACTTCCAGCAGGAAAATGTCAAAAGAGGAGAGAAACGAGAGCGAAGCGGCGGCGCGCTGCTCTCCGGATCTCCGCGCTCCAGCTCCGTCCGCGTCCGCGTCCGCGTCCGCGTCTGTCGGACCGGCGGAAAACGTCAGGAAAAGGCGCTGCGAGCCGCGGAGTTTCCACTCCCCGAGCCGAGACACTCCCCGGACGCGTCTGCGCGCAACCAGCAGCGAGCGACCGCTGCGAGGGGCTGGAGCAAACTGACACCGGTGCGCCCTGCGTGCGCTCCTCTGGCGCCGCGCACGCACGGGCGGGCGTGCGTCGGGAGCGCACGTCCGATCTTTTCAGAAAAAAGAAGAGAGAGAAACGCGTCGGCTTCTTGCGGATGACCCACATCCGAGTTTGGGCCGCTGACCCGCTCCGCGCCGGTCACGTGACGCGGCTTTCGCTGAAGGAGGCGCAGCAGAAATCAAAGCATGAAAGGACCCTTTGAGACACCCTGGCTTTAAAAATAGAGCCGACTTTTAGCGCCAATCCACGACTTTCCGGAATCAGATGAGAGATCTGGGAGCTTTTCTGCGCGAATTCAGAGTTTGAAACTAAATTCCGGCTTAAAACCAAACAAAACGGTACTCTCACTTGGTGCGCGTGCACGTGCGCGGCGAGGGCAGGGAAGAGCTCGCAGTCTGATTGCTGGTGCGCGAGCCTTCCACAACTATTATTCCATCTTTATGCTAAGTGCCTCCAAGTATTCAGTCATTAATCAGGATTTAATAAAAGGCCAATAACAGTGTAATAAATCACGCTAATGCCGCTTTTCAGTCCTTATTTATGGGGACCGTGTTTGCGTTGAGGCGAGGGAGCTTTTAAAGCTGCAGCAGCCAGAAGAAACCTCAAACCGGCTCCTCTCGGGCCCGTCGGGGTCGGCTAACGTAGCACCAACGGTTCGGGCGCTAATCCTGATTAGCCTTTTCCAGCGGGCTGGTTGGGAATAACGGCACGTTGGGATTGCTGCGATTAGGCGCAGGTACGGCTGCAATTACAGGTGACACCATCATTAATCGTCAGGAGGGGAGAAAGGAACACACACAAGAGCCGTTAGCGTTAGCTTATCATCAACGCACCTGAAGAAGGGCTTCTTTATTTCACGCCAATAAAGCCAGCCGGAGCCGCCATCAATCAATTACTGCGGCGTCTTAGCGTGCGCGGTTCGCCATTAATCACATCAGAGCCACCAGGCTGTGACGTGCACGGCAACGGCAGCACAGGTAGCACGCCGAAACTATTAGCAGTAGCTAAAACACGCCCAAGGTGCCGGTGTCCGTGGGTTGGAGGAGCATGTGCACGAAAACATGTACATGCACCGAAACACGCACGGAAGCGTGCACGGACAAAAATGTATTAGAACACAACACAGGGTCACGACCCCCCGGATAAGATCGCAGCGCCTGGATTCGCTCCAGGGCACCTCTGGTTCTCAAGTTGGTTTATCCCTCACACACACACACACACACACACACACACACACACACAGTTCCAGCTCCCAGAGGTTCACTGTTGTCACCAAGGAAACGCCCTGAAACAAGAACGCCATGACAACAGGCTGACACGGGCGTCCAGGTGCTGACAGCTGTTGGGTTAGCGCCCCCGTTAGCTTGCAGCGCTGCCCTCTGAAGCTCCTCCCACTGGACCCTCGTCCAAACAGCTGACGGATCCACCCAGCAAGAGACCGACCGGTCCGAGGATTCCAGTCAAGGATCTGACTGATTTTGGGGATAAAAGTCTCTCTTTTATCAGCATAGATGAAAAAGTTAATGACAAAACCAAACAAGGGTTTCTAGTTGTAATCCAGATTCAAATCTGCTTTGATCTGTGTCAGGTTTTTGATCGTTTTAATCTGTGTTAGGTGTTTAATCTTCCCTTTGATCTTTGTCTGAAATGCCACCACCATTGGAGCTTCAGGGTGGAATTAAAGGGGGGGGAGGGAAAAAAAGAGGAAAGAAAAAACCATCAATCAATTACTGTGGCGTCTTAGCGTGCGCGGTTCGCCATTAATCACATCAGAGCCACCAGGCTGTGACGTGAAGGCAACGGCAGCACAGGTAGCACGCCGAAACTATTAGCAGTAGCTAAAACACGCCCCAAGGTGCCGGTGTCCGTGGGTTGGAGGAGCATGTGCACGAATACCATGTACATGCACCCAAAAACCGCACGGAAGCGTGCACGGAACAAAAAAATGTATTAGAACCACAAACAACGGGGGTCAACGTACACCCCCCGGGATAATGATCGGCAGCCGCCCTGGATTCGCTCCAGGGCACCTCTGGTTCTCAAAGTTGGTTTATCCCCTCACACACACACAACCACACACACACACACACACACACACACACACACACACACACACACACACACACACACACACACACACACACAGTTCCAGCTCCCAGAGGTTCCCTGTTGTCACCAAGGAAACGCCCTGAAACAAGAACGCCGTGACAACAGGCTGACACGGGCGTCCAGGTGCTGACAGCTGTTGGGTTAGCGCCCCCGCTAGCTTGCAGCGCTGCCCTCTGAAGCTCCTCCCACTAGACCCTCGTCCAAACAGCTGCACGGATCCACCCAGCAAGAGACCGACCGGTCCGAGGATTCCAGTCAAGGATCTGACTGATTTTGGGGATAAAAGTCTCTCTTTTATCAGCATAGATGAAAAAGTTAATGACAAAACCAAACAAGGGTTTCTAGTTGTAATCCAGATTCAAATCTGCTTTGATCTGTGTCAGGTTTTTGATCGTTTTAATCTGTGTTAGGTGTTTAATCTTCCCTTTGATCATGCAAAAAGTGTAAAAGAAACAAAAGTAGCCGAAAAGCCTCGGTTCCCTCAGTAGCGCTAGCATTGCTCGCTTTAGCTTCCCGCTTAGGAGTGATGATCAAAATGTCGTAGATGCAATTTTATTACAATAAAAAAAATCTCCATTTCTTTGATCTAATAAAAGCTTGTTTACAAGATGAACCAAATTTAGGCTAAATTAGCGACTTTCTCTTCCGTCCTGCTGCACACGCGATGTGCTTTAAACGCTCATTTGTTTCATCAAAGTGAGGACACAAAAGAGAGATAAAAGCCTGGATGTATCGATCTCATTTAGATAATCTGCAACTTCACATCTGAGAACAAAGAAAGAAGGCTGAGGATGAGCAAGATAAGGATGCACAGCCGCGGAGGTGAGGAGAAAACAGTCGGGGATTCTGGATTCAAATGAAACAATGTTTTTCAAGGCGGAAGATCAAAGCATTCGTTGCAAACATCAAAGCAAACTAAATTAGGATGAAACCAGCAGAAAACGTTGGCTCACTGGCTGCTACCAACGAGCTTCCTTTCCTAGGGATGTTTTGATCTTTGGGGGTTTTTACTTTCATCTGTAAGTGAATTTCATAAAAAGCGGCAGGGTGAGAGGCTGCCGATCAATACTTGAACACAAGTACTTTGGTTTACTCCCGTGCGCGTGTGCGTGCGTGCACGTGCGCTGGCTGCTACCGACGCCAGACGGCTAACAGTCTGGAGTTTGATGGCGTCTGGGAATGTTTTACACGGCTCGCCGGCGCGATGCATTATGAATGAGGAACTCCTCGCAAAAACACCGGTTGTGCTTCTGTCTGACTGTCCGTCGCCGCTTTGATCCGACTGTTTCTATTTCCTGTAATAGTCACACTCTAAAAAATGTTTGATTTGTTTTAAAAACACCAACATACCCTTTTTTTTTACAGCGTGGTTAAAAAATGTACAGAAACCTGTCAGTTGACAGTTTGACCCCCCCGGTGATTCACACACACGCTCACACAGAGATCTCATCTCTTATTTAGACAGTTTATTGTTTCATATCACACACACACACACACACACACACACACGCGCGCAGACCTGCCGGGACAGACGTGATTGGATGTTCCAGCAGAACACCTTCTCTCCTCCACCTCCAGCGCTCATATTTCCTCCCGTTCCCACAGACGTCTTCCTCCATGATTCAATATCGATTTATTGTCGCTCCGCATGACGGAGGAAGACGCCCGGAGACGGGCGGAGCCATACGGACGCTGCGGGAAGGAGCAAGAGGGAAAATGACCAGAGAGAGGCGTTATTAATGTCATCAGCCTGGAAGGACGGAGTCCGGAAGTAGAGGGGAATTTTCCCTCCGGGATGAAGATCAAACATTCCCCGGGTCAAACCGAGTCACTTTGTCCACTCGTGGAGCAAATGAAGTATCGGGACGGTCTCCTAGGCAACGGATGGACAGTAAAGCAGTCTTTCCGGTTGGTCCTCGTTGGTTTGTGAGGAAAGAGAAGCCTTTGAGGACGTTTCTGGGACTGTTTGGTGTCAAACATGATGGGAATTTCTGATCCGGGCTCCGGTGGGCCTGCGGTTGCCATGGTTACCGCCACCCATGACCTCTGACCCTCGTATTTTACAGGTGCGCGAGGTTGAGGACGAGTGTCCTCCGTTCCCAACATGCGCAGAACAACAACAATTTGGGGGGGGTCCGACGCCAGGTCGGGGCCTCTCTCCTCTCCCAGTTGCCACGGCAACCGCTCAGAAGTGTTGCTGCGGCGCGCTGGTGTTGTTTACCGCTGGCTGGAGCTGCGATCCCTGTCACCTTCCTGTCGTGCCGCCTGCCGCTCCTCTGGAAAAGCGGATCCAACCCCGGCCAGGATGGGAAGCGGCGAGAACGCAGATACGCACCATCACTGCGTCTCTCGCTGCGCCTGTCAACAGGTGAGCAGCGCGAGTGCCTCCTTTATGCACAGAGAGTGGTAGGACTTGAGTGTACCCTACCACACACACGCCCACACACACACCACAGACGTGTGTGCCGACCCATTGTCATTTTTCCAACCCCCCCCCCCCGAATGCACCACCCCCACCCATCAGTCAGACTGTAATTGGCTGTCCATTCCGCCAGAGTTCATTTGCCGGTTCCGGCTGAAGTGTTTACCAGATGTCTGTGTGTATCGTTAGCGTGATCAGGTCGCCGTTAGGCTAATTTATTAGCGTCATCCTCCGGCTGCTGGTTGTCTCCCGAGGTCACAGCTTCCCAAACACACGCAAACATCACCTCGACCTGAGTCTGGGTTCTGGTTCCAGACCCTGGTCCTGGTCTTTGCTAGCCGCCGGCCTTCTGAAAGCTTTATTAGTAAGCGGAGCGGCGCCGCAGCTGGATTAGAATTCCCATCCTGCCTCAGCCAGCGAGCCGAGTCTATTCAGGGTTTGATTCCTGCTCACGGCTGGAAGTAGCATCGACTCTCAGCATTAATAGAGTCGCCGCCGCAGCTCTGAAAACAGCTCCTCCGAAGGCCGGCGGTGTAGGTCAGAGGTCACCACGTGACCCGGGAGGTCGCTCCATCTTTCCAGGATCCATTCCCCATCATGTGTTCAGCCGGGTGAAGACACGCCTCCGACGAGCCATACCAACTAACATGCAGAGGCGCCGATTGTTGCTTCCTGCATCTGCATCCCTGCGTCCCGCCACCCTCGCCATCCCAGACTGACCCGGAGCGACGCTTCCTGCTCATCCCACAACTGCGGCTTTTACACCAACAGCTCAGCGTTTTCGCATGTAATGCTGTTACATGGCGCCTAATCCCGACCAGGACATCTGCGAGCAGCGACAGACACTTGATGGAGGAGACCTGGAGGCGGGGCTTCACACACACACACACACACCCAACACACAGTGTGTTGGGTGAGGAGCTGAGGGACTTCCAGGAAACCTGCCAGAGCCCCCCAGAGGGCACAGGCTGGTGTGTGTCTGCGCCAGCGGATGATAGCAGCCGGGAGGCAGACGGTGTGTGTGTGTGTGTGTGTGTGTGTGTGTGTGTGTGTGTGTGTGTGCATGCATCCATGTGGGGAAATAATCAGACATCAGGCAAACAGGAGTATCTGGATCTTTATGCTAATGAGCAAAAGTGGACTTGGGTTTCTGTCGAGTTCCAACCGACCAGAACCGGTTCCGAAGGTCCGACTCTTTCATTTATAAATGATCCGAGAAAAGGTTCTGGGTTCATCTGGACTTCTCAATTTTCATTTGGAAAACGTTTCGCCTTCTATCCAAAAGGCTTCATCAGTTCAGAACAAAACCTTTTCTCGGATAACTATGACCTGGATGACTGAGAACCTACACAGACATTTATAAATGATCATTTTGTTGTCTACATGCACCGATACGTATCAAACCCCACGACCTGCTAATTTCTTTCGGACCCAAATCTGCGAACTTCTCCTCACGTCTGACACGTGAAGAAGATGAAAGAACCTCAAAGGAACCTTGAAAGTGCTGGAAACGGTCGCATCCGTCACGCTCACGTCTGATCCAGGTGAGAACTGATTTGGTTGAAGGAGCTTCTGGTGGAAAGGTGTAATTTTCATACCGCTGAGATTCCGAATCAGCGCCGGCGGAGGCGGACGCCCTCGACCGCGTCGGTAAACACTGGTTTCTACCGGAAGCCGACCAAAACTCCCTCTTCAGTGGTGAAAAACCCGCCGCCGCTGCAGATTGCAGGGAATCTTCTCTGTTTATTTTTCATCCACGACCCAGAACATGGTGATCAAACAAACCTGAAAGAGCAAAGATCAAAGCAGCAGGAGGAACCAGACGAGTTCCTTCTTCAAACCAGGAGGGAGAAGAACTCGGCGCTTCCGCTCATTTCTCCAGGTTACAAACAGCCGGTAAGGACCGGAGGGCCGCCGAGATCTCTGTCCTGGCTCAGCAGGCGTCCTCATCTGGAGCTAAAATTAGCCGCGGCTCTGCGGATGCCCGCTGTGGTGGTGGTGGTCCCCATCTGTCTCCTAGACGCAGGTCGGTGTAACCACGGCTCTAGATCTTTCATCTACCCATTTTTAGCTCGTTTTCAGAGAAACCGGACCGTCCGGACTGTCTCCCCCCAGCTGTTCACGTTCTGCCTTTAAGCAGTTCAACTTCAGCCGGTTGCTACGGGCAACATCTCCGACACGAGCCGGCTCTGGGGAGACCAAACTGGGACAGAAACCAATGCCCGAGGAGGAAGAGTGGAACTGCATTTGCGTCCTTCCATCCATACATCCATCCATCGTGGAAACCACCCTAAGTGGCTTTAATGGGATGCGGCTGCGGTTTTTGGGAATGCCGGCCTGGGGAGCAAAGCTCCAGCTCCCTCGGCGGGCAGCGTGGCGGCTTTGGTGGCCGTCGGGATGAGTGCTTTTTAATCAAACGTGCACCACTGGACATGAAAAGAAGGCGGGATGAAAGGCTAAATAGGCCTGATGTCGTCTCCCTCCATCAGAGCAGTCGCTTCCAAAGCCATCAGGGGAGGTAATTACTTCCAAAGGAGCGGATTCATCACGCCGGGATTAACCGGAATCCACGTTTCCTCGGAGACGGTCAGAGAGATCCGGCGCGTCAGCGGAAAGCGGAGCGCGCTCCGTGGCGAGGCAGCGTGGAACCCAGACGTTCTGGAACGTTCCCCTCAGCTCCGCTTTTGTGGATTTCTCTCGTTAGCGTCAGAGTACCAAGCGGAAGTTTTTCTGGGTGTTGCTCGGATGCAGGATCCCGCACGTCTGCTTTAGCTCGCAGCAAAGTCACCACACTCGTCAGCTGACAGCGGCGCGCACACACACACACACACACACACACACACACACCAGCGTTAATCTACTGATGTTCATCAAATCCTCCCACTTTGTTTGGGGATAACATCAGTTACATGATCCAGCCGGCACTGGTTGGGAGGGATTAGCACCCAGTCTGTTTCCCAGCTGGCGGCTGACTGGGAACCAACACGTGTGTGTGTGTGTGTGTGTGATGCACAAACGTTCGGCTGCTGAGCGATGCCGACCGGTCGACAGCAGGAATCATGGTTAAATGAGAGGGCAGCAATGCTAGTCAGTGCCGCTCGCTGTAAAATCAAAAAACTGACGCCTTTATGTCTGCGATACCACGGGTTGCCTGAGGGGGCAGCACCGAGCACAACTCTGAAAAGTGTTAACACGTTCCATTGCCCCACCCCAATTTAAGCTCCAGGCACATTTTATTTAAATTAATTTGCATTTATATATGTACGACAGTTCGCAGCAGCCCTCCCTCCCATCCACACACACACACACACACACACACACACACACACACACACACACACACACACACTCACACACACTCACACTCACTCGACCTCCTACCCTAACCCTAACCCTCCACCATCCAGTATGCAAATGGTAATTAGAAATTGATGTATTGCAGGAGGGTTTAAAGGCATCCCGGGGGGAACTTTGTCCGTAAGTCTGAGAATCCTCATTGACGGTGTAGCTTCTGTAGCCCAACATGTCTAGAAAAACGTCTCAAAGCCAAAAGAGTTTTGAGAAAACACGTCGACCGGACAGATAAACAGAAGAAGTAGGCAAACCTGAGGCCCAGGGGCCACATGTGGCCGAATGAGCTATTTAACCCGGCCCGCAGAGCCTTCGCAATCAGAACTAACATGTCCTCTCAAGAAGGTGGGGCCAAACATCATTAACAGCTTCATCACGGGTTTTTAGCTAACCTCTGATCATTTGGGGAGTTAGCTTTCTGCTCCACCTGGCTGGCCGTTCTTCAAGATCAAGAACCTGGGGTGGCCCTTCAGGCTAAATAATTACCCACCTTTGGTTCAGAAGAAGCTCCAACTCTGATGCTGTTGTTCTCCTCCTCCGGAGGTCAGGATGGTTTGAGGACGGCAGGATCTGGAGAATGTCTGGAGGGAAAACAACAAATTAGCTTTGAATTAGATTTGACGGAGGGGTGATTTTTGTGATCTGACTCTCAAGCTGCCCTCCTGCGCTGCCGAGCTGCTAGCCAAGCTCAGCTGGTTTAATAATGGCATTACAAGCTGGGTTAGCGGCCTCGTGCTAACACGGAACGCAGCAGAGCTGAGTGACACTCTGGGGTTCTAAAAAAGGAACCGGCGAGATCGAATTAAGGAGGCGTTTAACCGTTTTACACAGCAGACTGACGTCAGCAGCGTTATGAAAGCAGCCAGACAAAAGGAAACATTCATGAACTCTTCTGTGTGTGTGTGTGTGTGTGTGTGTGTGTGTGTGTGTGTGTGTGTGTGTCCAGATTCGTCCCCTTTTCCACAGGTGTTAAAAGGTTGAGGTAAATTATCTCATTACCAGCATCAACGGACAGAAATGGAGGGAAAAAGACTCAAACTTTGATTTTTTTTTTATTTCCTGATTTCAGACGACCAAGCTCAAATCACCCAGTTTAAGCTGAAAGAACGAAAGCACGCTCGTTCCTTCTCCCGGAGCCCCCCCTCCCCGACGACACGTTTCCATCCCACCAGGGAACCGTGTGCCTGATTCCTCCTGTTTAGTCAACGTGTGTGTGAAAGTGTCCGTCCCTGCTGCACATTCCGGGATCCTTCCTGCTCTTCCTGACCTTATGTGTCCACTGACGTTCAAAACTGAAAATTGCTCCAAAGAAATGTCAGCAAAGGCGATGATGAGCTTCTCCGTGTGCGGGAACGTCTTCAGAGGATGACCTTTATCTCAGGGACGTTGTTATTCCAGAGCCTTTTGTTTCTCCAGGGAAAGGTCACCTTCAGGGCTTTCAGGCCGTCTTAGGCTGGTTTTTCGGTGTAAAATAAAACGTTTGCTGCTCCGGTCTTCATTTCCATCAACACTGTCTTGGGTTCCTTAAGGCATCTTAGCGATCCTGCTAACCAACCCAAACATCAGGGCTAAGATCTAGAGCAGAGGAGGACAAACAGAGGACCGGGGCCACATGTGGCCCAGTGGACTATTAAATCCGGTCCACAAAGCCTTCACAATAATGTCTCAAATGAAGGTTTTCAGCTTGATTGGTTAGAAGGTTCAGACCCCTCCCCCAGGAGTTGGACCGATTTACGAAACTGTTTCCCTGTCGATATTCCATCAAGTGGGATTTTGAGCTAATCTGCTTTCGGGGGTTAGCTTCCTGCATCACCTGACCGGCTGGGTCATCAAATCTCAGAGCCCATCTGGCCGTTCAGGCTACATAGTTGCCCACCCAGTTGGTGTGTGCGGCCGCTCTTCTGAAGATCTTGCTAAAGCGCTGCCCAAACATGAGAAGATGCCGGCGGTATTCCGCTCTTTCCGCGACCATAACAGTTTCCTGTGGACGACCGACACGATCCGTCGACAACGACCGGATCCTGGTGCGTGATTAAAAACAGGACGTTTTCCGGTGAGCTCAGGTTCTTATACAGGCTCCTTCTGATTTCCTTCTGGATGTTTTTGAAGACCTCCGCGTGGATGTAAAACTGCTCCTCCTGGACGTTGCTCCACACTGTTTCTGTCAGGCTCCCGATGAGCTCGTCCCTGGTCTCCGGCACCATGTTTGCATCCGAGCACACGGTGAAAATGACCTTTTCGATGACAAACTGGACGTACTTTTTGTTCTTTTTGGAACGCTGTTCCTCCTTGAGCACCTTCTCGATCCCGCTGAGGCTGCTTTTGGAAAACTCGGTCATCCTGGAGCCACATTTGTCCATCAGCGGCAGCGTCACCCTGTTGATGACCGAGTTGACCTGGGTGGCCATGAACCAGTTCATCAGGACCATGAAGATCCAGGTTTTGCTCCAAACGTCGGCCTGGGCTTTGCTCTGCACCGCGGAGCTCTTCTCGAGCGAGGATTCCAGGTCGGAGTCGGGTGGAGGTTCCGGCAAGGTGTGGCGGGAAATCAAATAGCTGAGTTCCTGGCCGAAGGCGGTGACCTTGTCACCGCGCAGGTGTTTGAACATGAGCAGGAAGGAGTCCTCCGTGTCCAGGTGCTGAGGCTGAGGATCCGCAAACTGGGACGTGAGGCTGCTCAGGATCGTCTCCACTGACTGGTTAATATCCGCCATCTCCTGGGAATGCTTCTTCTTGAGGTGGGCCAAGATCCTCATCAGGCAAACTTTGGCAAAGCTTTTGGTGATGAAGGATGTCATCTGTTTCCTTATAGCTTTGAAGGCCGACGATTTCTTCGACCGCATTTCATAGAAGGTGCAAACGACCTCGTCCGCCACCTTCTGGATCTCATTGGACAGTTCCTGCTGCAGCTCCTCAAAGTCCGGAATGTCTTCCAGCAGAGGATCGATGATGTCCCTCAGCTCAGTGTTGATTTGCTGCTTGATCACCTGCGACGTCGGTGACGTTATCGACACTTTGGACGCAACGTGCGTGGGAGCACCCGCCTCCCCTTGGCTCCTACGCGGCAGAGGGACGATGAAGCTCTTGATCTTTTCGGAGAAAAGGTGGATGAGCTGGTCGGTCATGGCGTTCAACCTGGCCACCGGCGTCAGATGTTTTGTGATTCCGGCTTTTCCTCCGTTGAACAGGTTGTACTTGACCTCCTCGTGGATGATGCCGGTCAGGGTCTTCAGCCGGAGGTTGTCCACCTCATCGGGAATCCCCAAAGCTTCGGAAAGCGTTTGAGGAAGCGACTCCTCCAGCTCCGACATCAGGAGCTTCTCGGTCTTGGGCGTCATCGGCGACGTCAAAATAAAATTGGAAAGAGCAGCGATAATTTCCAAAATCAGCTCTGCGACCAGAATCTTGGTGGCATCGTCTGCTGATCTGGCCTGGAAGGATCCCCACTGCTCGGCGGTGGTCTTTTCCAGGAAGGAGCGGATCAGCGGGTGGATAATGTTGGGAACAAAGTTGCTCGGCTGTTGAACTAATGACATCTTTGCAGTTTTATTTTCAGAGGCAGTCAAATTTTGTATTTTGAAATAATATGAGTAACCTCATTAGGTAAACTTTTGCTCTTTAATATGAAACCCATTAAAGCATAAAAGTCGGTGCCACACTGCTGAAATCAAAGCCAGTCAAGGCGTCGTGGTTATGATCAAAGCCAACCAAGTTAAAACCGACACCAAGAGTTCCCAACAGATGCAAACGTGGGGGTATATAGCACTAAAAGTTCAGACCAAAGACCAGACAACTTCATTAAAATCTGTCACCAACTTTTCAAAGGATCCATCTGAGGGGCGGGACAAGCCGAGCGCCGATGGTGTCCCCTGAGGACGTCGCTGTCCTACGGGGACCACAGAGGTAGAGGAGGAGTACCGAGGAAGCAACGAGACAATGGACACCAACGCAAACAGCACCTTTCCTTCCTCCTTCCTCCTCTTGTGTCCGTCTCCTCATCAGTCCCCGCCCCCCCCCCGGAGGGTTTGTGACGAGGGAACCGACAACGTTGTGAAAGGAGGCGCAAAGCGAAACTCCATTCGTTACAGGATGGTTTATTTCATCACAAAGGACATTCAGACAGAGGCGGAGATGCGCAGGCTGCCGAGTGTATCCGGCTGCGTCGGATGATAATTCCTGCCTTCCGTCAGATCTGTCCGTCCGTCTCTGAACATCGGAACCAACGCGAAGGCCTCCAGGCTCAGGGTCTAGCTAGCGCTCCGGTGCTACAAACATCTACGGGCTCGTTCTTTTGAAGATCCTGCTAATTGCGCTGCCCAGGGATGAAAAGATCTTCTCAAAAATGTTTCTCTCTCTTTGCGGCGTAGACAGTTTCCTGTGGACGACCGACAGAAATCCGGTCGACAACGACCGGATCCTGGTGCGTGATTAAAAACAGGACGTTTTCCGGCGAGCTCAGGTTCTTATACAGGCTCCTTCTGATTTCCTTCTGGATGTTTTTGAAGACCTCCGCGTGGATGTAAAACCGCTCCTCCTGGACGTTGCTCCACACGGTTTCCGTCAGGCTGTCGATGAGCTCAGCCCTGGTCTCCGGCACCATGTTTGCGTTCGAGCACACGGTGAAAAGCACCTTTTCGATGACAAACTTGACATATTTCTTCTTCTTCTCGAAATCCTGCTCCTCGCTGTCGGCCTCCTCGGTCCCGCTGAGGCTGGTTTTGGAAAACTCGGTCATCCTGGAGGCACTTCTGTGCATCAGCGGCAGCGTCACCCTGTTGATGACCGAGTTGACCTGGGTGGTCTGGAACCAGTTCATCAGGACCATGAAGATCCAGGTTTTGCTCCAAACGTCGGCCTGTGCTTTGCTCTGCGGCTGCTGCACCGCGGAGCTCTTCCCAAACAAGGTTTTGGGTGCCGGTTGGGGCGAAGGTTCCGGCAAGACGTGGCGGGAAATCAGATTGCTGAGTTCCTGGCCGAAGGCGGTGACCTTGTCACCGCGCAGGTGTTTGAACATGAGCAGGAAGGAGTCCTCCGTGTCCAGGTGCCTTTCCTTGCAGAATCCGCAAACTGGGACGTGAGGCTGCTCAGGATCATCTCCGCCGACTGGTTAATGGCCGCCGTCTCCTGGGAATGCTTCTTCTTGAGGTGGGCCAAGATCCTCATCAGGCAAACTTTGGCGAAGCTTTTGGTCAAAACGGATTTCATCCGTTTCCGGATGTTTTTAAAGGCGGAAGATTTCTTTGACCTGATCCCGCAGACGGTGCAAACCGCCTCATCTGTCACCTTCTGGATCTCACTGGACAGTTCCTGCTGCAGCTCCTCGGAGTCAGGAATGTTTTCCAACAGGGGTGTGATGATTTCCCTCAGCTCATTGTCGATTTCATATTTGATCACCTGCGACGTCGGCAACGTCGCGGCCTCTTTGGGCGATCCGTCCGGGCTTTTACGCGGCCGAGGAGCGATAAATGTCTTGATCTTTTCGGAGAACTTTTGGAAAAGTTGGATAAGCTGGTCGGTCATTGAATTTACGATGGCCACGGGTGTCAGATATTTGGTGATTCCGGCTTTTCCTCCACTGAACAGGTTGTACTTGACCTCCTCTTGGATGATGCTGGTCAGGGTCTTCAGCCGGAGGTTGTCCACCTCGTCGGGAATCCCCAAAGCTTCGGAAAACGTTTGAGGAAGCGACTCCTCCAGCTCCGACATCAGGTGCTCCTCGGTCTTGCGCAATTTCAGTGACGTGACAACAGAGCTGGAAAGAGCAGCGATGATTTCCAAAATTAGCTCTGCGACCAGAATCTTGGTGGCATCGTCTGCTGAGCCAGAGATGAAGGATCCCCACTGCTCGGCGGTGGTCTTTTCCAGGAAGGAGCGGATCAGCGGGTGGATAATGTTGGGAACAAAGTCACTTGTGTGCTGCACTGATGACATCGTTGCTGATTAGCTTTAGCAAACTTAACCTTGTGTGAGTGGGGACTGAAACCCTGTTTGCTCAAACATTATCTCCAATTTTAAACACATTAAAGCATAACAGTCAATATTATTATTGCGGTTTAAATTAAAGCAAATCAAAGGTACCGCGATCGGGATCAAAGCCGACCGCGTTAAAACTGTTTAAAAAAAGTGCTGATTGGCGTTGGTCAACGTTAGGCCGTCGGCAGCGAAACGATTCCTGGAACAACTCGATTTAAGAAACGGTCAAGGAACGGACTCTGAATCCAGAGGGGTGAAAAACAAGCCTGGCCTCTTTCCGAGCGTTTCCGTCCTGCGTCATCGGCACTTTTTCTTCTCCGTCAACAGGTAACCTTTCGTTTCTGGCGGCCGGCGCTAATCTTTGCTAATGAGTCGCTTCGGGGCTGCCATGGCAACAGGTCCTTCAGCGCTGAGCGTGAAAGAGGAGCGACAGCCCGAGCTGGTGATCCAAGATGCATAATGCAGTGGCGTCCCTCATCCGTATGCCTCCCGCTCTCCTCTTCCTCTTCCTTGCTGTTCCGCTAGGCGCGGTGGGGAAGGGGGGGGGGGGGGGGGGGGGACACCACTTTCCCCCCCCGGAAAAAAAAAAAAAAATTTTTCCCTTCCCCCCCCCCCTTTACGGGGGCAGGAAAACCCGCCCCCAAACCCCCAAGTTTTAAAAAACCCCCCCCTTTTTAAAAAAAAAAAAAACCCAAAACAAAATTTTAAAACCCTATTCTAAAATTTTTAAAAAAAAATTGTGAAAAATTTAAAAAAATTTTTTTTAAATTTAAAAAAATAAAAAAAAATCCCCCTC